>OZ010577.1:30549080-30689080 GCA_963932145.1 Acanthosepion lycidas | reverse complement strand
TTATATGCCTACAGTTAACAGTGGCATTTTTATAAAAGTTTTATTAATCTACTATCTATATTTCTCCTGTTGTCTGTCTGTGTGTCTATTGTGGGCGTTGTTACCTCGCCCAGGCTGCATTTCTCAACCGATTTCGATGCAGTTTTCACCACAAGTTTGCAAATGACTGCCGTAAGGACATGACAGAGGCTGATTTTTGAGTTCAGACTCAGGTTCCGAAAAAATCGATAATCTATATTTCTCATGTTGTCTATCATGGGAGTTTTTACCTCGCCCAGGCCGCATTTCCCACCCGATTTCGATGTGGTTTTCATCACAAGTTTGCAAATAACTGCCATAAGGACATGACAGAGGCTGATTTTTGAGTTCAGACTTAGGTTCCAAAAAAATTGATAATCGAAAAAAATCGATAATCGAAAAAATCTGCTTACAGAAGGAACCAAATTTCAACCAAATTTGACACCCTCTTAGAGTCTATCATTAGAAATGTTATCCAGAAGTTTCATGGCCACTGACCCCTAAACAGCGCTGAAAATCGATATAACCCAAAAACTGATACGCTCAGATTGTGCCTGAACCTTATGAGGAGGCCATTGGGAGTCACCATGTGAAGTTTCAACTCTGAGCACCCCCACCAAATCGACAATTGGTCAACCCTTAAAAATGTTTTTTCCGATTGGGTATTTCTTAAATGCAGGTCAATTTAAGGTGACGCTATGCGCGGGAAGAAACAGGTCAGTGTGTGCAGTAGAGTGGAAGAAAACATTTGACCTCAAATTCTGGAATGGGTGCAGGGCCATTGAAATTTGGCTTTTTTTATCCCTGCTACCAGTTTTGACTTTGAGCCACAAATGACATATTCGACTTTGTCAACACTATTGCTTTAATCATAGTAACATCAGCACGGCAAAGGGCACTCCTTTAAAGGCAAGGAAGGGCAAAAATATTTTAAGTTAAGTGATAGCAATTGCTTTATGAGTTGTACGATTTTTTAATCAAGCACAGGCAACACCAGGCCATGCTGCTAGTGCTGGATATTTTTAGATAATTTGCATCAGGTTTCTATTTTAATTTTTATAATTCCAGATTATATTGTCAGCATTAATGGGTTATAGGAAGAAACCTATAATTGATACAGGATTTTTTTTTATAAATATGAGATTTTTTACAAACATCTTTCTAATAACAAAATTTTATTTTTATAATCAATGCTTGACTTTTATAATCAATCCCGGATTTTGATTTTTTTTAATAATAAATACTAGATTTGGATTTTTGTAATCAATACCAGTTGTTTTTTTTTAAATCAATACCCAATTTTTATTTTTATAATCAACACCAGATTTTTATTTTTGTAATCAATACAAAATTTTTATTTTTTATAATCTATACCATTTTTTTGTAATTTTTTTAAAAATCAATACTGGATTTACATTCTTGTAATCAGTGCTGGATTTCTATTTTAATTGTTATAAAACTGTTTTTTATTTTAATTTTCATACTTGATACCAGATTTTACAGTAGCCATCATTGGCTTAAAATATCTCTGAAAGTGTAATAAATACATATTTTATAAATAATTACAGTCTTTCTCAATTTATGACTTCCTTAAACTATCCTGTAGATCATAGGATCACAGCCTTAACATGTTTGGTGTTGCTTGTGTGCTTTCTATAACAAAATAGGTTCTTATAGGAAGGCAGCTCTACACCAAACTGATTTTGAAATGAGAGTTTTTTCTCCTAGATCTGTTGCCAACCAAGGTTAGGGAATTTAGTCTGTCTTGCTATTTAACCAACAGCTAGGTGGAGGGAGAATAAACAGTTTTACAAAGATATATGTATGAAAGTGAATGCAAGAAATTGGGCTTGAATTTGAAATTGGTACACAATCCCTCTTTCCACGCAATGCTATACATGCAATCAATCAATCAAAATATAAAAAAACTTTTGACAAAAAATAATGTAAAAAGTATTTCAAAATTTATATATAAAAAGTTGTTTGTGGTTTCAAAGAAAAGCTATCAAGTAGGTAGGTGGACAAAAAGAGGAGTAAAAAGTTCACTAAAGGACGTGTTAATCTTGAGAAATAATTCTAACAAATATTGTGGTTAGTGTCTTGCTATAAAATATTTTATAAAGCTTACCTCCAGCTCAGTGAAAATGCATCAGGACGTCCACGACCACTGAAAACTTTTCCATCTGGCATAAGCAGATCATTCTTCTTGTTTTTATCATAGGTTCCACATAGACCTGTATAAACACATTAGAGTCTAATAAAATTGTCTCAGATACAAGGAAAACATTTTATTGCACTAAATGCTATAAAACAAAAGTATCATTTCAGTCTGACTTTCTGTAATGAGGAGTTATTATTTACATTGAGACTAATGTGCTCACCTTTGATTTTTATTACAATGTTGTTGGTTGCTGTACCCTGTGGCCTTCTTTAATTGTCAGTAGATTTGGATAACTTTCAGGGAATTTTGAACAGACCCCTTTCTTTAAGTTTGACTGTCCATATCTAAGGATATTTCATCTTGTTCAATTTTAATATTAATCAGTTATTGCTAGCCATTTCCATTATGTCTGAATAACCAATAGAATAAGCAACAAGATTAGGGAGATGGTTCCCAATTTTTCTAGCCTCTAAATACTATTCCATTATTGTTATTGAATTTTCTTAATATCCCATTATTATTATCTTATTATATGACCATTAACTTCCCATTATTATTTGAAGATTTGTTTAATGTAACCATTTTGCGTACATGTATTTTCCTAGCTATTCTTTGTTGTGTGAACACCTTTTGTGAACTGTCCTTACACTGTGTCATTTTCTAATGCTATTATAACTTCATATAACTTCTTTGTTTTTTGTTGACTTAATTTTGTATTCATACATAATTTCTGTCAGTAAACTACTTACTACCTCCTTTTCCCATTTTAGACCCACAGACTCTCAGTGATGTTCAGCTTTTGGGCACATATTTATTATTTACCTTATTTTCCACTATTTATCTCATATATTTTGTTATATAGACTAGTCTCACACTTGAATTTATATTTTGTTTTTACTAGTTTCACCCTTTTGGCTTTCAATAAACCTGATGATAAACAGATTGGTTTGGTTGTTTTGTTTTATGGCATATCAACCTCACTGGGTGATTTAATGCCAACAAAATTTTTGAAGTTGATTCATAGCAATAGTCTGGTAGAAAAGATGTGTATGTATACATATATATTTGAACCATTTTTCAATTACTCATGTTTTTGAGTACAATCCAACTTCTTTTAGGAAATTTACAATCTTGAATGGTTTTATTTTCATAAAAAGTTTTTTTTTTTAAATTACTCACTTGGTAATATTTTGTTCACACTATTTTTTTATTCTGAGTTCCATTCTCCAATTTTTTTTCAAAGAATGTATAGTTGTTTGTATTACTGATATTTTTTTTTTTAAAGTATTGCTGATAATAATTTTTCCTTCAAAAATTATTGCTGGTAATAATTTTTTTTTTATTACAAAGTATTTCTGGGATTAAAGCCTAATTTTACATAAGTATGGGTGTTAACTATATGCCCATAGCTGGGACCCTAACAGGTGCTACCACCCCACGTCAGAGTGGACCTGGGAATACCAGCAATCAAGAGGTGGTTCCACACTCCTCAAAACCTTCTGATCAGAGGCCTTGCTGTTGGACGTAGTTTATCGTCTTACCCAGGATGCAGATGAAGTTTATCGTCATACCCAGGATGGGTTGATGAACAGAATTTTCATTATAGTCATGATTGCTGTAAGTCATTTACCTCTCTTGAAGGTGTTCTTGCAAGACAGATGTGTATTGGGAGGTAGTACAATATCTTTGTTGCCTTAAGCAGTGGAATTATATTTTCAGATTTTAAGTTATTGCATACTATCAATATTCTCTGAGAAGTAAATATACTAACCGTCTGTGTTCTGATAATCAGCAGGTGCTGCTTTAAACCAAACATTGATGAACTGACTTGTCACACCACGACTGCCAGTTTGAATTGTTAGAACTCCACCAGTTGGAAGAATTACCTACAGATAAAAAAAAATATAAAGTTTTTTAAGTTAAGAAACAACCAATTTTTGATCATTTTAGATAAAATCTCTGCCTTATGGAAATTTAAAGACTATATTAAAAGCATAGCATCTTTTAGTCAAGAATAGACCAATGAAGATTAAATGCAATGCTATTCTATCCAAGAGGATGATGATGGTTCTTTTCAAGACGAATAATGCATGTAGAAGTGGCTTTTTAGGGGGGTAATCAGCTTTCCAGTTCCAGATCCACCCTCTAGAAAACCAGTAAGAATGTGGCTATAGTCAGGCACAGATTGAAGACTGTTGTAAAATTTAAATATTAATAACCTACTGTTAACATAGTGCTGTAGTCAATATACTTATTATATAAACACATATATATATATATATATATATATATATATATATATACACATGCATACATATTTGTAAAAATTGATTAAATACAAACAAATATATTAAAAAAAAATACACTTACAAACAACCAATTACATATGCACATATATTGCCAGATAACAAATGTAAGCAAATATATAAATGCATACATACCCAAGTTAAAAATATTTTCAAAAAATGCATACATATATTTACATATCTATATACATATATATCCACATTTAATCACTTTTGGCTGGTGAAGTCCTAAAAACAAAACGAATCACATGAAATTTTTTTTTCTACTTTGTTATAGATTTTCCTAAAACATACATACTCAACTTCCTTAAATATGCCCAAACTATTATGCTGTGGAATCCCTTCATGACTGTACTATCTCATTACACACACACATATCATATATATATATATATATATATATATATGCTCCTGAAAAATTAATTTCAGTTGAGCACTTTTGAGTGAAAGTGCGAATTTGTAAATAGTGACTACTATCATTGATAATGCAAAGCTCTTCCATGAACTGAGCCTTTTTGGTCACTGGTGTGTTTATTCAAAAAGAATAAATATGCAAAAATTCACCTTCTCTACCGGGCGGTGATAGCTTAGGGGTAAAAGCTGCGACTAATGACAAATCAGTTGGGTTTAGATCCTGGCTTGATGCAATCAGATGTCTAGCCACATTTAGGAGGCGTGATACAGCAAAACAGTCTGTCTGTGGATGACTCTATATATATATATATATATATATATATATATATATATATATATATAGGATTAATACAAATATAATATTTGTCACTTAGCTGATTGATGTTATATTCAGCACCCTACCTCCAAATTTTTTAAACCTAATTTTAATCATTCCATCTACTAATCAGGCTGATTCAGCACTAAAAGTGGATACTGATCTCAAAACAGTGTGTCCACTTTTATATTTACATATGCTCTATCCCTGATATTGGGCACTTTCCCCCATAAATATATAATATTCTTTATATATATATATATATATATATATATATATATATATCTTTTTTTAATCTAGTTACCTCAAGCAAAGTAATAATAGCAACAAGATGCAAGTGGCTACTGGGTGTGAAAGAGAATGAAAAAAACTTTAAAAGAAATTAGAAACCTCTACTCCTGTTCAAAAGACTGAGAAGGGGTGTGAACCAGATGATATATATAATGCCTACAGTAAAAGGCCAAGCTAGGCCAAGCCAAGCTTCCATGCAAAGAAATCTCTTCTTTCATTTAATGGCACCAGTTTCAGATCAAAGTTTTCATTCTCCTAGACAAGCTACTATATAAGCTAAGAGATCCAAATCTGCCTTGTTATTTAACCCATAACTAGAAGCTGGATTCCTGCCTTTTACAAAGGTATTAGTGCTAAGTGAACCTATTTGTCAGTATTTAAATTCAACATGCCAATTAAACTGGGATTAAATAGAATCTCTGAAAAGCAAGTATTAGTTGTAGCCAATAAAATGGAGGACTCCAAATTACAAATCCCATCTTGTGAGCAGATTTTATTTTGGCTTCAGGAAGGGGATCAATTCACAAAGAATTTACATACCAAACTGGACCCTCAATATTAGCTTTTATAGAATTAAATTTTTTTTTTGATATTGGTAATCTGCACTGTTTCACTTACAGAGTGTTTGGACTAAATTCAACAAAGTTTAATGCTTAGATTTTTTTCAAATTTATTTGGAATATCTGTAAACAGCATTATGAAACTTAGCCACTGAAGTTTTAGAGGCATCAAATTTAACTTACATGAACGGGTAGAAACCACTTGAATATTGGAAAAAGAGTAACTTGCATTATCTATATACATGCCAGGCATCAAAATGCAGTCATGACTGCTGCTCAGTAATCTTTGAACATCATAAAAACAATAAGATATGAAATTGAGAGTTGCAACGGAGACTGTGGCATGTAGGAAAGAACATAGCAGATGTTCTGATTGCTTCCATACAGCAGAATTCATCCAACAACTGCAGGAGAAAGTGACAGAAGACCCAAGCAAAAGAATATAGGTTTGTTGTAAGAAATGGGTGTTTTAATTTCTACCATGAACCTGGCCTTGAATGAGGATCTCTGCTATCAGTTATATATGAGGTGTAAAGGTCAATCTCTTACAGAAAAGGACAATGGAGCTCCCAAAACAAGATGAAACATGCTGTTGAATCAAGGACAATCTGGTTCTCCTCTGACAAAAAGAATTTTTTCAAGACCAGCTGCATCATACCCAGAATAACAAATGGCTTGCCTATAATCCATATGAAGTTCATGTCATGAAGACCAAGTTTTCCCAAACTGCGATGATTTTGAAGCGTGCCTCCAGTGAGAGTCACAGGTTCAATTCAGATGGCCATGTGAAACTGTTGAACACCATGGTCAAACATTGGTTCAAGAGGATAGCTGCTGGAAGACCATATGTGTGGTATCAAGATTCTGTTCTGTGTCATACCCATAAGGAAGAGTCAGAAGTGGCTGTCAAATAATTTTTACAACTTTACCATCCCCCACCAGATTGTAATCCCATAGATTATCATGTGTGGGGCATGACTGAGAAAGACACCAACTACACTGCCTGTAACACCAAGAGCCAGCTGATTGACAGGATTAAGGTGGTATTTCCAAAGTTAGACCAAGAACTTAGCTGATGCTTAGGGCGGCTTTTTTAAATGAATTGGCTTTTGATTATTATAACCTTTATGCCACTTTTCTATTTTTACAATAAATTGATAGTTTAGATATTCATTTTATTAGGAAATATCAATGTGGTGTAATAGTTATCAAGATGCCCTAATTACTTACTAAGCATAGCTTAGTTGTAGCACAAGACCAAACATATGGAGCACCCAGTGAAAATTGAACTAACAACTCAGTTGTAATTGATCTAGCCAGAAAACACAGCTATTTGTGTATATTCAAAAGTATCATAACAATTTTTGTTGGAATTGTATAATTGGCACTGTGACTAGAAATAATTTTTTCATATAAAGAGTATTTGGGCTAAGTTTGCATTCTTTTTAAAAGAAAAACAAAATGAATATATATGCTCCTGTAAGACTGCCCTTTGAAAGGTCTTTAAGATATTAGAGAGTGTTTGTTTATGTCTACTCAGTAAGATCATATTTTAGTGGTTACTAAGTTACATCAGTGCTGCACTAGTTCTTGAAATATTCATAATGGCTTGATACAAACACAAGCCATATTTCTATTAATGAAGTTCATTGTTGAATTGCATGTTGTCTCTGAATTTGATTTATTTATTTTTCTTATATGTGCAATGCACAATGAAATTGGACAGCAGTACCCAGGTTACCAATAAACACTCTAATACAAAAAAAAAATCATGCTTATTGAATGAAGAAAATAAATATGTTTAAAATAGCATTCATTTTTACACAGAGGCCTAAGAACAAAAGCTGTCTTCTTGAAATTTATTGGCAGTTCATCAGTTAGGACCCAATGCTGCATCACAGGCTGCATTAACAACAGATATTTTTCTTTGGGTTTCTTTTTTATTTGCTTTATTTTAGAGGGAATATAGAAGGCATCATTTCTTGAAAGAAGCATGAGAGAAAGAGTGATAGAGAAAACAGATATCAACAGGTTGGCTAGCTGCCTAACATATCCATATGCATGGCTTGTCACCCAACTGAAAAAACCAGCATTCAAAGGCATCTGGGAGAGGAAGGTTCAGATGAACACTAGAGCTCATGACGTCTCTACTGTCACAACCATACTGCCAGTTTTCATGTATTTTTCATCTTATATCAGAAGTTAAACAAAGACAATCCATCACTGTCAAGATTCTTTTCCTATTGGGTTTCTATCCACTACTACTCAGTTCAGCTCATCAGTTCTGACCAGCATGGTAGGGTTTGACATTTTTGTCTAACCTACACATTCTGTTAGATAATTTCTGCTTGGTTTGTTTTATTTTACAGCATATCAACTTCAATGTGTTATTTAATGCTGACAAGATTTTTATTGCTGGTAATATTTTTCTTTTTCAAAAATATACTGCTGGTAATAATTTTTTCTTCAAAAATGTATTGCTGGTAATTTTTCCCCAAATGTATTGCTACTATGGTGGGTAACTATTTGCCCATAGCTAGGACCTTAACAGGTGCTACAGGGGTCAGGGTGGACCTGGGAATAACAGCAATTAAGAAGTGGTTCCACGCTCCTCAAAACCTCCTGATCAGATGCCTTGCTGTCGAATGTAGTTTATCGTCTTACCCAGGACACCATAATTTCTGTAGTATAACAATTAAGGTCAGCATTGTGAAATAAAATGAATTCACACACAATACAAAGCAAAGAGTCAAAATGGAAGGCATGGGTTTGTTGGTACTTATCAATCCTCCCTCTAAGGAACTATGGAAAATGTTTGAAAACTTGTACTGAAAATGACTAGTAGAGAATGACATCACTAGCATTGTGGTTTATGCCAAAGAAACTAACCTGGAATTTCTTTCCATCCCCAAACCGTAGGATTTGAGTTCCTTTTGTGAGTTGATTGTTCAAGAAAAGTTTCATCTGGATAGGTCTTTTGTCATTACTCTTACCCATCTTTGGTCCACAACGGTCAAAAACAATAACATCGTCCCCTGATCTAACAGCAACAGCACAATTGCAAGAAGCTCGGCCATTACAATTGCGATAGAAAGTGTGAATCTAAAAGAAAATAAAAAAGAAAGCTCCATTTATGTAACAGACAATTTTTCAGAGATTGAAACCAATACTTTTGCACAGTAATAAAAAAAAAAAAAACATCAAGTTACAGTGACTTTGTTATTTCAGAATAAAAGAAAAACAAATTTCATTATGTTGAGCAATAAGTTTCATTTTTTGGAATCTATTGTTATGATGAATATATCATCTTAACTAATGCTTCCTTAAATATATCATAACAGATGAAAAGTGGATTAAAAACAACAATGCTCAACTCAAAAATGGTAGATTGACAAGGATAAACTTCTACGATTGACCATAAAATTTGAGTTCCATGTAAGAACGCTAATGTTGTACATATGGTGGGATTGTCAAGGTAGTGTTCATTTGGAGTTCTTAAAATTCCAGGAAACACTAAATGCACATTTATATGTTCAGCAGCTGTAATGTGTCCATAAATATTGAGTTTTAAAGCATTCTGCAGTTGTTAATAGGAAAAATATTGTTCTACTCCAGAACAATCCAAGGCTGCATATATAACATAGAAAAAAAAAATTGGGAACTTGGTTGGTTTGTTCTAGCTGATCCATCATATTCACTTGATGTTCCCAAATACTGCAAAATGCTTTGATGGGGAAAACTCTCTAATGAAAACCAGATTCAAGAGTTCATTGAAAATGTTTTTATATTAAAACCTGCTGAATTTTCTCAAAAACTATCAAAGAGCTGCCGGATAAGCAACAAGTCATTTTAAATAATGGTGAATATGGAATTGAATAAAATGTAATTCTATTTTACTTTTCAAAGAAGAAAGTTAAAGAACAAAAATGGTAATTATTTATGACAATCTAATAATAGAAATAGTGAATTTATTTATAAATTTATAGAACTAAAAATATAAAATGCTTTTGAAAAATAAGGCTTTGGACAAATCTTAAATATAATAAACATTTTCATGATCAGTTTCTTCCAGTAATATCTTAAATATTTTTACATATCTTTTCAGGTGATCCTGCATCATTCTTTGACTTTTCAAATTTTTCTAGTATAGTTTATGAGTTTGAAAATAAATTGAGAAATACAAAAAAAAAAAAAAAAAAACAAATGCTAAAATCCATGTATAATCGTACAATTTACTAATAACTAAATATAAATACAAAATATTAGAAAATTATAGTTTAACTTACGGCATATGGCAAAATTTTGTTCTTGTATAAAACAAATTCCCCTTCAAAGAAATTGTTGTAATACCTGGGAAAAAACAAAGTAATGTATTTTATTTGACTTTGTATAAAATGTATTTATAAAGTCACTTGGTTAAATAAGTCCCTAGATTAAATTCTACACACTGGTCTGATGTTATAGCAGGAGCAACATTAGTAGTGATACTAGCAAACACAAATTTGTATAATAATATTAATTTTAAAATCTGGAAGTAACACATGAATAATAGATCATTTTGTGCAAACTATTATGACACACACATATATATATATATATATATATATATATATATATATATATATATTTATTTATTTATTATGTAGTGTTACATTAGAACATGCACATACCCACTACAAAACTACATGTTCTAATGTAATGCTACATAATAAATATTTATTGTTCTACTTTTGTATTGAGCCCTGTTTTAAATTAATGTTTTGAACACTGAAATCTTACTCTTCGTTCTTTTACATTTGGATATATATATATATATATATATATATAATATATATATATATATATATAATACATGCACACCCCCACACATATATATACATGTGTAAAGATTTCAATTAACCAGTAGGAAAAGACACTATGTATAAAGGAAAAAAGACAATAAGAAAACTGTAGTTTTAGCCGATGTGTTTCATCCAATATGGACTTTTCAAGATAAAACAAAATGAATTTATTAATTAAAGTATTTATAAACAACAAACAAAATGTCTTTAGCAACTAGAAGAATTTAGTAATTGTATATTCCTATGGTGAACTGAAAAATTAGGTCAATTACTTTATGTTTGAAGAGAATATTTTCACATGTAGAAATATTGTTTGTATTATTGTGTTGATGGATTCGACCATTTTCTATCACTATTTTCCCTTCTAGTTACATGTGCTACCATTTTAGTTGTTGCTGCTTTTGAAAGTTTTCATATATTCTAAATTGGGTGTTTGAAAATGCCGTGGTACTAATGATAATAAATAAAATACAAGCCAATGTACACAACAAATAAATCAAGAAAACAAAAGAAACCGGTTGAATCTGTCAAACACCTTAGAGATACCTAGAGCCACTGTCTCTAACTTTCTCTTGTGTATTAGATACATGTGTTGGTATGACTAAATTCTGTTAGTTAAGTGCCAGATATAATACATGCATAGGTGATTATGTCTCTTTCGATTCATGACTGAATAGGCAGAAGATTTTCCAACAGTAGGCTGTCATTTCTTTCTGCAGTAGACTGTTTGACAAACAAGGCTATAGTACCCATTCTGTCCTGCTATTCAACCCATAGCTGTGAGGAGGGCAAGAGATGAATTCATACCTTTTCCAAAGGTATTTGTATGTAAGTCAATATAATGAATCTGACTGGATATTAGAAATTGGCTCTCTCATTTCTCATTCCAAGACATGATGCATAAGTTCATATTTGCGTATGTATTTTTTTTAAGCAATTCACCCCACGCAAGGCAAGAGTGCCATTAGCATACAAGGGATTACAGAGGATTGAGAACAAGAGTAAAGAGGCATATTTGGGGAAAGGATACAGAGAAAGACAGGGAACAAGCTCAGGGTGTCAGATGTCGATGACATTATTTGAATATTTGAAGATTATAGTCATCAAGGAAGCAAGTTAGGGGAAAGGAGTTCCATAGACAAGATGAGTGGGAGAAGAGGCCATTTGAGTAGAAGAGATGGTTACATTTAACCATTTTGACAGTGAAAGGGTGAGACCGAGATTTTAGCCTGGTAGCTTGCTTAAATTCATGCAATCTGGGAACCATTGAAAGTAGCTCGTCGGAACAGTTGCTGTGAAAATACTTGTAGAAGAGACAGAGAGAGGCCATGGCACATCTGTAGGATAGTGATTGCAGACTAGATGCCAGATCAGGACCTATCATCTTGCATATTTGTCTCTGGATTTTGTAGAGGACCTTAAGGCGAACAGCAGGGGCACCAAACCATATATGACAGCAATATTCCATGCAAGCATGGATGGTTGATTTATAAATTTGAAGGATGGACTCAGACGAGAAAAACTTTCTGGCACAACACAGAGAATCAACTTTCCTTGCGGTAGATGGAGCTATTGATTCAATGTATTTATTCCACCTCATGTCAACAGACAGCATGACCGCAAGCAGGCGTAATGAGGCATTTTCGAGGAGTTGGGAATCAGCTATTCTGATGGGAAGCAGGGAGGGTTCTCTGTGGTGGGTAAAGAAGCTATGGTTTTTATTTCATAACATTTAAATGTATACTCTTTAAAATTTTTGCTAAGAGTACCATGATGTTTTCAACTGTTCCTAGCTTAAAAAGGTTGAGAAACAATGTTCTAGATCAGGGGTGGCCAACCTTTTGATTCCATGCGCCAATATTTTGTACGATTAATTTAAATGTGCCACACAAACATTCACTTCCTGTCAGTACATGTTGTAATATGGAGATATTTTAAAATTATAATAAAATCTATTTATTTGAAAAATATATGCTTATGACCAGGGGCGTATCCTTTTAGCACTTTTGCAAAGAACGTGCAATAAATATAAAATCACTGAAATGAATGAGTAGAAGTGGCTTAGTTTCTTGTCATCAAAAGGATGCAATGCGCCACTTGTAAGCATCCAATGTGTCACTTATAGTGCATGTGACACAGGTTGGCCATCCTTGTTCTAGATGGTGCTTGTATTTGATACAAAAAGAGTATTTTTTTTTACTTAAATGACACTACTTACCTTCCATCAAAAGTGGTCATATGGGGATCATTAATAGACTTGCATGATGCCCCACTATCTCCATCCTCCACTGTAAGCTATAAAATCAAATAAATGAAATAAGAATTAATTTGATATGCTATTAGTATATTTACTAAAGAAAGATAGTACTTTAAAACTGTAAATGGTAATTGTGAGATTAGTCATTCCTTTATAAAGAAACATTCAGCATTCATAAACCAAATAACATTACAGTTCATTGAAATTTATAAAATCTTTCTCTTAAAAAAAAATTTCAGGAAAATAGACTTCTCAAGTCCACTGTTATCACTCCTAGTATTGATGGGAGTTTCATTCCAAACTTTTTGTTTAAGCTAATGCTGAAAGTCAACATCTTGATTGCAATGTTATTTTCCCTTCTAGTTACATGTGTTTGTCATTTTAATTGTTCCTGGTTTATAAAGCCTGCAACTTATTTGGTTGAGAAGACCAATGCAAATGTTACTAAAACCCTATTTGGGTGAATTACATTCATCTGTTTCATCAGTTCTGACTTTCACAGCTGGAACCAAATATTTCACGTATACAGAGTCAACTCATCCTCATTCTCTTCATATTTCATCGGTAAGAAGGAAGCTCCACTCAGACAGTTTCTTCTCCAAAACTGTTGCATTGTGAAACTGACTCCCAAGAAGATACTTCCCCAATCACTACAATCTTGGCTTTTTGAAGGGTCAACTGTTATCTATTCTACATATCCTCATAATATGCACCATTTGCTCCTACTCTGTAAACCCTTACAAAATTACATTTTGTAACCCTCTACCTTGAGTGGCTCTTGAGCTTTTCATAGGGCTAACAAAAAATTTAATGAATAATCCAATGGTTGGAAATGGTTACTGATCAATCCAATCAATTGAAGTAGTCAATATTAGTGCAATTATTCTACCTTTTAATCAATTAATGCTCACCATTAGATCCAGTTTTAATTATAAAAATTGAACTAAAATTCCAAAATTAATTTTAAGTTTATAAAAATGCCAGTAGATTACCAAAACAAAAACAGCATCTCAGGTCTTTTTACATAGATTTCAAGTATGTTCATATTAAAAAAATGAGTTGACAAAAGACATTTCCTAACATATACAGTCTTTACTCACAAGTCTATGTGTATAATATGAGTGATCAATGAGCTTTAGATAATGCTTGAAAGTTTTGCTATACTTTTTCATTTAATGCCTTGTTTATGCATTTATTAGTGCTGTTGCAGGCTGGATGTACATGTTGCGAGACAAATATATGCGTCTCCTGAAATGGCCCACAACAAACATGGCAGACTTGGAATGAGTTCACCAAAAGAAATGTAGAATAAAAAAACAAGAACTGAATATAAACGTACAGACAAATAATAATGTATTAAACAACAAACGGTTTACAAAACAACATGGACAATAATGTGTGTGCGAAAAATTAATGTGGAAAGTTTAACGTCAAAGTATGTGTAGTGAATGTTTGTACATATGTGTATGTATTGTTCATGGATTTTCCCACAAAGGGAAAAACGCAAATCTCCACAAGAGATTTACATTGTTGTAGTGTCAGCTGAAAAGTAAGGAGAAAAAGAGAGCAAGACAAGATGTCACCAAGTAAATAGAGTGTTGGAAAGTGCTCCCAAGTAGCTGCTTCAAAAATTAGGAGGGGGTATCTCTGACAGTGCTCTATATTTATTTAGTTTTCTTCTGTATACATTATGCTGCCATGTGTATGCAATCTAAAGTTTTGTGAATAAATTTGCTTTGATATTCTGTTGGACATATAATTGCTATATTACCTTGTGTGCACATTTTTTTATCTCATCATGTATTCATTTCTTTTTCAGTTTAACTGTTTTCTCTTAAAATATACCAATCCCTTTTATAAATAATGAAATTTACGCATTTATTCTGGTTGTCAGGGGTTTTACACATCAACTTAGAATAATATATATATATATATATATATATATATATATATAGATAGATAGATAGATAAACCTAGTGAGCCAGACAAATCTACCCAGGTTTCACCTAAGCGATTCGTTAGGGAAAGCCAGCTTTCCCTGATGATCTGCTTAGGTGAAACCTGGGTAGGTTTGTCTGGCTCACTAAGTTTATCTAGGTCTGCTCTACGGTTGTATTGAGCTCTTTTGTTAGTTAGTTGTTTACTCGTGTCGGGGTTTTTTCTTTGGGCTTTGAACCTGTATCTGTGCAATTTTTTTTGACAGACTTTCATGTTTCTAGCTCTTTCGTTTTTTACCCCCCCCCTGGATTGATTTGATTATTGGCAAATCAAAAAATTTGAGGGTTTTTCGAAACGAGTATAGTTACCTATATATATATATATATATATATATATATATATATGTGAAGACTGAATTTTAGCCAAGAGACTGAAATAATTTCTGATTTATAGCTTCTTTATAGTTACATATATCTGATGAAAAGATGCCGTTATTCATAATATTGTTAAATAAACACTTAAAAAAGGAAAAAAGAAAGCAAAAGTAAAAGAGGATAACATACATCAACTTGACCTATATTTTTACTGGATTCAATTACTTTGTTAATCAAAACCTCAGCAATGATATCAATCTTTCTCTTCTGATTTTTGTCAAGAAGTCCATCAATAGTGCCTTGGACTGGTATCTGAAGGCTAGTATTTAGAGAGACTGTGTCCAGTGGGTATCGGCAGAATGCATCTTTATCAACAGGGATTTTCTTCATGCCAAACACTGCTTGAATCACATGGCTGTCTTTTGCACATTGAATATCTTGTTTCACTTGTGGTAGAACAGGGCGAATAACTACTTGACAAAACCTGTCACGGTCTTCTGGAGAACATAGCCAACGTAATGGGAAATTGCTTATGATGTTGATGTAACCTGGCATTCTTCCTTCTTTGATTGTAAGCCTTTTAGTGATGAGCTAAAAGAAGAGAAGTGAAAAAAGAAATGTTACTTTTAGTAGCAAAACTGATATAAATTCAAGTAATTTTTGGATTGTGCTTTCTTTTGAGACTAAATAAATTTTTCTTTAACAATTGGACAAAGCTTATAAACATCATGGCAAAAATCTTATAACTAAAATTGTAATGAATGCAACAAACTTTCAAGTTTTAATTTTATGAATTTTTCCTAAATTTAACTGTTTTACACCTCAAGATGGAATGAATGCAGCATAAATTTTAAAATGTTTTAATTTTATAAATTCATGTAAGATTAACTAATTACATCATATGCCAACAAATGAAAACTTATATTGCTGGAGAACCTTAGACAAATCCATTTTAATTAATTCTTTACTGTATAATCTACATGATGAAAATTTCCCAACATATTTTACCTTAATTTCTAAATTGAGTGGAGAACTCTTTTTCCATTGGCTGTTAACATTTGCACAATTCTTAATAGCACATACGGAGACACGACAAATAAGCTGTAATGAAAAAAAGAATTTTACTATGAACATGCATTGCAAATGATTTTGATATAAATATGCATTGCAAATTTTAGATTAGGTTAGTTGTTTACAATGTCTCAACCCTTGTTGGGTTATTTACTGTTAAATTTTGTATGTGGAACCCAATTAGGATCCAACTCACTAATAATGATCAGCCTTTCTAACCATTACCCCCATGCCTAGGCAACTGGAAATGATTTTACTATGAAAAAGGCATCAAAAATTATTTTATGTTTAAATGGGTGATTTTACAACATTAAAAACTTTGTTATTTAATGTCAAATTTTGTATGGGGAACCCAATCAGGATCAAAATCACAACTCAGTACTAACAGTGAATCAGACTAGCCTCGCTTAGCATTATCATATGTTGATTGTAGGTTGGTTGATTTTATGATATGTCCACCTTTGTAAGGTTACTTAATGTTAATTTTATTATGGTGAGGATCAAATTCATTTCTCATTAGAAATAGTCAACTAGAATAGCCTCACTATTATCCCATGCTGAGGTACCTGAAAATGATCTTAATATGAAAATGCATTGAAAATTATTTTAGGTTAGGTTGGTTGATTGTAAAACATGTCAACTCTTTTTAGGTTGTTTAATGTTAAATTTTGTTTTCGGTACCCAATGAGGACCAAACTCACTACTCCATATTTTTTTTATCAACCTAAGCCTCACTAACCATTACTCAAGATACCTTTTCATCTTTGATAGTAGGGAAGTTTGAGATACTATTTAAGAAAAATACTTGTTTTTAGGTTTGAGGAGATTATGCATATTATTAATACTTTTATCAGTTTCCACATTTTGATCTTTTAAACAAAGAATGATACATTTTCATGCAGGCTGAAAGAATGAACTGTTAAAAAATTAGTAGAGAGATAAATAAAAAAATTCAGGGCTTGATAATAGTCATAAAGTGACATATTGATGTTTAAATTTGAGAATTTCAGTGAAAGAACACTTTACCTTGCTTCCAAGTTCACAACGAGGTAAAATTGTCTCACTGATCTCATCCATAGAACTGTTGTTTGGAAGCTGAATTCTTCTGATGCTTTTACCTCCAACAAGCCACTGTATGGTATAAACGACATCTGATCGAATCAGTGGAATGAAATTACAAATTGTTGACAAGGTGCCATTCTTGCTGATTATTTTAATTTCAGGAGGCATTTCCACCTTAAGAAGTCCTGTAAAATAAAGTCAAAATTTTGTTCTAAATAAACAAATGTTTACAATGATAAATGATATATAGTTAATCTTCTGTTAGCACCGTGGGCCATTTGAACACTCCACAAAATGTTTTTCCTTTTGAAACTTTGTTGGTTACAACTGGCATAAAAATGATAGCAAAAACTCCCCACTTCTCAAATTTATGGACAAAACACACAGATGCTGGGATTTTTTCCTAGACGATAAGATAGGTCAATGATTGCTTGTCTGTATCCCCTTATGTAGGTTAACATCATTCTTAGTTTGTGAATTTTTTGTCTTATTACTGTTGCTTTGGCTTGCATATATTGTTTGCTTGCTTTTAATTATTTTTGCCCTGTTCTTTTCTTTCTCTTGTTATTGTTTATTGCAAACTTTGTCAATTAGTTTTGTTAGGCATTTCTGCAAATTACATTTAACCATGGCCAATTACTCTACAAACTTAAAAATTCATTTTTTAATATCGCCCATTTAATTTATCAAAATAAAACTATTTCTTCTAATTTTTATTTATTCTATAAAATCCATAAAGAACAATCAAGACAATATACATAAAAAGAAAATTAAGGACTAAATAATACATCTATGGTGAAAATAGCCATTTTGATAGTGCAACTATTTGACATTCAGTCAGTTAGCATTACTGATCAAGCAGTTAGCATTACTGCCTGTCAAAATTTAATTTTTCTCAAACAGTTTTTCATGAAAATAGTTATCTCCAGTCCACTAATTGTTATCACACTTTCTAGTATTCTATTAGGTTGGTGCAAAAATAATATCGTTTTTTACATATTTTTTAACATCAAAAAACGATATTATTTTTGCACCAACCTAATAGTTTCCTTCCTAACCTTTTATTTAAGTTCATGTGGAAAGTTGACATCTTGATTATATCATTTTCCCTTCTAGTTACATGTGCTGCCATTTTAGTTGTTGCTGCTTTTGAAAGTTTTCATATATTCTAAATTGGGTGTTTAAAAATGCCGTGTTACTAATGATAATAAATAAAATACATCATGAGAAAAAAATGGTTGCTACCTTCTGTTACAGTCATATCACACAATTCATTCAGTAATTCTCTACCATGAGTAACTCTTGAACCTTGCATTGAGTAAACTTTAGTATAAAAAAAAATGATGAAAATATAAGATTAATAAGTCTATAGTTTAGCCATTTTATGTGCTGAATTTTGATCTGAAATATTCAATGCATATGATTAGCAGTGAAGTTTTGCCTTAGGTGCACTGAAAGAGAAGGAGATTATGTTGAAAAATACATATTTGTTGTGTAGAAAACATGATTTCTATCCATCATGGATTTATTGATATACCTATATAATCATCTATTTCTATATTTTGTACTATCAAAAGAAAAAAAAAAAGTTAGTTGTAAACTTACCTCTGAGCTTTTTAATAATTAAAAATTATAGAAAATACTTATTGAGTAACTCAATAATAAAATAGCAAATAAATTCCTACATAATGTGTTTTTTTTATGATGTATTTTATTTATTATAAACAGAGCATTTACTTAAATATTTGTATCTATAAAAAGAACATATAAAGATAAAAAAATGTCTTAAAATAATTGTTGGACTTTGTCCTTTTAATAATGTGTGACGTCATTTCTTTACATTTGGATATGCATCGAGCAGATATGAATATATGAGAGAAAATCATGGAGAATTGTAGTTTAAAAACAGTAAAATCGAGCTTGCTAACTGAAACGCTCCTCTGTGGCTCAATCGGTAAAAGTACATCAGGCTATCTGACAGTTCCTTATAGGATATAGGTTCGATTCTGTTGGAGGACGCATATTTTCTATAACAATTTCTCGGACATTCAGGCCGGTAAATGTTGTTTAATACTGTTTATTATAAACAGAGTATTTACTTAAATATTTGTATCTATAAAAAGAATGTATAAACATAAAAAATGTCTTAAAATAACGTGTTTTGTTTGTAGAATGAACATCTTCAGGCTAACAATGGTTCTACTGATAAAATTAATTTGTATAGTAGAGAGGAATACAAAAATGCCAATTACAATTTTATATTGAAAACATTAAAGGTACAGGCAGGTTTAACTTTAAATTTTTTAATTTTTGTCATCTAGGATACCTAGAAGCCAAATTTCAGCATCTGTTGGTACTCAAGTTCATCCCAGAACTTAAATGGAACTCATATATATGATCCATTTTGATAGCTGCTGAAAAAAAAATAACCAGTTCTTTTTACTGTTCTAGAACATTCCTGATTGTTTGTCACACTTTATCAAAAGTTAGATTAGACTCAAAATGGAGTAAGGTTGCCATGTTTGAGCTGGAGTTGTTTTGATCTTTCCCTTCCAGCAGTGACATTGGAGCATGACTTATTTTCCATCTTGTTAACTATACTGACTCTTATGGTACTACCTAGGGTTGAACTCACCATCCTTGGCTAACCAATTTCTGAAGATATTAGACTCCTACTCCTCAGCTTAATGGATGTGTTCCAAGCAATGACAGTAGCTTCTCTTCATTCCTGCCAAAAGTGGATTTAACCATGAGGCATTATTTAAGTTTATTGAAATTTCTCCTCCGGGAACATTTTTCTTTTGTTTAGTCAAGTGCTGTCACTCGGTTTATTGATCAAGATTCTGTTTTAACACACCCTACAGCACCTTCCCCCCAGGAGCAATGTCATTAGTTTATCACTACTCTGTCATTCCTTCCAGGTTAAATGTTTGGATAAACTCCATTGTTTAGTGCCACCAGCTCAGACCTTTACAGATAGGACTCACCCTGTTACATCCAAATACATCCTCCTTCACTACATTTAGTAAGAAGGGCGTTCCACATCACCCCAAGAACTGTTACTTTGTGGAACAGACTCTTGAAAGAATGCTTCCATCTTAACCTCGTCAAGTTTGAGGACAATTATTATCTATCTGCCATATCCTTGTAACCTTGGTTTCCTACCTCCTTCTTGTACACTCATATCCCATACTTCATTCAGTAACCCTTTACCTTGAGTAGCTCTTGGGTCTTATATTAGGTGGAAATTAGTCAAAAAAATAAATAAATAAAATAAAAATCATCCAGCTTTCTATCATTCTATCAGTCATGGTTTTATTTTCATTGTTGTTGATTTTAAATAATTAATGGAAATTATATCCATTACCAGTTATGACAGGCAGAGGCTATTAACTATACTCTGGTCATTCCTTACCTGAATCAATCTTTAATGAATCCTTGATTTTCTTTACTATGTTGACCAATGTCCAACCACTACAGCTGAATCTGCCAAAATATTTTTTCTCAAATGTAGTTCCAATAAATATGTGTGTAGAAATGACAATATCTTTCCTGTGGACAAATTTAATGGTTTTGGTTTGGAGCTTCTTGTTAATAAACAGAGACAGGCCAAATTGCTCGCTCCAAGAAATTTCCACATGGAAAAATTCAGTACTTCTACAAGGAGTAAATACTGTCCACTCTTTATTGCTGGTTGTTATGCTTACATACAAGTGACCATTTTTTAACCATATCTGCAAAATAAGAGTCATACAAGCTGTAAGAAAAAAAAAACCCAAAAAACATTGTCTTTTTTCTATGAAGTAGTATCTGTAAAACATCTTTCAAAATACTTTTGTAATCAGTTGGCTTAAAGTAGCTCTTGGTATTTTCAAAGACATTAATTTGCACAAAAGTGCAACTATGTCCTATAACAATTGTTACATTTGCATACACATTTCATACATGAAATGTACCAACTATTATGGGACAGGCATAGTATTACAGTTGAAGTTTGACAGAGTAAGAAAACAAAATAAAGTAAAAATAAAGAAAATGATTAAATATTGATAACAATCCTTCTTAAAATCTTTCACTAAATCTTATTAACCCTGTCCCATAACATGTTACATTTGCATAAACATTTTATACATGAAATCTATCAACTATTATGGGACAGATGTAGTATTATTTAATTTCTGTTCAAAATCTATTGAAATAAAATTTAATTGAAGATACAAGTTATTCTTTAATAATTTGTGGTTTAATTTTTTTTTCCAAAACACTTAATTAAAACTAGAATATAAAATTTACCATTATTAAAATAATAATTATACCATCAAAATTGATTCTATTAAAAATTTTGTATCTGTTTTAAAATTATAACATATATCACAGAAACACAATAATAAAGTTTGATCAAGATGCACACATTTATGAGTTGCAAGACATGAATTTTAATAGATCCAAAAAAGCAAAAAAATTATTTGAAATGTTCCCTCCTTTTTAGCTGAATCTCATAATCAGTGAATGAAGATATGTACAAAGTATATGAACTGATCTTTATGTGGCTGCTGTCCAATAAAATATTAGGTTGGTGCAAAAATAATGACGTAATAATGTCATTTTTTGACGTTAAAAAATACGTCAAAAAACGACATTATTACGTCATTATTTTTGCACCAACCTAATATCTCTACAGTTTCAGTAATTTGTTTTAATAAACCGTAGCTTCCCTGTACCTTTTCTATAAATACTTTCATGATAATTCTTCAGATGAACTTTCAACTATGGTACCTAGACTTTATGAATTTAAGCACAGTACTAGATTGAAAAACACAGTCTCATCAATTTAAAAAATTTTTTAAATGTAATGTCAGTTATTATCTATGGTCTTCTTTTATTGATCTTGCTCATTAATAATGTTTCTCTTTTTTTTTTTATTCTCTCTCATTCAGTAATCCCTTGTGTCTTAGTGATCTTACTGCCTTGCTTGAGGTGAAATGATCAAAAACTATGACTGCTAGTTTCTTAAGGGGAATTTTCATATTCAAACTGAGTGTTTATTTACTCAAAAAACTGTGTGGCAAAAAAGACAGCAAAGATAAGAAAACTAGTTCAAAAGAATCAATATATAATAGTAACACAACATTGTCTCAAAAATTCATATCAAAATAATCAGTTGAACCTACCTTGACACCTTGTCCGAAGCTTTTCAGAGTGCTGCTGCTTAAGATGATGAAGTCTTTCTTCAAACTTGTGAGTTTCAAATCCAAGGATAAAGACAATCCATATGGGCAAGCACTAGGATTGAGTAAGCATGAAGTGGAAGATATTTCGGACAAGACTAAATACTGGCCATCTTTACTGAAATGGATATTTTGGCTAGTGGATGGTCCATCGATCAAATTTGGTGTTCCAAAAACAGTGAAGTTGTACACGTTAGAGATCAAGATATTCATGCTGATTCGAATAAATGTCACAGTCCGAATTGTAATGTCTTTAACTGAAAATAAAAATAAAATATAACTATTTGTAGTTTTGACTATTTACACTTTTGATAATTGAATGTTGTTTTTAGATGAATGAGAAAAGTTACATAGAAGTTAAAAATCTAATAAACAAGACTTCAAGAACTCCCAGAGGAGGTAGTATAGAAAAGCAAGAAGAATTTACTGGCTATTAACTATAAGAAAACAAAATGTCTGGCCATCAGCAAGAGGCAAAACCTAGCATGCGAGCTATTAATTGGAAATTTCAGAATCAAGCAGGTACAAAAATTTAGCTACCTGTTTATTATTAGAAAATGTGACAGAAATCTAAAGTTGTATTGGAATAGCAAAAAATGTCTACTAGAAAATAATCAAAATATTAAGAGATAGGAAAATTTTTATCAGAAACAAATAAAATAGTACTGAACTACTACATAATATCGATTCTCCCATAGGTCAGTGAATGTTGAACAATTTCTTCATAGATGAAGAGGAAACTTGAAGCAACAAGGATGGTGTTCTAAAGAAGGATGCCAAGAATACTATGGACAGAACATGTGAGCAATGACAAAGTTTTAAGGAAAATTGGAATAAAAGGGGCATTTATACAGATCATCAGAATGGGCACCTCGAGGTTCTGCAATGGTTAGCAAGCTTGTCTTGCTAGAACAGTTATGACCGAGTAGTGAGTTCAATCCTCACTGGGTGGCACATACTTTCGGCCTTATGCCACATCTAAGTTATGCTTGGAAAATCATTATACATATCATCAGAAAAAGAAAGTTGAAATTTCTTGGAGGGAGGAAGGTTGGTTTGGAGAATTTAACACTCTCAGGGCAAGAAGGCCAGAAGAAAACAGAGTAACCTATCAAACAAGTTTGTGTAAATGGATGAGAGAACAGGCAGTGGGAGGGATGGTAAGAGAGCAAACATTGCTTGCAGCTGCAGAAAATTGTGGAGAGCTATGATTATCCATATCTTGAAGGGACACAGCTCATAATAATGTGTGTGCATGTATACATACATATATATATATATATATATATATGAAAATTTATTAAAAATCAGTCTATATAATGAGCAGAAATATTTGCAACACCAACCAAAAATTTTTCTATATATTGTATAAGAGTCTTAAAGATGTATGGATAGTGTAACAATGTCTTCTTTTATGTGCCACTAGCAGCATGGCCCAGTGTTGCCCGTGCTTGATTCAAAAATTGTATGACTCATACAGCAATTGCTATCACTTGACTTAAAATATTTTTGCCCTTCCTTGCCTTTAAAGGAGTGTCCTTTGCCGTGCTGATGTTGCTATATGCCTTACTTCTTGCCTATCTCACACTGCAAATTTTTTCTAAGTTCTATACTAAACATTAAATCTGTTACGAAAAAAGAACTAAACAAAATGAACATAAAATGATCAGCTTTAAAAAATGACTCGTAACTGGAAAAACTGAATGAAAAAAAGAATGTTAACAACAAATACTTTTTCACACCCAACCCAGTTCCGCGAAATCAGAATCAACGTTGAGCTTAAGCAAGTGAAAGAGCCAATTGGAGTAAAGTGCCAAGCAGATTTAAATTTTTCCCACTTGTGGCGAATGCAGCTATCGATTTTTTTTGCATGCTAGCATGCTAGTTAACATTCGTGTCAGTCAGCTGTTGGCTCTCATGCTGGCTAATAGAATCTTCCTGCCTATTCGTGGCAGCCAGCTATTGGCTCTCACCCTGGCCAGTACAAAATGGCTGCAAACTATATGAAAACTGTCCTAGAAGCATGAAAAAATTTATTATTTCCACTATCAATGGGAGTTGGGAAATGCAAAGTTGGTCTTGGCCTTCCTACTAACTTGGAGCATGTGCATGTAAATTTTGGTGCAAATCCGTCGAAAATTGTGACCGTGCATTCGTTACACACACACACACACACACACATCCTGCCTTTTATAGGTAGAGATATCACTTCAGGATGTTGGCCATCATGGCTCTCCACAGTTTCCTGTTCTTTGTAACTCTTAGTAAATTTTGTCTTTTTATTCTCTCTCTTACATCTTGTTCTGCCAAACATTTATATAAGTTTTTTAGGTAGGTCATGTGTTTTTTCTTCTGTCCCCCTTGCTTTCAATATGTCATATGAGTGTCAAATCTTCCAAAATTCTTTTCCTCATAATGTATCCTAGAAATTTCAACTCTGTATTTTTTATGCTTAGTGTCTTTTTTGTTGTCATTTTTTGCATATTCAGTCCATCTTATTCTGTTGCTCTCTTCTCCACCATTCACAGCATTATAGGAGGACTGAGAGAGAAATCAGAAAGCTGACTTTGAATTTCAGCTGAGTTTGCTTTTGCACATATACCCTTGATAAAAGGTATGAATCCATCTCTTCCTCCCCAATGTGGGTTAAATAGCAGGGCTAATGAAGATATTTTGTCTTGAGATGGCAACTAGTCTAAAAGAAAACTCTGAAACCAGCCAAAAGAATGTTAACAACAAATACTTTTTCACACCCAACCCAGTTCCGTGGAATCAGAATCAACGTTGAGTTTAAGCAAGCAAATGAGCCAATTGGAGTAAAGTGCCATGCAGATTTAAATTTTTCCCACTTGTGACGAATGCAGCTATCGATTTTTTTTTGCATGCTAGCATGCTAGTTAACACTCGTGTCAGTCAGCTGATGGCTCTCATGCTGGCCAATAGAATCTTCCTGCATACTCGTGTCAGCCAGCTATAGGCTCTCACTCTGGCCAGTACAAAATGGCTGCAAACTACATGAAAACTGCCGTAGAAGCATGAAAAAATTGATTATTTCCACTATCGATGGGAGTTGGGAAATGCAACGTCGGTCTTGGACTTTCCGCTAACTTGGAGCATGTGCATGTAAATTTTGGTGCAAATCCGTCGACAGGCCCATGACAACCCCCACTGTTATGGTTGCAGTGTGTCATAGGAACTTAAAAGATTACAGAACTCTTGATATGAAGTGATGTGAAAAATCTTAAAAAAAAAAAAACAATTCTTCATTTTTCAAATTGTGCTAATATATAAACATTAAAATGTATCATCTATTTGATTATAAAACTTACCATTGAAGGTATTCCAGATTGAAGTATTATCACAGACCTGTGAAAGATTCTGTGGGTTGAAGAAGAAATTTTCATAGCACTGGCCATTCAGTTTACAAACAGAAGACTAGAAATAAAGAGAAACAGAAAAAAACTTGAGTAAGAGTAAAAAATATTTCTATAGATTCGTGTATAAAATGATTTATTCATAAAACAAAGATTTTAGTCATATACAATTAAGAGGGAGCAGTTTAGTCATATACAATTAAGGTTAGCATCTCAAACTGAGGAATCAGAGAACCAAGTTTGAATTTGAGTTGAGTTCATTATATTTACTTATGTACTTGGGAAGGTATGAATCAATCTCTTATCCCCATTGGTTATGCGTAAATAGCAGGACAGAGTGGGCTCTATAGCCTTGGTTGTCAACCAATCTAGGAGAAGGAAAATTCTGAATTCAAACCACCTGCTGCTTTTTAGGTACTGCCTCTTTAACTTCTGAGAGGAAAGATAGGGTAGCCTCATCATCTCAGGTACAAAAAGAACTGGTAAGACATTGCACTAGTTTGCACTGAATGTCTCGATGGACCACAATTCTGAACTGAATGGGAAATGTGACTATGGTGGCACAAAATGTACTAACTGAATAAAATGAATGAATAACTATTAGCATTCTAACTATGCGGATGAATAGTGACCAAAAGTAAATATTATAGTTTTAAAATTGATGTAATGGAATAACCAGTCACCTCCATGAATGATTACATTATAGGTAGTAAGTACCTATAAAGTCAACTGTCTATGAGAGACTGCAGGAAGAGTGAGAGCAAGAAGACACAAGCACATCCAACCATCCAATTAGTGGTACTCACTACTAGATTGACCTGTATGTATAATTGTACCATATTTCATATTGTACATGTTATGTACAATAAACCTTTCTTTTATTATCTAGTTGGTGTTAAGTATTTATTCCCTTAGCACAGAATATAACAAAAATTATTTGTATTATTATGAATGTCCTTATCTTTGTTGTTATAATCACTGGTATATGAAGTTATTATGATAAAAACAACAAAGATAAGGATATTAGTCCAAATGTAAATAATAGTAACTCCTCATTACAGAAATTCAGACAGTTGTACTAGCACTAAAGGAAATGATCCCTTTCTATGGTATAACCTTACACCACCTTTTATTTGTAATGGGAGGTTTTATTGAGTAAAGTTTTCATTAAATCTGTTAATGCTAAAACTCCACAAAATGTTTTGCAGAAATTTCTTACACTACCAAATGAGTAAAAAATGAATACATAATTTTTTATTTTACTTGATTTTCATTGTTTAATTTTTATCTTTGTAATTGGCATTAACAATCTAAAAAATAAATGAATAAAAAAAAAAAAAAATAGAAAAATGCTCAAAAAGATTAATTTTAACCAGGACATACTGCTAATATTTTTTTAGCTACTGAATGGATATCTCATAAAATACATCTGTTATAGACAAGCGTATGGTTGCAAGAAAGAAATACGACAACAGCAGAAATAGATTTACGTGGTTTATTTCAACAGGAACGTGAGGGTTAGGGACAGCTCCCTTGTGGTAAAGTTCATAAGCTGGCTTCGGATCTAGGTCGATCTCTCATAGTAGTTCACACATGTTGACGCTGGCACTCCCCTGCTGTGAACAGGTCTCTTCGGTGGCCACCTGTTGACTGCCTGTTGAACTTCCGTGTGACCCCTTTTATGGTGTTTTTTTATGGCTTAACAGGCTCGAAAAACGAAGCAGGGAAGCATTTTTATTGGACGAAAAATAGAGCACTTTAAATATTATTTTATTTTTCGACCAGAACTCGAGTGTCGGGAACATTTGTAAATGAAGATAAAATTCATTTTGTGACGGGGCTTTGTCCCGTTCACATCCTGTTCTCGCTCTTGAGTATTTGCCTGTAAATCAGCCGAGATATGACTTATTTTATTTTATAACACATCTATTGGATGCTTTAGTACACATCATCAATGATGTTTCTAGCTGAGGTTCATTAGGGGTTTTGGGTCTTTCAACATCATACCCCCTCTCTATGGTGACTCAGCCGATGCTGATCGGGTATCGACTTGTGTACCTTTTGTTAGCTACAGTTTTTTCCATCTTTATAAATACCCACTGCAACTCGTCTTAGCCATTTATAGCCCACTCTCAGACAACTTCCGCTTCACCAGCAATATCTGCTCTTCCATAAAAAAAGGAAGCAACCGCACACACAATTTCTATCTGGTCAGAAACATAGCAGCCATTTGTTTCTCTCACTGAGACATATGCGCATACATGTACACATACGAAAATGCGCCCAAGAATCACGTTCCATTTCCATTCATGTTAATCATTCGCTTGAAGGAGAAGAAAAAAAAAATTCCTCCGTCCTTTCTTTTTTTTTCTTTCTTGTCCCTCCCCTCGTATGAGTCACACACATACACACCAAAATACAAAACATAAATAAATAAATAAAATGAATAAGTATATAAAAAAAAAATGCTGTAACCCTTGTAGGGAGCAAACAGGTGCTAGATCTTAGCCAGAGATTACCCATAGGTAACAATAGTTCAGGGTACCCTAATTCTGTCCTCTAGTCAAGACTCCATTGTTGGGTGTAGTCATACTCAAGACTATTTCCACCTTCAATAAAACAAAAAAAATATCAATCACTACTTCCTTTCATCTCCTTACTCACTGCCAATCACTTGATGTTTTCAACCATAACCATCTGGTGGCTTAATCTGCTGCCACTGAATGGATAGCCATTTTTTTTTCTAAACCTGTTACACTTAATTTTGGCAGCATCTTACATAGTGATCATCCTGCAAATCTTCTGCAACCAATTTCAATTGGCTTGCACTGGGCTCACCAACCACGTATTTTACATTCCTCTACAATCTGTAAATATTTTCCTTTTGTGGGCTTCATCCATATTTTCTTCCCAAGGGACTGTTAATTCCAACACAATGATTTGTTTGGTCTTTTCAAAATAAATAATCATGTCTGGACGAAGCTTATTTTGTATTATTTCCACTGGAAACTTAAGCTGCTTGCCTATGTCTACTCTCAATTGCCAGTCCGGGGCAAAGCTGAGGGGGATGTTTTTTTCTTCTGCAACGTCTTTACCTTTTCCCCGGCTTTGACAAAATTAATTTGATATGTATTTATGGTTACTTGGGATGGCATTTAAAAGAATTTTTTACTTGCTATAACCTAATCTTTGATAGTTTTATAACTTTCTAAGTATTATAACAAAGATTATCTTTTATACAGAGTAATGTAACTGGTTCCTACATCAGTCTGTAATGGCAGCCTTACTGTTAACAAGAAAAACAAGTGGAAGGGACATGACAGTATATGGAGATATGATGTGGTTGAGATAAGTAAAAGAGTTTTTGTTTTTCCCTGTGATTTACCAGGTTTGATTGTTTGCTTGTTTGAGGGTATTGTATATCAGTTGTGGGAGACCGAGAGTTTGTTCTGGGTATAACACAAGGTAGTACTCATGATCGACACATGGAGAAAATCATCATGCATATGTAGTAGAGATAGACTCATGGGAAAAATATTTCCATTTGCTATTTTTTGTGAATACCCATATTTGAGTAGACACTTTTTTTTTAAAAATATTTTTAAGCAATATCTGAGTTGGTATAAACACATTAGATCAAACGATGGTTTCTCCTGCCAAGGGGGGTGCAGGTTTGTAGGGTACATATTTTTATTTAATAAGATTTTTTAATTAGTCAAGCTGGTAGATAATAATATACTGTTCAAAAATATAAAAAACAAAAATCAGTGTCTCCTCAAATATGGGTATCTATTAAAAATAATGTTTAAATAATAAAAATGTTTACATAAAAATCTTCCACACATTGGATTCATTTATTTTTAAAGTTTTTAACCACATCCTTAACTCTATCCACTGAAAGGTGGTAGCACCCCACCCCAGCTACAACAATAAGATAAGAGACGAATTCCAGTCTTAAAAATGCTACAAGAAACTAATTTCAAATACAAAACTTAATTTATGAGAAAATTTCTAGGAATTATAGAAATAAAGAGGTGAATGATTGATTGATTGTTTATGTGTTTTACCAGCATATCAAAACCCCTGTGGGTCATTTAATGTTGAAACTTAATTTTTATTCAGAAATGTTTCAAGTGGTTGTGAGCTTATAAAAGAGTTTCCCAAACATCACAAGTTGCATAATTTAAGATATTTCAAAATGTCTCAAGCTGCATAGTTCAGAAGTATTTCAAAACATAAGTTGTATGGTTCAGAATCCAAGCTCTATTTTCTAAAGAAGTTGAAATTATTTTATTTTCTTCAGATATCCTATAATTTGGTCAGTAGGTACATTTTTGAAGAACATGTTAAGATTTTATGCTTGGTAATAGTTGCTATGTGAAATACAGAGGTGATGTCTTGATCCTTTCTGGTGGAAGAGTAGATTCCCAATTTAGCCAAATTCACAATGAAAACATTTTACTGTTAAACTGTTTTGATCTTAAAAACAATAAAAGACAAGAATATTGATTTTAAAATCTTACCTGGAGTTTGCATCCATCTATTGTGCACATGTGGCAAGCTGAATTAAACTTGATGAATCTGGTAGAATTGATACTTTTTTTAATTCCGTCATTGCTAATATGGATTGTATAGATACCTTCTTGGTCAATTTTACACTTCACTTGTTCACTGGTAATATAAAATGCTTTTGCACTCCATAGTTCCTCTTTCTGGGTGGTGATCTATGACAGTAATACCAAAAATTACAGATGAACAAACAAGAAACAAAGTACAATCAAACAATACTTCAGACTACACCTAAAGAAAATTATATTAATCTATAGTATATAATTACAGCATAAAATTTTCAATATTTATGTGGGAAGAGTGCTTAACATTGAAGACATATGTAGATATAAATGTAGACACACACACACACACATATATATATATATATATATATATATATGATAAAATATAGTTTTAAGGTATGCTATATTTATAGGTTAAAGTGCTCAATATCAGAGATAGAGCATATACAAATATAAAAGTGTACATTGAAGTCAACACCCAGAGACAACAGTCTGTTTCATGCTAAATGCAATCATTAGGCCATACATTATACACATACATTTCAGCCCTGACAATTGCATCCAACATGAAACAGACTGTAACCTCTGGATATATATATATATATATATATATATATATATATATGTGTGTGTGTCTGTGTGTGTATATATATATATATATATATATATATATATATATATCTATATCTGGCGATTTTCTAAGTGTAGATAATAGTTGGCACAAGACCAAAATTACGGGGCACTAAGTGAGGATAGAATTCACTTTACAGTAGTAATTGATATAGCAAGACAAGCTTGCTAACCATTACACCATATCGAAGTACCCTTGATTTTCTAAGCATTGCTTAGATGTGAGACAAGCTTGCTAAACATTACATGACATTGAAATGCCTGTTAAATGATTTTCTAAGCATGTCTTAGATGTGGCACAAGGCCAAAAGAGTAGAGCACCCAGTGAGGATCAAACTCACTACTCAGTCATAATTGATCTAGGATAACAAGTTTGCTAACGATTACACTATGTCAAAGTGCTGCTTCTATATATATATATATATATATATATATATATATATATATATGTGAATACAAGGTTGGTATAGATGGAATAAACTTCCAATAACCAAAAACACTATTTCTAAAAAGTGCTCAATACAGAGTAGAGTGAATAAATATTTATTTAAAAATTATAACATAAATATGTTATAACGTCACTACAAAAATAGCCATTATATTTTAACACTTCTGGTGTCTTGTCAAGTGATGGTGTTGCAAGTACAATAAAAAGTTTTTAAAGAGTTCAAAACCAACCACTACCCCCACTGGGGGGAATATTTTTACGTAAGATGTAACGGCCAATCAAATTACAAGTATATGATAATTCAAATAATGTGACAACAGACTCCAGATACAATTTATTCATGCTTTAAAATTAATATTAGATTATATAGGAAATCAGGATAACTAATTAATCTTCAATTTATTACGTAATTAAAAATAAAAGTTATGAATATTAAACTCTAAATATAACCATGTATCAAGTTTAGAAACTAACAAAATTATTCAAAGAAAAAACAGAGAAAATATGCCTAAATTTTTATGTATTGTTCTTAGTAATATGTTAAATGTTTTGTGCCTTTTTGTGTATGTTTATTAAATAAAAAAATCTTATTATTTTCCCCCCAAGCTGGCATTGCTCATGACTAAAGAAGAGAAAGAAAATGAGTGACTTTTAAAAAAAGTCATAAATATTTTATGTTATTTGCTTTAAGTGTCCGAGTTCATAGATAGAAACATTTATAATGGATAGAATATAAATAAAAGATGTTTGTTTTTTTTATCCATATATTCTCTGTGTCAGCAGCATGTTATAAAACTGGGTTCATGATCCCGACAGAATTATAAATTATTGACAATTGTAAAATGTTCCTGAAAGTAGAGTGCATTCAAAAATATATCCAATTATGCATTTCACCATTTAGGCCTCATCAGATCGAAAACAAAAAAAATGAGTTGTGTGTAATTGAAAAATTTTTGTGTGACCCATTGAGGTGATTACACATGTGCATGAAGAAAAGAGGACAGATGTCTAATGACAATAATGTAAATATCACTTTAGTCCAAAGAAGAACAAAATGTGTCAAAGAAAAGATTTTCCACTTTGTCATACATTTTCCTAAAATTATTCTTGATATACAAAAATCTCCCCTCTCATATATATATATATATATATATGTGTGTGTGTATATATATATATATATATATATATATATATATATATATATATATACAAGGTGCCCAAAAAGTTTTGCCCAATTTTTATTTTATTGTATTATTGCAGTTTTTATTATATAAAAATATGGGGAAACTTTTTGGACACACTCTCTCTCTTATATATATATATATATATATATATATATATATATATATATATGTGTGTGTGTGTGTGTGTGTGTGTTAACTTTCTAAATAATATAAAGATTACTTACATTCTTATATGTGTAATGGCAAGTAAGATTATTATTTTCAAGAAAATCTTCCCCAAAAATGATGAGTTGATCACACATGGATATTTTGCTATCACAAAGTGGATTCCTGACACCATCAACAATAGGAGAAGAGCCTTTTTCTATGGAACAGTCAACAGCTTCATATTTGGCATCACAATCACAGTTGCCTGTAAAAGAGAAATGGTTGATTATTTCTAGTACAAAAAATTTCAGTATCCATAACAACGGTACAGGTTTGGTATCTGTCTATATTTCTGAGAAGAGGTATTATGTACACTATTTACATTATTCTGACTATTGTTCTCATCTTTGTTGCCATATTTATCGCAACGTTTCGGCCTTCTTCAAGTGGTTGGAATGTCGAACTGAACCCTTTATTTCACTCACTGGGGTAGACTGTTCTATTTCCACATGCCATGTTTAATAAAGGGTTCAGTTCGACATTCCAACTACCTGAAGAAGGCCGGAGTGTACAACGGCCAAAACGTTGTGATAATATAGCAACAAAGATGAGGACAATAGTCTGAATAATGTAAATAGAGTACAGGCTTGGTTGATTTTCATCTTAACTATTCAAAAATAAAAACCTGCAAAGAATTTCCTACCAGACACATATGTTAATGAATGGCACAGATCCTAAAATGTCACTTTTTACAAATGTTAAAGAAACTATTAACCATCTAATACATAGGTACTGTACCCAAATGAATTTAAATATAGATATGACAGGGTATATACATATCTGTATTTGAAGATATGCCAATATTATAAAGTTCTACATACAGAAAATTGGTATGAACACAAACCACCAGCAGTGTTCAAATGTGAAAATGCTATAGTGTTCTGGAACTTTCCCATACATACCAACTGTACTATAGAAGCCAATAAACTAGATAAAATAATACTAGATCTTAAAAATATAAGTGATAGCTAACAGATATCACAACCAAAAGATTAACTATTTCAAAAGATATGAACCAAGAAATAGAAATTGCAAGAAGGTGAAAAGAGAAATTTGTGAAGGTGACATTTAAACTCAAACACTATTCGAGTAGTAATAGGAGGATGAGGAATGATTAAAAAATACTGATACATAAAGAAAATAAGGTAATATCTCGATGTAATAAAGATTGTAATAACTCCAAAGAAGATTCTGCAATGTTATTAGTCTTGACCTGGCATCTTGGCTTCAGTCACTTTTCTACTGACATAATGTAGCTTCCCTGTGCCTTTTCTATAAATACTTTCTTGATAATTATTCTAATGAATTTACCTCTATGTTACCTAAATTTTATAAATTTAAGCACAGTACAAGATTGGCAGCAAAGTTTCATCATTTTACAATTGAAATGGCTAAATGTAACTAAATTCTATGCTAACCGTTTCTTTTCTCATACTTCTCACCTGTGGAACTCTGGTCTGGCTTCTTGGTTTCCAGCCAACTTTGATCTTCAAAAATTTAAATGCAATGTTAATTGTTACCTTTTGTATTCTTAATTCTTGTTCTTTTATTGTTTTCTTTCCTTAATATATTTTTCTCATATCTAACATTCAGTAAGCCCTTGCATCTTAGTGGCTCTATTGCCTTGCTTGGGGTGAAATGATTAAAGAATATAATAAGCTCAATGACATTCTAAGAAAAACCTTCTGGTTCCTTGTTTCTCAGGTAAGAAACGTAATTAAGGATTGTATCAAACAGAAAATCAGGAAAACTAAAAATAATATTAAATGGTCACTAGAGAAAAGGAAACAACAACAGAGGTCAAGGATTGATTGACAGCTAATTACCCGCTCAACTTAATGTATAATATCATCCTATAGTATCATCCCATAATATCATCCTATAAGTTAAATAGATATCCAGTATTTCTTATAAACTGTACCTTTAACACAATTTCCTCTGTCATTACATTCTCTGGGACAGATGGAATCTAGAACAGCAGCTGGAGGAGTCACTTCTGTGATATTGGTACCATTGGTCCATAATTCCACATTGCTTCCAACTTCTATAAGACATCCTTCTAGAAAATTCTGCAGAGCTTCTGTGGCCCAATCAAAGTTATCCATGATCTAAAAAAAAAAAAAAAAAAAAAAGAATTTCAAGTTGAATGGAAACATTTATTCATAAAGACACATTTTACTTTAAGATAAACTCAAGAAAATCCAATGCAAAATATTAAAATATTTTCAATGTCATTGCCAGAAAAACAGACATATTCAATAAAACGAGAGGAAAACATAATACAAAAACAACCTTATTGGGGCCCCTTGGCAGTGCTTTGTGACTCTCACTATCTTAACATTTTTTCTACCTACATTTATATATATTACAAATTAAACTAAGTACAACTATTAAAAGATGAAAATTTTTTGCAGATTTTGACATCATTTGATGGTATATTTTTCATCCAAATCCATGAATTTGATTTGATCATGAAAAAAAAAAACTATTTCAGTATTTTTATCTATAATGTCGAATAGGCTAAATTATAAAACTTTCAATATCAAAAATTGCCTCAAAACATTCTTGATTTATTTAAGATGGAATTTATTTAAGACAGGTCTCTAATTTGTATTTAGATACATTGTATTTATTTTCAATTTTTCTAGTTGAATTGCTCACCTATATTGCATCTGAACTATTATTGTACATAATTTGGTTACAATAAAATTTGTATTTTATATGAATACTATCTTATGGAAATTGAGATGTGGAAGAGGGTGCATACCATAGATTAGGAGTAGGGGTACAAGACTGTTGCACTGGCCCTGGCTTGAAATATTGTTTAATATCAGCCCTGCTACCTGAGAAAAAATGCTCAGCACTGCCTTCAATGAGAGCAATCTGCAGTGGGATTGTCAGATGATACCAGTCATGAGTAGGAAGTACAAATAACAAATGGTCATGACCATATCAGCATCATTGGGACAGGTCTGTATATAAAACATATGTGACTGTCTGTTTCTAAGAGATTGGACTTTGCAGCCACAGGAAATGCTGTATGTGAGTTAGACACAAGCATGGTAAGTCAATGGTCTTCCAAGACTATGATACAAGTGACAATTACTTCATACACTATTGTTAAATTTAAAATTAACTGAGTCAAATGACAGCATCTTACCTGGACATCCTTTACACATGATTCAATTGTGGTAACAAAATCAATGCTGGGAAGAATCTTCAAACAGTTCTCTGCAGATTTTCTGTTTTTAATATATTCTTTGCATTTAGCAAAGGCAATCTCTTCAGTTATGTTACTTGGAGTTGGCCATTTTGCTACCTGTTAACAAGAAAAAAAAAGAATTCAGAGAAATCAAGAAACTTAGAGATTTTAATAAGAGACAAATATGAAAAGAAACTGCATGCATTAAAAAATATAATTTAGTAGCAGCTCACACTTTCCCACCAAAAAGCTGCAATGAGTTTGAAAAAAGCTTCCCAAAAACAGTTAATTGGAGAAATGACAGTGTTCAAGTAAGATTTGTGCAAGACCAAAGGATACTTTACAAACTCTAAATTTTAATAGAGTTAATTTTAATTAGATAACATTTTAGTTTCATTACATTAGAGTAGCAAAGAAGTGAATACAGCAACATCATGATTGTAAGTACTGTAAGGATACAAAAAGTGATCATCTCTCTTTGGCTGAGTTAGTCACTTAATGGCTGTTGAGTGACATCACTTTATACAGTGACAAAAGCGGTCAGTCATGCAGTTGATTTACAGGGGCCAATCCGAGAGGTTGCTTTTTTAGCCCATGCAGAGAGAGAAAGAAATTCCAGCTTGCAGTTCTCAATTTCAGAGAACCCAAGACTTGCTGTTTCACTTTCATGGGACATGGACATAGTAGATGAATCTGACCCATTTGAATCTGTAGTCCTAAACATGACTTCTCCAGAAACACAGAAGAATCTCCATATTATATGTAAGACTATAATTTTTTTTTTTGACTTGCATTCTGCTTTTTGTACAGATGGGACACATGTATATATGTATATACAGTTTTGTGTATACAGGTTTCTCTGAGAACAAAGCATGTTTGTCATTCTTTTTCCTCTCAACAATTCCATCTTTGAAATACAGTGTTATTATATCACAGATATAATAATGTCCATAATAAGAGGAATACATATGGAAGAATAAACATTTATCAATTGCTACTCCTATTATAGTATATCCAACTTGAATTGCTTCGTATTAGGTTGGTGCAAAAATAATGACGTAATAATGTCGTTTTTTGACGTTAAAAAATACGTCAAAAAACGACATTATTACGTCATTATTTTTGCACCAACCTAATATGTATTGTTTACTTCTAACATTTTATTGGTTATATCAAATAAATGTTTCTCTATGGAATTCTGTGTTTTTATCTCGTGTGCATCCTATCCTCTGTCTTTTCTTGTTGGGGAAACTTGCTAGGATGCACAGTCAAACTTAAACCAACAAAACAATTAAGGTGTAAAACTTCTTATTTATTTATTTATTTATTTTTGACATATAAATTTATGATTTACATCTCACTTCTTATCTCCCAGCCAGGAGTATATTTAATGGATATGTCATTGATTATTATCACTTATTAACATGCAATGATGAACTTATGATCCAATTAAAGTGTGAGATTAATCCACATGTTCTATTATGGGACTTCTCTTAACACCTAATAGGTGCCATTGTACAGAAAAGTATAATAGAAAAGAACCCAAACTCTTTCTCACTCTTCTTTTGCTCTTCAATCACAGGCTACTATAGTGGAAAGAAATCATCATTTCCCCTTCAGGAACATTTTAGTCCCCAACTTAACTACACTTTGTATACAGGACTTTTCTCTCTCATTTTTTTTTTAACTGTTACAACTAGTTCTATATATATATATATATATATATATATATATATATATATATATATATATAAAATTCATGCACATAAATTAGTAAATATTTTAATACATATTAGGAGTGTGCAAATCTTTCCAGTGATTTAAATATAAACAAAAATAAGATGCTGGGAACTTTTGCAGATACTAAAATATAAATAAACGATTTACTTACTGGAGGAACATAGGTCTTGTTATACTCAAATTTGATTTCTTTTTCTATCGAAATGCATTTTTGTGGTGGGTTTTCAACCATAGTTTCCATGACGACTTTGGTAATATCTTTCACTACAGACATGAAAAAATATTCATTAATAAAACATTTTGAAATTAACATATTTCTTAATGATAAACTAGTAAACAATCTAAAGTATTTAAAAGATTGGAAGCATGGATTAACCAATATATAACAGTTGATATTTGTAAGGAAAAGGTGGACAATTTACATATATTTATAAATGTAATAAGTTCAGTGATAGCTGGACGTTTGGTAAAATGTTAGTGTACCTGGTCTTATAGCCCTGATATTTTCTCAGTTCTAATTCTGAGTATCACTTGAAGGTTTAGGAATTTGTATGCATTAAGTCCTACCAGCCATCTTTAAGTAAGTAGTAGTTGTTGCTAGGCTTAAAGCTAAATAGCCTTTAAATGCTATATTTTATTGCATATAATATTTGCCTTGGGTGTGAGAATATTTTATTTTTATTTACTATGCATATTTTTGTCCTCAATCTTTGCTCTGATGAGAGGGGACTGATAAACTGGTTTAGTTGTCTTTTTTTTTAAATTATTGTTATTTATAGGTATTACCATTTTATGCTAATATATATTTTTTGTTAGCTACCTATTTCTTTGATATAAATTGTCCTTTAATATGTCAACCAACATAACAGCTAATATTTGCAAGGGAAAGGTGGACAATTTACATATGTGTATAAATGTAACAGGTTCATTGATAGCTGAACATTTGATAAAAAGTGAACAGTGTGCTTGCTCTTATAGTCCTGGCATTTTCTCAGTTTTGAGCAGGGCTAATTCTGAGTATCACTTGAAGGTTTGGAAATCTGTGTACAGCCATCTTTAAGCAAGTAGTAGTAGTTGGTGGGCTTAAATGTAAACAGCCTTTAAATGTTATATTTTATTGCTTATAACATTTGTTAGCCAACACTTTTTTTGTTATGAATTGTTGTTTAATATATCGGTTTTTATCATTAATAGTGTTTACAGAATTTAAGAAGAGAACACGTTCACTGTTGAAATACATTTACCTTTATGTCTTGATTTTTTGGTTGTTTTACCTCTGAGAGTGATGCAAGATTTTGTATAGAGGTCTTCAGAACATGTCACTTCTCCTTCGTAACTGCAATCACAGTAAGTCCATGACTTCGGCTTTTCAGTTTGAGAGGAGCACAACCCATTATACAGAGTTTCATTTGCTGCAACCCTAAAGAAATACAAAAAAAAAAAAAAAATAGGAATTACAAACAAATACAAGTAAAAGATTTTAAAGAGAATTGATAGATATTAACTTGTATACAGTTTGTTGTGTAAGTGTAGCGATAGTGAAAGGCAGGATGAACTGCTTACTACCTTTGATGAGGCTGCCCGTCCTCATTGATCAAGAAGACAATGCTTAGTGTTTTGCGTATACAGGAGAGGATGGCCGGTGTGCACATGAGAATGTCCGCTTGCAAAAAATATGGTTGTGGTGGTGGGCTGAATGGTGTCTAGAATTTGTTTATGCAATTGATATGTGTCGTGCATTTAAAAATTACCGATGTTTCTGGGATCAATATATACAGAAGGATTTTCTGTTTCACCATTCTGTGAATTACCAGCATTACTAGCATATGAAATATCATGATTCTGATTTTCTCTTTGTTCATCTTTGCTTTCTGTCTTCTGGTTAGGTTTGACCTTCTTTTGTGCCATCCCTGTGTGTAATTCTTCATCACCTCTGCCATGGATGTGTCTCTGGTTTTGTTTTACTTTGTTTTGTTGCTCTCTTGTGTTTCTGTTTCTTCCATCCCTCCTCGTTTGTGTTCCAGCAGCAGAAAAACAAACCTTTAGTAAGCATCAATACATATATATATATATATATATATATATTCAATTTTTTGTTGTTTATAAAAGACCCATTTTCCAAGTTTACTAAATATACAAAAACATTTAAGGGCAAGAATATATATTTTACAGTAAAAACTTTGAAGTCTGTAAAGTAATTTTTAAAATTTTTTTATAATAATGGTCAACCTGTTCAAGGTCCAAGAGCCACTCGAGATAGAGTGTTACAGAGAAAGCGGTACAGGTGATGAGGATATGTGTGGAAGAAAACGTTTAACCCTAGACTTGAATGGGTTAGGATTGTAGTAATATCGAAAGCATCCTCTTGGGAGCCGGTTCAACAAAGTGGTTCATAGGCAGAAGCTGCTCAAGTGGAACCTATGTCTTACCAATGGAATATGAAGGGAATAACGGTGATTTGCTACAATGTACATGGTATGGCAGGTCTTAGCCATGAAGGTTAGAACTAGTGGAATTTTGTTCATCTGAATATTTTCTATGGAAGTAGCAATAGAGCAGTGAGTTGCAACAATTCATCTTTGTGAAAGAGGATGTTGGGTGGAAAATAATTCATCACTCATGTGAATGTGGAGACATGTTTGGACTAGAAACTGAAAACTGAGCAGCTCCTGTCTAGATATGGCCTCCTCCTCCTATGCCCCTTCAGCACTTTGACAATCATGGCTCTTCGTAATTTCCTTTTCTTTCTAGTTCTTAATAAATTTTATCTTTTTGTTATCTCTCCTAAACCTTATACTGCCATCCATTTAGTGAAGCTTGCTAGGTAGGCTACGTGTTGTCTTCCTCTGTCCTTCTTGCATTCAATATGTCCTGTGAATATCAAATTTATCAAGCCCTCGTTCCTCATTATATGCCCTAGAAATTTCAATTCTCCCTTTTTGATTAAGGATAAGTGTGCTTTTCCTTTCCATTTTCTCTAAAATTTTGTTTTTGCTCACATGTTCAGTCCATAGTATTCTCAGTATCCTGCTGTAGAATCACATTTCTTTTGCGTCAAGTCTCTTCTTTATCTGTGGGGAGATTGTCGAGCACTCACTGTCACTGATATTACGTACAACTCAGCACTCTTTTCTTTGTTTCTAACATCATTTTTCTGTTTCTTAATATTTTGCTTAGCTTTTGGAAGGCACTTTTTGCTATCCCAATGTGTCTTCAGATATCAGTATCGCACTTTCCAGCCTTTGTTAAAAAACTTCACACAAATTTAAATAGTTGTACTTGTTTGATTTTGGTATCCCCAATTTGTAATTTTCATGATGGGCTGTCCCTTTTACTAATAACCATGCATTCTATTGTCTAATACTATAAAATTCTATGATAACAGAGCAAAAAGTGACACAGATGTCTATAAAAGGTAGACATTTTTTTTTATATACCAGCATCATGATATTTTTAGATTGTGAAGTTATTGTATATTAATTAAAATGAATAAAACAGCAATTATTATTCAATTAGTTTGAATTCTTTATTTAGTTTGTGTTTGAATAATAATGCTTGGACTAAATATTTTGTTTTATCTGGTGTAAGTTTAAGATTTTAGTAATTTACCTCCAGCTAAGCGAAAATTTATCAGGTCTCTTGGATTTAGTGGAAAGTATTTCGCCATCAGGTTCCATTAAATCATTGATTGGTTTTCCATCAAAGTAGCCACACAATCCTGTCAAAAAAAAAAAAAATAAATAAATATAGGTATGTCTATAAAAAAAAAATAAAATATTTTATCACACACAAACCATCATAATATAGCAGTTTGTCAAATATGAAATTTTTTATTTCTCTTACATGTAATTTAAAAAATGTTTTTGATAATCATCAAATAATAAATAACAGTTAAAATCAAATAATAATATTGACATAATATTGTAATAAAAACATTAACATATAACAATATAACATCAAATAATAATAATATAACAAAATAAATAACATTTAATATAATAATAATACATAACAACAACATAACATGAAATAATAACAAATAACGAGGGTTAACACCAAATAATATAATATCATAATAATTTTAATATAATAATAGCAAAAACTAATAATAATAATAATAATAATAAATAAAAGCTGTTATCAAATATGAATAAGAAATCAGTAGATTTGAGAAACCTAATTTTTTTCTGTCTTAAGACAAAGATTTTATAAATCCTTTTTGTTTCTATTTTCTCTATAACTTTGTCATTTCTCACATGTCCATCTGTAGAACCATATATCTGTTTCTTCAAGTCACTTCTTCATCTTTGATGAAATTGTCCAGCATTCACTGCCATTTAGTAGGCTCAATATTACGTAGCAGTTCAGTACACTTTTCTTTGTATATTATTTTTCAGTTCCTTAGTAAAAATTAACAAACTTATTTTTCAAATTGCTTTTAATACATAATTTTCTGTGTCTTTCTCTTGCATCCAGGTATTAAAATACATACAGTCTTGCAAAGCCACTAGGGTCATAGGTGTGCTGCACATATTGCAGTGGTTGTATATCTTTGGCAAGATAACCTGATAGAGCCCAACCCTCTTCAGGTTGGTTTGAATTTAGAGTTTTTTCTTCTCTTAGACTGGTTGCCAAAGAAGCCAAAGGGCCCAGTCTGTTCTGCCATTTACTTATAGCTGTAAGTAGAAGAGATGGATTCATACCTTTCCAAGGATATTTGTGAGTAAGTCAATGTAATGAACCCAACTGGAATTTGAACTTAGCTCTCAGATTTCTTATTCCTGCTACTATTCATGACACCACCATGAATTAAAAAATATTAATAAAGATAGATTCTTACCTTTAGTATTTTTGAAATCAAGAGGTGATGCTTTGAACCATACATTGAGGAAATTTGACAATCTGGCTTTACCTTTCTCAACAGTAACATAACCTCCAGTTGGTAGAATAATCTAACAATTGAGAAGGGAAATATAAATTGGAGTTATTGTAAATTTTTTTAGTAAAAACAAATACAAAAGCAACAACAAAGGTTATGGTTATTTTATAATTATCCAATATTTTCTTCAAAGAACAGGAATCTTTGAACCTATCATCTGTAAAATGTGTTCCTTCTTAACATACAGCAAATGAGAATGTAGTTCTTTAATTTTCTTTTGAAGACAAGAATATTTAGTTCATCTAATTTTCCTGCATAAAAATTGCCATCAGAATCAAGAATGATCTGAAAATCCTCTTGGACATTGTTAAGTCAATGACTATGTGTTATTGTATGGAAATGTAAATATCTATTGATGAAAAAAAAAAAAATGTAAAAAATCAATTGTTAATTTCTCAGAATTTAACTTTTGAGAAATTAGCAACCAATGATTTTTCAACTTCAAATGAAGAACCCTTAATCTAAGAACAATCCGCTTCTTTCCTGAGCTATGTTATACCTAGTTATCTATATAAAATATCGGTAAATCGAATCAAGTTCTCTCAGTCACTGTGTGTTTATCTAAAAATAAATATGCTTAAATTCACATTCATCCCTGCTGTGCACCAACGGCTTAGTCATAGAATCCCCAACTGATGCCAATTCAGTCGGGTTTCGATCCTAGCTAGAGGCAACTGGACATCTAGCCACACTGATGAGCTTTGATACAGTGAAACAGTCTGTGGATGACAATAAAATATATATATATATATATATATATATGTGTGTGTGTGTGTAGAATTCCTTTATTCTGAAACTTTATACTGAATTTTGTTAGGGTACTTATCTAAACAGGCCTCCACATAAATATGAAATTTGGGTTCCTGTGACAAGGTCTGGCTACTACATCATGAAAAATCTAAAGAGAAATAGGATTGTCTATAATCTCTAATAATATTTGTAGGAGGTTTAATACTAGTAAAATTCTTTACAAATTATTGAAGAAGGAGGGGGACAAAAGAAAAAATATATAAATAGCTAACTTACTTGGAATTTCTTTCCTGCACTATAGCTGAGAATCTGTGTTCCTGGTGTGAGTTCTCCATTTTGGTACAGTTTCACAGTGAGTGGCACTCTCTTGGTACTTTTGCCCATTGAAGGTCCACATCTGTCAATCACGATCACATCATCTCCAGACTGGACAGAAACGGCACAGTTACAAGAAGCTTTCCCATTACAGCTTCGGTAGAAGATGTTAACCTGGAAAAATAAAAGTATTTCATATTTAATTATGGAGTTTGTCAATTTTGCTTGACTCAGATTTCTTCTTTTTTTTTGAGCAATGTGATAAAGCCACTAAGATAGAAGGAGTTACTAAGAGTGAAATAAACTAAGAAAACTTTCAGAAGAAAGGACAAAAAAAACTGAACAGAATTGAAGAAGATGAAGACTAAAGATGATTTATGTTGCATTTAAATTTTTGAAGATTGTAGTTTACAGGAAAACAAGTAACCAGAAGAGAGTTCCACAGGCAAGAAGTACGAGAGAAGAAACTATTAGAATAGAACTTATGGTTATAGTTAGCAATTTCAACAGTAAAATGATGATAGCCAATCTAATACTGTACTTAAATTTATATATTTATTCTCTGCCTACAAAATTTGTAACATTACAAATATAAAATTGTCAATGGTGAAACTATACTTAGTTTAGTATATGAAGAAAATTGGCAGACAAGCTAGAATATTTATTTGTCTTTTCTCTTTTGATTGACTTATTTGATTTTTTATGGCTTATCAACCAATTTGCAAGTTATTTAAAGTCAGAAAATATTTTATTTTTAGATTATAAGAATGTTTTATTTTTAAGATAATGATTTAGTGATAAAAGCCTAACTAATAAACCCATAGCTGGAGGGAGAAGAGTTGGGTTCATACTTTTTCCAAGGGTATTTGCATTTAAATGAATATTATAAAACCTAAATGGAATTTGAACTTGGTTCTCTGATTAACAATTCCAAGGCATTACACCACCTGCATATCCAATTACAATAACTGGTATTCCCAAGCAGTTACCTATCTAGGTACTGACCAAGCTCAGTGTTGCTTAACTCTGGTGCTCATATGTAAACCAGTGTTTCAACATGATATAGCTGTAAGGCCTAAATTCTATTCTGAAATAATATTGAGAATATCGGATAAAACTTAATGTATAATTTTGAAAATATATATTTATGGAAATAATGTTAAATTTTTTAAAAATCAATAAATATACAACAACTTTACATATTACTTTTCAAAACATGATAAATAGTTGAACTACACAGAAATAAATATTAACAAAAATCTAAGTAAAATATTAAGATCTGTTTAAAAAAAACAACAAAAGAACTATTGAATGGAAATTATCTGCTGTTTATCAAAATTATTACATAAATTTGTAATGTTATCAACCCTAACCTGGCATCTCAACTTCAGTCACTTTCTCACTGCTGTGATGTGGCTTCTCTCTGCCTTTTCTATAAATATTTTCAATGCCAGCTGTTCTAATGAACTGTTCTTGGTACTTATACCATGTGATTGACTACTAGGTCTTATGGTTTTACTGTTGAAATAGGTACATGCAACCATAAGTTCTATTCTAATAGTTTCTTTTCTCACACTTCTCACCTGTGGAACTCTATTCAAGTTTCTTGCTTTCATGCCACCTACAATATTAAAACTTTAAATGCAATGACAATCACCATCTTCTGTTTTCCTGAAACCTGTTCATTTATTGTTCTTTCTCTTCACTTAAATCTTTTCATTCTCTTTCACTCCCAGTAACCCCTTCATCTTAGTAGCTTTATTATCTTGCTTGGAGTAAAATGATTTTAAAAAAAAGAAGAAAAAAATACAATAAAAAAGATTTGTAAGAATAATTTATCATAATTACCTTTAGTAAATGTAAGTACTTCAGTAATTGTTTAAAGGGAATATTATTTTGAAAAAAGAATATAAAACTGTCAAGATAATCAAATAAAAAAAATATATTACTAAAATTATTATTTGCATGATGTATTTTATAAGTTGCTTCCTTGTTGAGTAGATAATTACATATTTACCACAGAGGGCTAATGGTTTGCATTCAAGTTCAACATATTCTTACTTTGCAATATTGGAATACATAACATTACTCAAGGGAAAGTTTTTATATGTCAATAAATAAGGCACAAGGAATATATATTCACATGTAACTATTTGTTTCTTTTTTTTTTACTTGAAAAATGATTATTTAAACATTTTAATTTAATAAACTTATTTAAAAAAATTATTTAGACATGAATTGACACTTCTTCCTGTGATTAGAACATGTGTACACTCTGCTTATAAGTTCTCTTCTTTTATTGTTCTCTACCCTTAATAAGGTTTTCCTTGGTTCTCAGTCTTTTGGAATCAATAATCCCTTGCATCTTAGTGACATTATCGACTTACTTGAAATTAAATGATTAAAATGAAAAAAAAAAAAAAAATACTTTGCAAATTATGATGGAAATAAATAAAACAAATATTTATTATTTTTCCTCTGCAGTGCTCAGTTCTTTTCATGATTTAAATTTGGAATTTTATTATTTATCTTCTGAAAAGATTTTCATGGCTATTTTTGCACAATTTGATAAGTTTACTCATATTTAATTGGAAGCAATTTTATTATTTCTATAATAATATATGGGGGTAATGATAAGAAACATTTGAATTGATAGTCTCAGAAGTGGCAAAATATTTTTGTTAATTTGTTATTACTTACAGCATATGGTAAAGTCTGATGTCTGTAGAAAACAAACTCTCCTTCAAAGAAGTTGTCATAATATCTGAAGCATAATAAAATTGATGTTTTTTCAGTTTCAGTAACAAAAATTTATATAAATTAATGCACAAAACTTAACTTAGAATCAGATATTTACAAAGCAACATTATTCAAAAATATAATTAGATTAAAAGAAGCTGTCTTTTTTATATTAAAGTTCACCCAATACAAAGTTGGAGAGCCACTCAAAGTAGAAGGTTACTGTTAAAATGGCAATGATGAATGAATGAGGTATATGATATAAAAGAGGAGGTAGTAGAAAATGAAGATTATGAGGATAGATAACAATTAAGTCTTGAAGCATCTACACAAGAGTGTATTCTACAAGTAGCTGTCTAAATGAAACTTCCTCCTTACATATGGAATATAAAGGAAGTGACAGTGATTCAACTCTATTGAAGCAGCTTGACATGCTCTAGTTGTCAAGGTCTGAACTGGTAGGATTACAAAATAGAGATCACCAGACATTTTGAAACAGCACCGGAATAAGCATAGGCTTGTGATACTGCATCTTTGAAATACCCTAGTACCCATGGTTCTTTCATTGGCACAAGATACTAGTTTAAAAAAAATGAAGAATGCCAGTTATTTTGAGTTGAAAGTAACTACTTATGACAGTGTCCTCATGTCAATTCAAATCTCACATCTTCTATATGCGATGGCCATATGCGATTATTGCTCTCCACAACTTCCTGCCCTTAAAAAGGTTTGTCTTTTTACTATCTCTCCTAATTCCTATTCTTCCAACCACTTACACAAGCTCATTAAGTGGGTTAATCATTGCTCAGGAAAGTAATAGGAAGAATGGATCCAAAAATCATGTTCAAGATCATAATTTCAGAGATCAGAGGTCTTGCTGTCAGACATAGTTTACCCTTCACTGTCAAAGATGATGATTGATATTACATAACAGTTGAGAAACTTATCTTTATTTCCAATAAAATTCTCTCATTTCTTAATATTTTGCTTAGTTTCTGAAAGGCATTTTTTTGCAATCATAATCAGATTTCAGTTTCACATTTTCCATCGGTGGCAGTAAGAGATAACTTCTCTAAAAATGAGACACTGCAACCTTTAGTAGGAGCTATTACTATCAATTATACCAAATCACTTGAAATGCAACTAAAAATATTAGGATGATTTAATTCAACATAATGTTCATTTGAGGATGATATGAAGAGGAGGCTCTTTAAATTTAATTATTTTAAGCTAGTGTTTAAATGTCACTGTTAGCAATACCATAGATGAGGTGTGACAATTCCCATTCATATTGTTGGAGTAAGCCAGACAAACATTTGCACCATAGCACGTGCAGATATGTTTCAACTTCTGCTTTCTTGGGATGCAGATCAAATGAGTCATTCACCATCAAGTAGGAGAGGAAATCATACTCGTTCATCTATTTGTCCGTGCATTGAATACTGCTGCTATATCTAGTCTGATGCTCTTGCTCTTCATCTTGAGGTTCTTGACAAAATCCAAGGAAGGATCTGTAATGTAATCAATCCTGACTAGGCATCTCGTTTTCAGTCACTTTCTCACTGATATAACATGGCTTCCCTCTGTCTTTTCTACAAATATTTTCATGACAACTGCTCTGACGAGCTTTTTTATCTGGTGCCTGGTCTATGTGAGTTTAAGGGTGCTACTAGATTGGAATCTAGGTCCCATCCTTTTACTATTGAAATAGCTATATGCAACTGGCACTTCTACTCCAACAGTTTCTTTTCTCACACTTCCTGCTTGAAGAACTTTCTTCTATTTACTTTGATCCCTGATAACTACAATTTTCAAAAATTTAATTGCAATGTCAATCATCATCATCTGTCTTCTTGAATCCCATTCATCTTTTGTCCTTTCTTCAATCCTCATTATACTCAGTCTATTCTTTCATTCTCTCTAGCCTCCTGCATACTAGTGGCATTTCCACCTTTCTTGGGGTGATATTAAAAAAATGTTATATGTTTGGCAAAAAATGAATGAAAGACATCTGGTGCAGTGGATTAATATCAAGTTTTGTGTGAAGATTGGCAAAATTGGCTAGTTCTATTAAATATGGCTTATAGTGAAAATACTATGAAAAAATGTAGTATCACAGGCTATACAAGGAGGAGCAAAAAGATGTGCATGATGATGATGATGATGCAAAAAGTGGAAAGCCTAAAACACAAAAAGAATAGATGCAAATGTGGACAGAGTGTGAACCTTAGTGTGCTCAGATCAAAGATTAAGTGTGCAATTTATAGCAAAAGAACTGAACATGAATAGGGAAACAGTGTGGCAAATTCTAACAGAGGATCATGTATTAGGAGTTGGAGAGTTCTTAGCTCGGTTCCATTGTAAAATGGATTATCCATCTTATTACCCAGATTTAACACCTGTGATTTTTGGCTAAAATGAAAAAAAATGCTTTGAAAGGATAAAGATTTGCTGATATCGCAAACATCCAGGAACATGCGACAATATTACTGAAAGAAATTCTGGAAAACAATATGCAAGAATGTTTCCACCAATGGCCTCATCATCTCACAAAATTATTACCTTTTACAAGAGGAGTACTTTGAAGTTGACAACAGCCAATAATAACAATAATAACAGCAAAACTTTGCTTTTACAAGGCCATTCTAGGAATCAAACTGTCACATGCATATAAAAGAATACGTGTGTGTGTGTGTGTGTGCTTTCTTGTCATCTATCTATATTTTTGAGATGAGGTATTTTAACTATTTAAGTTGTTTAGACTGTTGTCCCCAAGAACACATGGGTAAAAGCATTGGTTGATAGGTCCAAAAAGTGAATTGACCTAAAGAGTTGTCAGTTCAATCCCTGTCCTTAGTGGAGAGAATAAACACTTTGAGAGTTATCAATGCAAAGTAACTAAAATGGAGATATCCAATGGCATGGTAGATGGAATTGGAACTAAATTGACTAAATAAAGGGTTCGGTTTAAAATTCCAAAAATATCACCTGAAGATGGCCAGAGTGTACAACAGCCAAAACATTGTGATGTGACAATAAAGATAACGACAACAGTCTGAACAATGGAAATATTGTAAATATATTCTTGTATTATATCAAACAATTGTTTGGTTTATATATAAATGTTATTATAGTCACAATGTTTCAACCAGGTACCTTCTGGTCATCATCAGATGTCCACTGATTGATATGGGACATCTGTTGATTATTGCAATATTTTATGATATCAAACAAGATGATAACAACAGATAAAACATTACAATATTGACAATTACTCATCTCAGAACTGAAATACTAAATTATGAACTTGTATAATTTAATTAAAAAAAACATGACAGCTTTTTTCAAACCAGTGATCAAGATTGTATTTTTAAAATTAGCAGCAATACAAATCAATGTTAGTCATTTACTTGTACTATAAAAAAATATTTGGGTATTTAATTCTCAACTACCTACCTGCCATCAAATGTTGTAATGTGGGGATCATTAATAGATTTGCACAACCCACTTTTGTCTCCATCAAGGATCTTGAGCTGAAATAATCATTGAATGCAAGTGTGAATAGCAGGAAATGAGAATTTTACTTCTTTATTTTTATAATATTCAGATCATTTTAAAATTGCTGATACTTTCTTGATATGATAAGACTTCATATGCTAGATGTAAATTTTATTTTTATCTTTTCAAGAAGTAGTAATGTTATTCTGGACAATCTCAGAAAAAAAAGGATATAGTAAAAATCTTTATTATTATTTAAATATTTGAAATATCTTTAAAATATTAAAAAGTAATCGGTAATTACAAAATATTTTTATCTTTAAGTAGTCGCAAAACCTTATTAGAGATAAGGTAACATGTGATAAAGTTAATGACATTATCTGATATTATTGGAGTGAACATGCTTTTTTATTTCCCACTTTTCAATGCATAATAAAATGTATTATTTGTAAATTAATGCATTAGTTAAGTATGTACTGAAAAAGTGTCCAAATTTTTTAATTGATTTCAAACTATATGTTGTAGGTTAGATATTTTTTATTTTTTTTACAGAAAAGTTCATCCTGTACAAGGCCCGAGGGCCACTTGAAGTAGAAGGTTATATTAAAGTTTATATGGATAGGAGGGAAAGATAATAGTTGACTCTAGACTTGAACAGGTTAATTTTTAATGATTGGCGAAACATCCTCTTCAAAGTCTGTTCCACAGGGCAGTGGTTTGTGGTTTGTTGAACTGATGGAATAGACAGGGAATGTGGGTGGTTTGCTACTATGTAAGTGGCACAATGGGTCCTACCCGTGGAGGTTAGGCCTGGTGGAACCAAGAGATGCAGTTCATCCAAGGACTTTCCCTGGTAGTAGCAACAGAGCAATGAAAGGCTCACCATATCCTGCCTGTGAGAGAAAGGTTGGAGGGCGGAAAATAATTCTTCTCTAAAAAGGCTTGGAGATGCTTTTAAACTTTATCAAAACTGGAAAGTGAAGTCTGGGCAGCTCCCGCCTAAATATGAAAACACTACTACATTTTCGGCCTGATTTGGCTCTTATAAAGGCAGAGGATACCATGAGGAATTGGGTACTTACTGGAGTGGTACAAGGAGTTGATCATTTTACCTGTATAACTTGATTGATGTCAGAAACAAAAAAAAATTAAGACTATACTTTTAAACTTGTAAAATACTTGTGTTTTATGAAATGTCTCCAAATTGTTTTTGTTTTTTTTTTTGACATTCATCTAATTATAACTAGTTTGTTTAATGGCATTTCAACTTCTTATGGGTCATTTAATGATGAAATTTTCTTTTCTTAGGAGCTTGAGTAATTTTTTCTTTTTACAAAAATCTATTGCCAGTAATTTTTTTTTCTTTTACAAAAATCTGTTGCTGGTATTTTTTTGAAAATTTATTTCTGGTATTTTTTTTTACAATGAAAATGTATTTTTATACTTTCAGTTATTTGAGCCCAGTTTTGGGGGTTCATTATTTGGTCATAGATGGAACCCTAACAGGTGCTACCACCCCAGGTTAGGGTGAACCTGGAAACAACAGCAATTAAAAGGTGGTTTCACACTCCTCAAAACTTTATGATCAGTGGCCTTGCTGCCAGATGTAGTTTATTATCAGGACAGATTATAACTGATCTAAAATTTTCAAGTAAAGTTTTATACAGACTTTTATTTTAAATATAATTATAATATATATGTATTAAATATACTTATATTTTAAGCAATTTGATACATTGGTATGATTGAGTCATTCATTTTCTACAGCTCATCAACCCTTTGCAGATTATTTAAAACCAGAAAATATATTTAGATTGTAAGAAGTTTTGGTTCAAGATAATAATGGTTTTGTGATACAAGTCTTACTAATTAACCCATAGCTGGAGAAAAGAAGAGATGGATTCATACCTTTCCCAACGGTATTTGCATGCTAGTGAATATAATGAACCCGACTTGAATTGGAGCTCGGTTCTCTGATTAACAATTCCAAGTCATTATTCATTGCATTATCTGCACATCCATGCTTACAGCATCTGGTATTCCCAAATGGTCACCATCTAGTTAATGGGCATGCCCACTTTTGCATAACTTCAGTGGTCATATGGAAACTGGTGTTTCAAAGTGATGTGACCGCAAGCCAAAAAAGGCTTTATATACATTTATATTTAAAATGTAAGTGTATTATATATGTATTAAATATGCATTTATATTTTATTAATTGCCAATGGTCAACCCTAGCCAAAGACCATGACACCTGATGTCTCACCACCAACCATGCTGCTTTCTCCTTTGAAAAAACCTGCAGGGCTGCTCTCATAGACAAGAGGCAGAGGAGGAATTACTGCTGTAACTGTATACCTGTCCTGCATTGGACTTAACAGTTACAAAAGTGCCTGCAATCGATGTGTACAGACTCCGTCTTGATCTTTGTTTTGTGAAGCCAAGCTATGATGATGATATTTTATTAATATTTGATACAAAGAAGGTGTTTTATATACACTTGGTAAGTGATTTGTTGCTGTGAAAACAATTAACTAAAAGCTTAAATAAAATTACCAAAAATCTTCAGAATTGTTTTCTTTTTTAAATTTGTAATTTATTTAAAATATATTTATTAGATACTGTAATTATTAAAATACAAATGAAATCAACTTCACTTTTACTGTATAAATACAATAACAAAATGTAGTTTAAATGAGTCTCTATTACTATGACGTCACTTGTACAAATCAAGATACCGCTGGTTCAATTCGCAGTTCTTGCTTTTTGAACACTTCACAATGTAAATCTGTCTTTTGTTCTGCCATTTTCACTGATTCAGTCCTCTTTTATCAGGCCAACACCACCATCAACCAGCGTTCTTCACTTTTATTCTCAGTTACCCAGGCAAATAGCTTCCCCCAGTTTGACCAGTCAGCACACAACTTGCTATTGGTGGAAGCATGCTAAACTGTATAAAAACCCTCGTTACTGCACATACTGCTAGAATTGCTAGACAGGAGAGTAATGCCATTTTCACGGAGCAAACTTGCCGATGTCACATGCCACACATTAAGGTAAGACCCTTATTTTCTTATGCACCAGATGCAAGCCACTCTGACTTGCTTGCTTCTATGGGGCTGTTTGCCACAGAAAAATATTTATGAGAGACAGAAGTATCCTATTATCAGTAAAAGGTTGTATACATTATTTTATTCCAGTCAAATATAAGTTGAATTAAAATTGCATATTAAAAAAATAAAGAAAGAATCTTACTTTAACAAAGCCGAGAGATTTTTCCAGCTGTGTCAAGCCACTGAGTGTCATATTGATGGATACAGTCACTCTTCGCATCTGTGTTTTGTCTCTCAGTCCATCTAGTGTGGCTCGAACTGGAATTCTTAAAATATAATGCCAGTTAAAATCGGTAATCAAATAGCCACATTTGTTGGCTTTAGAAAAGCCATCCTTTGAGCCAAAAACCACTTGTGGAAGATTCCATTGTCCACACTTGAACTCTTTGTGCTTTTGCATCCTTGTATTTACATAAATGTGACAACTGTTTCGGGGATGAGCATCTTTAAAGCAGAGGAGACGTGGAGGGAGGCTGGACTTAACCAAGATATCCTTGGCTTCATCACCTTCTTTTACAGTTAACATATTATCAGTTATCTGTTAGAAATAATAAAAATTTGAAATAGTTATATTCAAAATTAGAAAAAGAAAAAAAAAAAAAGAATATCATCAAAGATCCACTATAAGCAAAAATTTGGAGCTGTGCTGCATCTCTTTAAAGAAAATGCTTTAAAATAGTGTATTTTTATATTTTTTTAAAGTAAAAGATAAAATTTCACTAATTACAGTATATTAACTTTTATTTTGACAAAAAATAAGAACTTAACTATAAAAAATTATCATACTGTAATAACAAAGAGAACAAGAGTAGGCTTAAGGAAGCTTTATTCTGTTTAGAATAATTGATACCAGCAAGTTAGATGTTCGCAATTGTTTAATTTATTTCCTTGAATTCAAAGGATTCATTTCTATGAAGTAGTCTTTAATCATTGGTTTGAGAAAACAGATGACAGTGCAGATCTTTCAGAATGAGTAAGATACCGTGTATAACATAAATATCTGATGCTGCTATTTAGAAACATGAACCAAGTTCTTAGATTAATGATTTGGTTTTGTACCATCTTGTGGTGTTAGAATCAAAACTGCTTAGAATAATTGATACCAGCATAGTGCCTATTTATAGTCTGCTACAAATGAAAGAATTCTCCAAAGGAAGGTAATCATAAAACAAGGGAGATTAATCTTGACTACTTTATCACCCATGCATCATGATATTTTGTTTTTGTCAATAAAACCATCACCCACCTTAATTACTGATTTATAAATTTTTTGACATTCTTTTCAACAGTTTTTGAAAACAAAAAATAGATGGCAGACCTTCCCAAGCATTTTTCATAAAAGGTTCACTTTGACTCTATGAGTGTATTCCCTTTGAATTTACCTATCCAATTCATGACATACTAATTTAATGAAATCAGAAGATTGAGTTAGAATCAAAACTACTTTTAGTTCATCCTATTCTATGTTCAATTTCCTTATCTCCTATACTTAATTCATTATAACTGATATAATCCGTCAAGGTACTTAAAGTGACTTAGTATTTAGTAATTCCACATGATGAATGTTTATGATGGGGTTCAAGTTTGGAATGAAAGCAGTGATGGAACCAATTTCAGATCATAGGTTATGTTTTGAAATGGTTTGAGTCCTATTTCCTGGAACATTTGGTAGAGGATGTTGGTTTTTTGTTCCAGATCACTCTTATCCCAAATATGAATACCTATATCATCAGTATAGCACCCCCCACCCATTCATCAAGAGAAAGCAGGATCACTATCATCTATTGATAGATTTGTTTGGGATATGGAATAGAATGCTTAAATGATCAATTCTTATCCCTTCCTATCTAAACTTGTAAATGTGCAGGATATAAAAGAAAAGATTAGATTGGGCTCTCATTTTTTCTCCTTGTTGTACTCCTGATGAGGTTTGAAATGTTTCTGTATTGGAGTCCTCGACAGACATGTAAGATTTTGTGGAACAATAAAGTTCTTCTATTAGATCAATGCATTAGAATTCAAACATGAAAGGCAGTTACTATTGGATGAAAGTGTTTATTGTTGTGGTCATATGCTGCTGTGAGAAAGCAGGATCACTATCTTCTATTAGTAAATTTGTTTGGGATGTGGTAAGGAATGCTTAAATGATCAATTCTCATCCCTTTATTATTTTCATTTTGTAACATCTTACAGTGTTGGATAAAATTACCCCTAGCATCATCTAATAGAGTAAAAAAGTAATGTATAATTCAAATCAAAAAGTAAAAAATATTATTTCTTAAATTATATGTTTGTATTGAATTGTGTAACTTACTGAAATTTCTGCTTTGAACTTTTTACTGTTTCTTGTAGGGCCCGTTGTCATGGCACAATTTCCAATTTCACATGCATATACTGCACAGTGTACCTGAAAAAAAAAAGGGTATAAATTAGCCAAGTTGTTTAAAAGATATTTAAATTATTTTGAATGATAAAATAATGAAGTAAAGAAAACATTAACATAAAAAATAAGAGAAATAAACATGTTCTTTTAATAAAATATCTGGGAAGTGTTTTACTAGAGAATGCAAAATATGACACCAAATTCCAAAAACATTTGAATAGCAAAAACCAAGTATTAAGAAACAAAAAATGATTCATTAAAACAAAGAAAAGAGCACTAAAATGCTATGTAATATCACTCCTCCTGTATGGTAGTGAATATTGGATGATTTCCTCACAGATGAAGAGAAGACTTGAAGCAATGGAAATGTTGTTCTACAGAAGGATGCTGAGAATACTATGGACAGTGTATGCAAGCAACAAGGAAGTTTTAAGGAATATGAAAACAAAAAGGTCACTTATACTTTGAATCAGAAAGAGAGAGATGAAATTTATAGGACACATAATGAGGAAAGAAGGCCTGAGAAATTTGACACTCATAAGGCATCGGAAAGCAAGAGGGATACAGCAAGTAATCTATGAAACAAGCTTGTGAAAATGGATAACAGAACAATGATAGTAAAAAAAGAAAAACATTGCTAAGAGCTACAAAGTTCAGGAAGTTGTAGAGAGCCATGATCAGCCATGTCCTGAAGTGACATAGCACACTGAAGTAGAGTAATTGGTAAATGACTTTAACCAATTAGAAATTGTTATCATGACATGCTTATTGCTAAGGAAAACTAGGAGATAAAAACACTCAGATTTCATTTTTGTTTTACTGCAGGAATTAAAGCACTATAAGTAAGTCAGTGCCCTAAAGTTATTCAAAATCAGAACTAGAAGTATGTAATAGCAAATTACAACAATGACTTATATATTAATAACCTGTAACCTACACAATAGGAGTATACAAATTTTCCCATCTAGTTCAGACATCTCACTGGTCTTTTGAACAGGAGCAGAGGTTTATCCATTGCTTCCTGCTTAGGATTGGGTTTCTGGTTCCTTCTAACATCTATACTTCTGACGTAACTGCATAAACTCTGAAATTTTATTTACTATATTTTTCACCTCAATAGGAATAGATATTGTCCACTTCACACATCTCCCTAGTCTTTTGAACAGGAGTAGAGGTTTATCCCTTGCTTCCTGTCTAGGATTGGGATTCCAGTTCCCTCTAAAATCTTATTCTATTTCACTCCCATTAACCTATTGTGTCGTAGTGGAATTACCGCTTTTCTTTGAGTGAATTGATTAAAAAAACAAAAGAGAGGCAAACCTAAACCATGAAAAATATCATCCTAATGAGGAAAGAGAGCTTGGAGAATTTAATACTCATTAGAAACATTGAAGACAAAAGAAGCAAGAATAAGTTGTATGTGACTGGATCGTAGGATAAAGTAATGAGAATAGGATTACTAAGAGTGACAAGAGACAGACAAATTTATGTTTGAATTTCTGAGATGAGAAGGTATCATTAATTCTTATGTCTTCCACTTTGTTGTTATTGTCACATTTAAGCCTTGACCGTTTCCAAGCTTCTTTAGGTGTCTGTTGATCCAGATAACCTGCAGGGAATTTTAAATAAACATTTATATATCTACCATTTGTCTGTGCATTGAATACTACTGTCATATTCAGTCAAGTGCTCCTTATATTGTGTTAGCAAAGGGGTGGGGGGAAACAAACAAAAAAAAAACAAACAACTTCTTGTGACACAAAAGACACACGCCTTCTTGCGAACCAAAAATGAATGCCTTCTTGCGAACCAAAAATGAACGCCTTCTTGCGACACAACTTTACGACAGTAAACGAGCAAAACGGCACCCACAACTGCTGCTGATGGATGACTGACTGCAACGGCTGTTGTCGTCCAAGAAAAGACGCCAAACGACTCGCGCATCTTCTTCTTATAGTCATCGGTTGAGTCCATTATGGTACTCCAAGGTGTGCCCGGCGACAACACACACACGCAGTTCAAGGACTCCGTGCATGCTCGTTACATGATATATCTTGAGATTCTTGACAAAATTCAAAGAATGGTCTGCAATGTAAATTGATCCTGACCTGGCATCTCAACATCAGTCACTTTCTCACTGACAGGACATAGCTTCCCTCTGTTTTTTTTCTACAAACATAAAATCCTATTATTATTTTCTTACTCATTTCACCCTAAGCAAGGCAATAAAGCCATTAAAATTCAAGGAGTTACTGACTGTGACAGAATATGATTGATTCATTTTCTATGCCTTATCAACACTACACAGTTTATTTAAAGCCAGAAAATATTTTTAGATTGTAGAGTGAGTAGCCATGATTAAATGCCAAAAAAAGTGACAAAACTTTCCAAGAAACAGAATAGACAAAGTTTGCAATAACAAGAGAAAGAAAAGAACAGATCAAAAAATAATAGAAATCTAGCAAACAATATATGCAATGGTAAGGCAATGGTAATTGAAAACCAACAAAGATTATAAGAGCTTTTTGGAGATAATAATTTAGTGATACAAGATTACTAACTGTGGAGAGAATATGTGTAAATAAAGATGACTCCACCTAAGTGAATACAATGACACCAACTGAAAGTGTAACAGCTTTCTGATTAACAATTTTGAGCCATTATCCATTACAACACCCACAGCATCTGGTATTCCCAAATAACCACCCATCTAGGTACTGACCAGGTTTGATGTTGCTTAACTTTTGATATTCATCAGATAAAGCCAACTTTGTGTTAAGTTTGTAAGACACTCAATGAGAGTTAATCTTGCTAACAATGGAGTGTAAGCTTATCATGCTAAACCTTGCCACCCTTCAATATATGCACAAGTCTCAAATTGAAGTTTTCATACTTACTGTTTTGCCATATGATAGCTGGTCCAAATACTTTTCTTCCAAGTCATGATGGGTTGCATTGCGATTACTATAAGAGTGAACTTTTGAGTTGCCAACATACCAATTTACTGAGTATAAAAGATCTTTCCTCAGGGCAGGGAATGAACAACGAAAATACACCTCACCAGTATCTGTCCATTTTAATTCAAGGGTTGGCTCAGTTTTGAATGTTGGTAGCTCTAAAATAGGAAAGATATAAAATTTTATTTTTATAAAAGCATCCAAAACAAAAGTGAAGACAAAAAGACAAAGTGGAAAATTTTATTAACAACATAATTTGCCAGGAGAAGCATATGCTCTTTTTGGCTTCCTCAGGTTAAAGTAAAAGAAAGACAAAACTGTGTGTGGTAAATGCTTTGGGAACTCTGAGAATAAGTGGCAATCATAAATCAAATGGATTACCTAATTTATCAGCTCTCAGTATCCAGACTTAGAGAGTGTCTGTCTTCTTGTGCCTTATATATATATATATATATATATATATATCTGTGTATGTATGTTTACTTACACATATACACATATTAGAACTGTTGGTGTTTGTATGTTTTTAAACCAGCTCTAAATCTAATTATAGGTTTCGAAAATAATTTGGTATTAATTAAAGGCTTATAGTAAATGGAGGGAATTGGGATGATTCAACTTTGTGGATGCTGCATGGCATGTCCTATCTGTCAAGGAACTGGTAGAACTAAAGAATGGAGATCAATTGAACAATTATGGAAATAGTGATATATTTACAATGTTGCATCTCTGGGAAAGTGATTGCAGAGTGGAAAATAAGTCATCCACCAAAGGATCATGTAAATAATTTTAAACTCAATCAAGGTTGGAAAGTGAGGATTGTGCAGCTCCAGTCCAGATATGACAGTGATATTCCATTTTTGGTCTAATCTGACTCTTGCAAACATAAAGGATAGCATAGGGAGTCAGGTACTTCCTAGAGCAGTAGAATAACCATTTTTCCATCATCTTTAGCAATGGATCCTATATACAAGTTTCAGATGAGGCATATAACCCATTAATGTTCACTGTCCCCCTCACCCACCAAAAAAAAAAAAAAAAAAAAAAAAAGATATAATAACAGCTGGAATGATTATTTTTAACAAATAACACAAAATCTTCATCTTTGCAGATAGTGTGAAAAGAAACGGATATTTCTTACTGAACAAACAATTACAGTCAGTTGTTGGAGAAAGGAAGTCATATGAACACTGTACGTGTGTATTGCAAAGTGGATAGTTGAATCTCTTTGACTGGATGTATGTATGTATGGCTTAAGGAGATGAATGAACAGATTTGAATCTGGCTTTACTGGTGGACAGCATTCCTTATTTAAAGGTTACTTTAATCAAATAAACTGTTTGACAGTCATTCTGATTGGTCTATAAATCTAAGAAAGGCTTTTCTTTTCAAACTATAGTAATTTATCCAGATGTTGGCTGAATCCCTTAAATTTGAATTATAAATTTTTAATTCGAAAGAAGCTTTTCTTATTGGCTCTGTAATAATTGTTTATTAGATTTCATTTTAGATTTTCTTCAAGCTACAATAGTATATCCATAGCTACTATTAACAAATGGTGTATACATTTATATATGCTTTGTTAGCTTATAGAATAAATCATTCCATAAACTAGTTATATTTTGCATTAGAACAAAAATCAAAACATTAGAGAAAAGGTTACTTACCTATTTCAATATTCAGATCTTCTATCATCTTCTTTGTGGCAGATATAATGGTCCACCCACAAATAGCAATATGCACAGTTGTTGAACCTTTAATGTTTCGACCAATGAACAAATCATTGATTTTGCTTCCACTTATGACTTTCTCAATGAACTGCCTTTGGTGGCCGACTTGTTTGTCATTGAAGTAGAGGTACAAGCCATCCTGTTGACTCCAAGAGAAGGTTATCTTAAAGAACAAATTAACTTTAAATGGTTTGGTTTTAACTACCCATTGTTTGGTCTCAGTGCTGACAGACAGAAATAAGAATCCTTTTGATATCCACATGGACACACCTTGAGAATCTGGAATGTTGCCTCCATTGGAGAAAATAAACATTTCTTTTGTGACAGTCAGTAGTTTCAGTTTGAATGTGACTGTGATGCCAAAGGTACACTTTTCTAAATCACTAACACAAAAGACAGCCTTGCCAAAATTTAAAAATTTCTGATCACCATCCAACAAAGCTGCTTTTTCTCCAAATGGCCCATTGATCAAAGTGACTCCAGCACTGACTGTGATGTTGGTATTGTTCAACTTACCAGCTACTATTTTAATGAAGGGGAAACGTTTCATATCAATATTTTGAGCTGAAAAATGAAAGAAAAAGCGGAATATATTGGAAATGAAAAATTCTATCAAATTGAGATTTTATCAATTTATTATTCTAATTGTTTAATTTTCAAACATTTATTGCAAAAGAGACATCTGATTTTATATATATATATATACACACACACACACACACACACAGGGTGCAATGGTTAAATTGTCAACACTTTATATTTTTAGTTTTGTGCATGTGTGTTGTTTGTTTTTGTCAACTGCACATTATGGTAGGGTCAGTGGGGCACCATCTACAGAAAAAGACCACCATGACACAATTAAATTCAGGAGAAATTTAGAAATGACATTTTGTACTGCATGGCATTCGCACTGGAAGCTCCAATATGAACATTTGCAGAGTGTTTGGGTGTCAATCTGAGTACAGTGTAGAAGATTCAGAAAGATTGAATGAGTCTAATGTTGATTATGAAGGCATTTGGAATGATCACTAGTGATGGTGATGTTATACATCCATTCATCCTTCCACAGGGTCTCAAACTCAACATTGAGGCCTACATCAAGTGACTTGAAATTGTTAGTGCTGTTCTGGGTCCAGAGGGTGGCTGCTGGAACACTTGATGTCTGGCAACAGGACTGTGCACTATGCCCCACAAGCACCCAGTCATGGATGTCAGACAATTTCTCCGACCATATCACCTCTTACATCTGACCGCCTAACTCTCCAGATTGGAACCTTCTTAATTATTATGTGTGGGGTGCAGTTGAGCGAGAGACCAACAAAAGTCCTTGTAACACCAAAGATGAACTGAAGACAAAGATTATGCTCATATTCACCAACTTAAACAAGGAGACTGTCCATAAGAGTTGCAGGAGATCCTGTAGTTATCTGGGTGCCATGGTTGAAGTGAACTGAATAATTTTACTTTAAAATTTCAAGATATTTGTTTTTCAAATGAGATGTAGTATTATTTTAATTTTTGCATAATTTACATGACAATTTATCCATTGCGCCCTCTGAGTGTGTGTGTGTATATATATATATATATATATATATATATATATATATATATATATATATAGCCTGACAATTGCATTTAGCTTGTAACAGACTGTCATCTGTGGATGTTGATTTCAATGTCTACTTTTATATTTATATACACTTTATCTTTGATATTGAGCACCTTAACCCATAAATATACCATACCTTAAAACTATATATATATATATATAATGTATTTGGGCAGCAATCCCTCTTTTATACAAGTTTCATTCAAGACAACTGATAATGTACTGTGATTAAGCTTTTTCTTAAATTTTTTTTGTGTTTGTATAAGTGTTTTCTTTCCTTTACATAATGTGTATAATAATTGCCCAAATATTCTGTATATCCAAGTGCTTTCAAATATTCTATGAGCCATTATCAAGGATGTTTTTTTTTTATTTTCAACTGTAAAATGATGAGATCTAGCTGTGAAAATTTGTTCATAAATAATAATTATTATTATAAATAATAATAATTATAATTATTATTATTAATAATAATATAATTCTATCAAAAGATTTTGAAATGAACACCAAAAATTAAGACAGAAAAATAATTTAAATTGGCATTCAAATCTCAATAACTATGTGAAGACAAATAGAAAGAAATTTGTTGTTTTTTCTTTGCTTACCATTCACTGTTGACCAAGTTGAATTACTCTTTGCCACAATGCATGCCTGAGTTGATAACATGGGATTCAAAAAGCCATCAGCATAGCAGACATTATCAATGAGACAAGTGTTTTTCTGTAAATAAGAGTAAAATTATAAATGATAACAGAAGAATATTGTTATAGAAAAATGTCTAAATCTCAACTACAAAAAACATAATTTTGCTTTTCTTATATACTGTACATACTTGCATATCTCATGATTTTTGAAGACCTAATTTTGGAGCTAATTTTAAGGGAGTCACATCATAACAGATATAAAATTAGCCTAATTACTACTGTCCTTGACTACACCTTTGACCAAACTATATATGTATTTACTGTAGTCAAATTAGCTTCAAAATAAGGTCTTCAAAGGTTGAATGAGACAAATACATATGGTATGTATTTTTTACACTTATAATTCAAATTTTCTAACATTTTCTTTCTTAATTTTAATGGGAAAATTGATATATAAATTTTTATATAGCAAGAAAAATTTTAGGGAAACTATGACAAATAAATCTTACAAAGAATACATAGAAGAGACATCAAAGAAATTAAATAAAAGATTATATGAACACGAAAAGGATCTTTTACAAAATAATTTAGTCAATGCAATAGTTGCTTACCATAAGGAGTCTGATAATGTTGATTTAAAAAATGCAACACTAATAAAAAGTAAAAGCAATTTACTAAGACGAATATGCATAGAAAGTGCTTTAATTGTGAAAACATCCAAAGTAAATTTATGCCCAGATTCAGTATACATATATATTAGAATTATTTCACAACATGCTGATGTGTGTTGAAATCCTCACAGTATTTAGTCTTGTTATTGTTAACATTTTTTGTTGAAATTTACAAAGTTTACGTTTCATTCAATTTCATGAACTAATCCTTGAAATTTGAATAAGCTGATTTGTTTGGGAAAATACTTTGAAAAAAACCATACTTTGCAGTTTTTATGTACCTTAGTAAAACCAACTTTACTTTGCACCCCCTTACCTGTTTGCACTTCTCCCTAAAATTAAGTCCAAGGATTTGGGAAGGTCAACTTTGTAACACTGCAATGTGTTCATCAGGGAAAAACTCCTTTGTTACATATGGTATATATTAAGGCAATCCAATATGTTGGAATGCTTGACCTTCTGCAATATTTGGTAATAGGTGGGATCTTAGTAAAGTAATATATTCTTTGATGTTAAATGTTACATCAATTTTTATCAACTTTCTTTTACCATTGTTTTTAATATAGCCCTAAACCAGTAAACCCTCAACACCAAATCACTTCCGAAACATATTCCGGTTTATTTTATTTTTTTTATTGTGGTTTTGGTTCTTATGAATCTCAATTTAGTAAATTTCAATCAATTTTTTGCTCTATTCATCATTCTATTTAATAAGATAAAAGACAGTATTATATTAAAATTTATTCTTTTGCTTACCTTTTGTTTGCAACCAGACAAAGTACATTCATCACACAGGGGGTTGTAGTGAATTATTGTGATGTTTACACTCCATACCATTTTGTTATTGCTTATTGCCACAATATGGATGCCTTCTGCTGGGATGGGGCATACCACTTGTTCAGAACTGATATATTTTGCTTTTACAATGCGTACAACCTGCAGGAGGGAGAAAAAGTTGTTTGGTCATTAAATGAACAAAAATTACTGTTGAAAATAAATGTAAAATAATCAAATTTGTTCAGTTAATTTGCAGTGTAATGCCAACACTCAGTTTGCATTAAAAATTTCCAAAATACATACATTTAAGTGTAATTGTACATATGTCATTTGAATTTGGCTTGATAAATTTGATAAAATCTACTGTTTTGGAGTTATTGACAATGAAAGTTCGGTTTAATTCGCGTTGCGGGTAGCCATTACTGGTGTTGTTTGTATACATTTGCTGCAGAATAGCTATCAGTGTAGGTATCATTGTGCAAACTGAGCATGTTTACATAAATAGTTTGTGTGCACAGTAATTGAGACAAATTTAGACAAGAAAGATCAGTTCCGAGCTTAGCTTTTGATAGTTTTCCACGTTTAGCTTTCCGCAGCAAATGTATGCAAACAATGTTAGTAATGGCTGCTGTCAATGACATGAATGAATCCAAAATTCCACTGTCAATAACTCCAAAATGGTAGATTTTATCAAATTTATCAAGCCAGATTTGAATGGAGCATGTATAACACATAAATGTAAATATTTTGGAAATTTTTAATGCAAACAGTATGGGTGTTACACTGCAAATTAACCATTTGTTCTATGTACAAAGTTTACAGAACCATAACAGTACTTGACATGGGTTGAAAAAATATGTTTGGATAATTAAAAATTCTGGGCAATTCAATATCTAAATTATCAAAAAAGAATGAAGAAAAAAGTTATTTTCTCAAAGAAATTTAACATTTATATTATCAAATAACATTTTCAAATGCTTGTCCAAGGATTTCTCCAGTTTATTTTTTATGAAAAATGTATCAATTTTTCTCTATTTCTGGCTGGCTTCATGTTTTTCTGATAATTCCCAAAGCTTAATTAAAGTAAATGTGTGGAGCAAAGTTGGAAATAGACACCAAGACAGTTAAATATCAGTTTCTGAATCAGAGTATCTGCACATTCTTCTAGTTAATAAATTAATCTATAGAGGACTTGTTATGTTGGGTCTTATGGTTGAAAGAATAAATTTGGGCTACATGTGCAAAGACATGTATCCTCAACACATTTATATTATACTTCAATGAAGATAAACAGAAAAGCATAGAACAATACTGAGAAAAGACAAAGGCATTTATATTAAACAACAATCAATTTTTATTTATATTGTAGTGATTTTCCAAGTGTAGCTTAAATGTGGCACAAGGCCGAAAGTATGGAGGCATCCAGTGAGGATTGAACTCACTACTCAGTCATAATTGTTCTAGTGAAACAAGCCTGCTAACCATTACACCACCTCGAGGTGCCTATTTCATTTATATTATATGAAGATTACAATGATATGTAACATAATAAGTGTAGATTTTTTGATTGAAATCTCGTATTGTTAGTTTGATTAATGTTAAACTCTATATATATATATATGTGTGTGTGTGTGTGTGTGTGAATGATGCTTGTGAGTTTAACTGAGAGGTTAAGTGTTGCAAAATTTGTGATGAAAGTCACAAAGTAGGATGTAGTAATAAACTGTAGATAAGAAAATTAAACAGTTTGTGTTAAATATTAGGTTGGTGCAAAAATAATGTCGTGACATTATTTTTGCACCAACCTAATAATAAATTCACATTAAATTAGTGTAAATTTAATTCGAATAAAGTTTTCCTTTGACTGCTCTTGATGAAACTTGAAATTAGAATGTTTGTGAAAATTTAGAAGATGATTTCATTGTCAAAAAGTTCTTTGCTTTGTTTGAATGAAATTGCAATGTGTATTCACTGGCAGGAATGATTATGAGCTGCTGGATGAATGGATTGATGAGCGAGTGAAATTTCTGGAAGTTTGTTATATGTTTGAAAACTTTAGATGAAGTGACAGAGGTTCATGTAGGAAATAGTTTGAAGTCACAATGCTCACTGGTGAAGGGATGTTAATTCACTTGCAGGAATGAACGAAAGCTGCTGTGTGAACAACTTGAGTGAGTGAATTTTCTGGAAGGCTGAGATTATGTTAATGGCTAACTTTTAGCCTCAGAATGTGTAACATAGTTTTTAGTTGGCAACTGCATTACTGTCACAATACTCACTGTCAAAGTGAGTTAGTGTTCTGTATTTATTGACTTGGGTAGGCTCCAGAGTAATTGCCAAACTTATAAACAAATCCTACAACACATGCTGGAATTTCTCCTTAACCAATAAAAATAGACAATTCTTGGTCTCATTCAACAAATTTTTCTTGTTCTTTGTTTGAAGTCAAAATGCTATTACTACTTCACTGTATCCTTATTGTGTCTAAATACAATTCTTACTTTATGAAATTTTTTTGTTATTGCTGTTGCATTAATTTGTCTAGTTTTAACTTGCATTATATATACATATATTGTTTTCTTAATATCATTTTATCTTGTTCTTTTTCTTCATCTTCTTGAGATCTTCATCAATTCCGTTTGTTGAGAATTTTGCCTGTTACACCTAACCATGGCCAATTATTCTGTAAGCTATTTTTTAAGGTTTCAATGACGCCCAAACATATGAAATTGAATCTAATTTCTTGTATTTAAAATAGTATAAAATACAGTAAATTTGTAATAATATTTATTGAAAATGAATATTTAAATAACCCTATTCAAGTCAGTTTTCTTAGTCATGCCATATTATGTCATGAGTCCAATAACCCATTAGCAGTAGGGTGTCTAAGCAAGAGAGCCTGACATAACCCATTCCTTTTCAAGCTGGTTTTGAGTTTTCCTTCTTCTAGACTGATTGCCACCCTAACACAAGATAGCCCAGTCTACCCTGCTATTTAATCCACAGTTGGAGGGAAGTGGATTTATGTCTTTTAGCATTAGTACAATGTGACCAAACAGAATTGAGTAGGAATTGAACTCATAAAAAAAAATCACTTTCAGTGCTGACAATCATTATGATATCCACACATCCTTATTTTTAGTTTTCTTAGACAATGTTTTTATGAATGGGTCGGTACAAATGTATAACAGTACTTCATTTACTAATATTTTAGTGTATGGATCAGTTATAACAAATTTTTGTATAAAACAACATTCAAAATAAATTAAACATGACAGGCTATGTTAAGGATAGTTTTGTCCAATACTGTAAAAATATCAACCTAATAGCTTGAGTCATGTTATTAAATAACCTCATCAGATCTAAACTCTCATACAGATTTTCATGCATAGCATCCACTCATTCAGAATTGTCTAAAATATCATACAACCGTTTTAAAATTTTTAAGATCAAAGTTGACTGTAGAAGCCAGAAGAGAAGTCCAAATGTGAGAAGTGTGATACAAAAAACTGTTAGCATAGAACTTATGGTTACATATAACTATTTTAACTGTAAAATGATGATACCTAGCTTTTAGTCTAGCACTGCATGCACTTAAATTCATACAGTCTTGGTACCAAAGAGGAAAGCTCATTAGAACAACTACCATGAAAGTATTTATAGAAAACGTAAAGCTGTGGATGTTAATAAGGTTGTGGGTTTTGTGGGTATTCTTTAGGTTAATGTGTGTGTTCAATATATAAACAAAGAAGATAGAAGAACCATACAAAAATTAGTGTTTCTTCTACAGATGTTTATTCCTTTTATGTTGCCTGTATTGAAATAAAGTTAAAAGGTGTTGTAATGGAATGTCCCACACTTCCTATCGCCTATGTGGACTGATTATATCAGTAGCTATATATAGCAAGCACAGGATATACCTGGGAGCTTGCTTTGGGAATTACTAGCCTGCCACCTGATTCCCTGTATTTCAGTAGTGTATTCTCTTTTACAATAAACTTCTTTCATCTATGTGTGTGTTGTTGTTCCTTCACTCAAGTATCACCTTTGCAACCTCTTAAAGGATACAACAAAAGGTTTCTTGTGTATGTCCATTTTCTGTTTTGGTTCAGAAATAACTTATGGGCAGTAAGGATAAGAATAGTCAAAAATATAGCCTTGCACCGAGTTGGGAAAGCCAAATCTGTACTTCATGAGTAGGGCTCCTAAAAAATGTCCAACAATGTCATTGGTAAATAAAGAAAGTTCAGTCATCAGTGGACAAAGGAAACTAACGTTCCCCAGTGGGAATTCTACTGCATGGTTCACATCTTGAAACCAAGAGAAGAAAAAGAAAGATTCTGTCCTTTCTAGAAATCAGATCATAAAATCACACATGTAACTAGAAAACTTTCCTGAATTTCTTTATCACTTGGGGAAATTACTTTTTATTATTTGTTATTTACTATTGGTTTTATTTAATTTTCTCCACAATGCCACATTACAGTAGTCAGAAAATAGCTGAAGCCAAGATGCCAGTTTTTAAACGTTTTTTTAATTTTTTTTTTTTAAATACTTGGTCCAGCAGTTAGTAATTGGTTAAGCAACAATTAAAAAATGTTAATAATTAAACTTACATCATTTTTAATAATTCGACATGTTAGATTATCTCCTTCAATGAAGCCATTTCCAAATATCACAACCAGAGTTGTCTCCCTTGAAATGCTAGTTTTTATCAGCTGACCTTTTCCATCAATACTGGGAGGATCCGTTACATTGAATGCACAATCAGCACCAGTAAATCCTGTATTACAAATGCACACTCCTACAAAAAAAAAAAAAAGAAAAAAATCAAATATAAAACAATATTAATAATTTCTTTATATTTTATCATAGAATTTCTTCCTATTTTTTTTTTTTAAATAATTTTGTTTTTCTTTTTCAACATTTTAAATAATCTTTTTTGTTTTTATCCACAATATTTGCAGATGAGGCCATTCTAATTTATTTCTGAGTTGCTCCTAATTTTGTAAAATGACCAAAAATGATTTACAGGTTCAAATAACTTAGAATAAACAACTTAGAACTTTTCAGGTGATAACTGTAATTTTGGTTGTATGTGTGCTTATGCACAGACATCCTAATGTGTTCATGCTTCTACAGTATCTTTAATAAAATTGCAAAAATTGTTCCAGGTAACTGGAAATATATTATGGAGTCTGGCTGCTAGTGTTAACAACTTTATTAAAGATACTGTAGAAGCATGAATACATTAGGATGTATGTACATTAGCACACATACATCTGAAATGACAGTTATCACCTGAAAAGTAAATATTAGTATAAAAATGATATAATCAAATTTTTATAGACTTCCCAAATAGTATATAAGCAGGTAAAGAGAGTGACAGTTTAATAATTTTAATGAGTATTTTGAATTAATCAATACTGAAATTAAAAATTCAGCTTTATTTATATATATATATATATATATATATATATATATATATGATGATATATAGTTTTAGGGTATACTATATTTATGGGTTAGAGTGCTCAATATCAAGGATAGAGCATATGTAAATATAAAAGTGGACATTGAAGTCAACACCCAGTGTTTCATGCTAAAGACAATTGTCAGACCTGATGATTGTGTTTAGCATGAAACAGACTGTCACCTTTGGGTGTTAACTTCAGTGTCCATTTTCATATGTATATAATTCAAATATGAAAGATATAAAAACATGCATGGGAACTAAAAATGAAAGAAAAAATACTAAAATATATAAAAAAAAGATAAACAAAAACAGAAATTGCAATATATGGAGGAGAAATGAAAAATCATAGATTTCAAGAATATGAGAGGATTAATAAACAAAGGGAATGAAATTATTTTGAACTGTTGGCATGCTGACACATTCCTTTGGGAATATATGAAAAAGAACTATACAGGTTGGGAATGACCAAAAGAAAAAAAACAGCCATTTTTGTACAGCATGAAACAGGTAGTTAATGATCAAATAATTAAAGAATAAGATTATATATATATATATATATATATAAAGTGAACATTAAAGTCAACACTCAGAGGTGACAGGCTGTTTCATGCTAGATGCAATCGTCAGACATGGCCTGACGATTGCATCTAGCATGAAACAGCATGCATCTAGCAGGGTGTGGTCTGATGATTGTGTCTAGCATGAAACACCCTGTCGCCTCTGAGTGTTGACTTAAATGGTCGCTTTAATATTTACATACACTCTATTTCTGATATTGAGCACTTTTATCCTATAAATATAGCACACCTTAAAACTATATTTCTTTATATATATATATATATATATATATATATATTCAGTTGTATGGATATGAGTTTGTGACTATGGGTTTCATGCTTTTGTGATTATCAGACAAACTGGTTTATTTTTTAAAATTGGATCTATTTATGCTTGTTTTACTATGTTTGATTGTGGGAGGGGGGGCATCTACTTTTGTGTTTGTTTAGGGTGACACTCTCATATGCCTAGACACACATACATACAGGTGTATGCATTAGTACTGATATAAAATATATATATATATGTGTATGTGTGTGTGTATTCAGAGTGTAATATTACAATCGTTATATATTAGTGCATGAAATGTTTAATAACTAAAATTATACCCACCTTCTGTACAGTTTCCTCTCTGTTGGCATTCATTAGGGCAGAGTCCTTTTGTTATTGCCCCTGGTAATTGAGGAATTTCCCCATCTTTTGGTTTTTGCCAGAAAGAAACATTACTTTGTATTTCAGTCATGCAGTCTTCTTTTAAATTGTCCAGAGCAGCCAGACTCCATAATACATTGCCAGTTAGCTGCAAGATGACAATTTTTTTTAAATCACATTAACACTAAAAAGAAAGCACTATATTTAAATTAAATACAGCAAATTTAACATCCAGTTTATAAACAAATACCAAGCAATGTTAAAAAAAAAGAATTTTTTTTTTTAAAAAAGAGTTTTCCAATTATGTGGCTTCCATACATAGAACTGGAAGCCAATTCTTATCTTACAGAAAATCTACCATTGCTTAAGACTTTAGTCATTCAGGTTTAGTTTAAGTAATTGTTATGGGGTCCACCCCTTTTTGATACAAGTGTTACTTGGACTGCTGCCGTTAAATACCCAGAGTCAGTCAGAATAGAGCAGAGAGTGAGCAGAGATTGTGATTGGGTTGGAGGTAGAGTAATAGTGTGAGGTAACCGCTTGTAGAAGTCACAGTTACAAGCACGTAGACTTTAAGGAAGTCCTACTTCGAGACTATATATATATATATATATATATATATATATATATTATTATTATTATTATTGCCACTAACCGCGTTTCTGGATTTACTAACAGTATTACCCATTGTATTATTGTGTAAATACATTTATTATATTTCATTCCTGCGTTTGTCTTTCATTGGAGACCAAAATTCATCTCGGAATTCACAACAGTAATTTGTATAACAAGGCACAATAAAAAAAGACAATTTGTGACATTTATTTTTACAAATGATATTTTAATATTATTGATGTCATAAAAAATTACACATCAAATCTTTCTATGTTGCAAAGTCATGTGATTGCACTTATGAGATATACAGTTATCATAGAGATACTTGATTAATATGTGAATTTTCAATCATAAATAAATTCAAAATAAAACTTACCACAAGATCCTGTGTGCAAGATTCAATGATTTCATCAAAATTTACTTCTTTTACAGCTTTACACTCTTTACCAGCAACAGATTGGAAAAGACTATTCCTACATTTTTCTTGTGCTTGACTTACATTAAATGTTGTAACAGGAGGCTGTGAAATAAGAATTAATAAAGTTAGACAAGAATTAATAATATTGTTGGGTTAACTTTTCATCATTTTGCTCAATTAGTATACACTACAGTAGGCTGGTCATGTGACTTAACAGCCAATCAGTGAAGCCCAGTGAAGAAACTATACTTTCCTGACATATGGATGGAGCACAGACTCTTGCAATATAGGTTACCAGACTTATGAGTAAAGACAGGTTTTTTTCCACTAGCTTTCCTTTTCAGAGTTAGAGAAAAGGTGTATAACACACTTCTACACTTTGTCAGCATATTCTTTTTCTAGAAAATTATAACTTCATTTACATTCTTCCAAATTCTCCTTTGATGTCTTTAGTATTTTTTTTTATCAGAAATGTTTGAGTAAATATCTGTACTAATGACAGATACTACTGAAGCCAACCACATATTTGGTTAACGCAACAGTATTATAAAAATTAAGATTTCAAATTTTTTAAGACATGTAAATTGAATTCCTCCATGCTAAAATATTATTGTAAGTAAATTATTTAAATTGTAAAATATTCTAAATTGAAGATTCTGAGTTTACCTTATTTGAATATTAATAACTGTAATATTAGGGCTCGTCAGTTTCGGAATCATGGTATTGCACTCAATTTGGAAGTTGGATTTTAACATCATAAATAATGACACAAAATATTTTTTTTCAAATTGGTACTGTTTTTTGATGATATGAGTTTAAAGATTAAGTTCAGGTTCGAAATTGGAGTGTTGGAATTTTTGGTGTCAGTACTGATCACATCAAACCCCAATAGTGATTTTCTCAAAAAAAAAGTGGGGGGGAATCAACTTGCCCTTCTGTGGTATTATTTTAGCACAGTTACGGGAATATTTATATTTAAAAAGTGAAAATGTGCATATTTTTTTTCATGATCCAATTGTGTTTTTGTAATGTAGTTGTCAAAGGAATAACAGAAGTTTCTCCCCACTCCAACTATGCTTAAATAACAGGATAGACTGTGGCTGCTGTACATGTGGTGCCCTTATGACCCTTACAGATCTTATGATTATGATCAATGTTGTAAACAAAGCCTGTTTTGTTTATTTTCATTTTTTTGCCTAGTCTCTGTGTTTATAACCAATCCATTATAGTCACTAGAAAAAAAGTTTAAACAAGAGTTTCTTAAATTTGATATTGTTTTCAAGAAAAGAAAAAAAAAAGATGATTCTAAAAAGGTTTTGGTCCACTCCACTTCCCAAAATTTGACTCCTCTGCCAAAAAAAAAAAAAAAAAAAAAAAAAAAAAATCAGAATTTTTAAAATCATTTCTTCGTGAGGCTGATAACTAATCAACAATACATCATGTCAAAAAAAAAAAAAGAAGACAAATAAACCTTGAATTTTTGCCTACTATGATGAATGAATAATTTTTTTAGAGAGACCCAGTGCCTTGAGCACCTACTGAGACTTAAGCCCTGCTGAAATCTCAAGAAAAACTCATACATGTAATCCATCACAAAAGATGCTGGAAAAATGGTTGGTTCTCTATACCACTCCAGTAAGTACCTGACTCCTAATGCTATTCTCTAACAAAAAAAGAATCAGATCAGCCTGGAAAATGAAGTACTGTGGCCATATATAGATAGAAACTTCATTCTCTCCTTTCAACTCTTGATACAGTTGAAAAGCATTTTTGTGTACTTGTAGGTGATTATTTTCCACCTTACGACATCTTTCCCACAGATGAAATGTTACAAGCCTCTTGCTATTCTATCGCTATTTGTATGGAAAGTGTTCAGATGAACTACATTCCTTAGTTCCACCAGTTCTAATCTTCATGGCAAAGATTTGCTATGCTATGCTCATTGTAGTGAAACATTGTCATTACCTTCATATCCCATTGATAAGATATAAATTCCACTCAAACAGCTTCTTTCCACAAGCCGCTACTTTGTAGAACTGATTACCATGAGGATGCTTCTTCAATCATTATAATCTGAACCTGCTCAAGTTTAGGATTAACCCTTACCTTCACCTAAACTGTACCTCTTATTCTGTAACCCTCTACCTCAAGTGGCTTTTGGGCCTTGTGTATGGTGAACATTAGTGTAAGAAAATTATGATAAAAAAACAGCTTAGAAACTGAAACAAATATATAATAATCAATTAATTGAAAAATCATAAAATAGTATAAATTACCAGGGGAACATAGGTTTTATTATATTCAAACATAATCTGTGGTTGTTCAGTGATGCATTTTTGTGGAGCTTCTGCTGTCTTGATCAAGGTGTCTGTGATATCATCACCTAAAAGAGACCAAATAATAAAATTAATGACATACAATAATTAAGACTGATGTAATTTTTACTATAGTTTCAGGAGGAGTTTTGCTTCTAAAATGATTTTTTTAAACTAGGATATTTTTTATGACACCTCATAAGTGAGCAAAACGTAAAAGTCTTGGCAAAGATCTTGCTGACACTACAGAATGACAAAGAACTGTACCAAATAACAGAAGCCACATCACTTGAGGACAAGCAATATCAGCAACAATTAAAATGAATATCACACATAAGTTCAAAAGAAAATAATGACACAACCAAGATATTAACATTCCACACCTCTTCAAACAAAAGGTTAGGAAGGAAACTACTCTCAATACTGGAAAGAGTAATAACAATTACTGGACTTGAGAAACCTATTTTTCTTAAAAGTCTCAACCTAAAACTGTATTAGCTACTCAATTAATGAATGCTAAACATTTCTTTGTAAGGAAATGAGCTGATATTACCATTCAGTTATAAGCCATGTAATACATGCTTAGGCGATCTTGTATCTTTCGATACATGACTGACAAGGCAGATTTTTCCTGCAGTAGGTGGCCATTTCTTTGTGTGGTGGATCAGTTGCCATCCAAGTCTATAGAACCTGGTCTATCCTGCTAGTTACACATAGCTGGGTAGAGAAGAAGAGTATCCATACCTTTCCCAAGGCTATTAGCACATAAGTGAATGTAATGAATTCAAGAGGAATTTGAACTCGGCTCTCTGATTCCTCAATCTGAGCCACTATCCATTACTCCACCGTGCTTCCCATTATTACCATTACTAATCAGGAAAATAAATGATCAGCTACTTTTGAAGTTCAAATTTCAGGCTCATCTATTGTTACTTTCAAACAGATGTCCTTAGGGAAGGGATGGATACATCATTTCTTGCACCCCAGCTATGGATAAAATAGCAGGGTAGACTGGACTAGGTAAAAGGCCAGTCAGAAAGAAAACTTTAAATGTCAAAAAGTGGAGAAGGCAATGCAGAAACCACTATTTTCCTCAAGAACTGCATGACAATTCATAGAAAAATTTGTGGTAAGTCATAATCACCTATATCCTGAAAGGACATGGCATTAAAAAAAAAAAAATCTAAAAAAGTTCAATTGTGCTTTGTAGAGGCAAAATAACATTTAAATTCATGAACTTAAAATAGATGATATATTATGACTTTTATAATCATGGCTCTCTAAAATTTCTTCTCCTTTTCCTTAATAATTTTTTTCTTTTTATTATCATCTCCCCTAAGCTTTGTTCCATCATCTATTTATTCACTCATTAAGTAGGTTATGCACTGTTTTCCTCTTTCCCTCTTGCCTTCCATCTGTCCTGTGAGTATAAGATTTTCCAAGCCTTCTTTCCTCATTACATGCACTAAAAATTTCAACTGTCTCTTCCTGATGTTAAGTGTCTATTTTATTTTCATTTTCTCTAAAACTTGGTCATTATTCACATGTTTGGTGCATGGTACCCTCAGCATCCTCGGCATAACTACATTTCTACTGCCTTGAGTTTCCTCTTCATCTGCGAGAAGATTGTTAAGCATTAACTGCCATATAGGAGGACAGATATCACATAACAGTTCAGTACTCTTCTTTGTTTCTAGTAAAATTTTTTCGTTTCTCAGTACTCTGCTTAGCTTTTAAAAGGTATCTTTGGCTGCCATAATGCATCTTCGGATTTCAGTGTCACATTTTCCATTCCAGATACTTAAATTTTTGTACTTGTTTTATTTTGGTATCTCCAATTTGTAAATTGCATATTGGGTTGTCTCTTTTGCTAACAACCATGCATTCTGCCTTCTTGCAATTGATGCCTAGTCATTTCTTCTTGGTTTCCGTCACTTTAACAGACTAGGGTTTATGAAGAGATAAAATATTAACTGTTTTGAAAATATTTGATTAGAAAAGGATTGACAATTTTGAAAGGATGATTTATATTTAGGATCTTATTAACACAGATTATAAGTGATTTCAAATGATATTTTTAGGTGTTTCTTTAAGTAGTAAAAAACTACCTGGCTCAAGGAGTGAACTCACAATGACTATGGCATCAAATTCATAAACCAACATTTTAATTCACTAAACAATTATCAATCCTGAACCTAGAACTTCCTGCCATAAATCTATTGATTTTTTTCTTTCCTGTCTGCTGCTGACTTGTTGATGTCACACTTGACCTAATGTTTTTTTCTTCCTGGTCTGCTGCTACCACACTTGACTGCATTCACTATCACTTTTCTTTTCTTACTGCTGCTGCTAAAGCCTTGCTGTCAGTTTTCTTTCTTTCAAGCTTGTTATGAGTTTGTTTCTCAATGGATATTCCACATGAATGTGGCCATGTTCTAAATTTGATTCACTTTAACAAATATTTAAGATCAATTTATACATATATCTATATACCTTAATAAGATATAGGAAAGTAGTTTACCTCTGATTAAATTATACTTCCCGCATTGTCAAAGTTTCTTCACTAAACAGTTTTATAAAGATTAGATTACTTTAGGAAAAACGTTCATGTAGGGATCATTTGTATCACATTTAGTATAAGAGATAAGGAAAATGAACAGAGTGAGCTTTAGGTGTAGTTTTGTCCAATTCTACAAGATGTTACAAAACCAAATTATTAACCTCAGATGTTGCGTCATGTTCTTAAATAGCCTCATCAAATTTAGACTCTCATATAGATGTCATGCATGGCATCCAAATTTTTCAGAAATGTCTAAACTATCAGCTATGTAAAAACCGTTGACTCAGATCACTAAATAAAAATGGCTTCAAGTGAATGAATACTTTAGGCCTCAAAAGAAGACAACCATTTATAAGATCTTATAGACTGGAGCTACAAAATTACTTTACCAAATAACAAAAACCATATCACAGCAACACCAATTAAAATAACTAGAACTGAAAATAAAGATGTAATCAAGATGTTCATTTTTCTGCATTACCTGAAACAAAAGGTTAGGAAAGAAACTTACATCAATATATGAAAGAATGTTAAAAGTGAACTTGAGAAGCCTATTTTCCTAAAAACTATTTTAAGAGAAAGATTTTGTAAATTTGGACGGCATTAATGCTTTTTAGTCAATGAATGTTGAAATGACTAATCTTACCATTACCAATAAAGAACAAATATGAGATGCCACAAAATTAGATGAACTTATATATATATATATATACATTTATATGCATATATGTATATATATATATATATATATATATATATATATGTATGTGTGTGTGTGTGTGTATATGTTTATATATATATATATATATATATATATATATATAAATAAATAAAAACTGGGTTCTTTTATAGGATTGTTGTCTTTTATGAGACTATGGCTTAAATTTCTGTGTTGAGCATTTTACAAGGTGGCCAGTAAAAAAACTGCAAATTTATTCCTTGAGAAAATATACCAGCTCTAATTGGTCCTTCTCGGTGGCCCTTTAAAATTCCAGATCTGAATGTTAAGGATTACTGTACCTGTAATATACACCTAACTCAATTGCAAAACCATAGTCATGACATTGTCAACATTGATTCATTGAAGTGGAACTTAACTGAAGTTTGAAATGAAATTCCTCTTGACACTATCTGCAAAGTTACTGCCTTCTGGTTTTCACACTTACAACTTTGTGTCAAACATTCAGGCAAACATTTCAAATATCTATGATGATTGTTCAAGTTTGTAAGGTAACTGGAGATGTCGATTGACATTACATTTGAATAGTTGGAGATTATAGCTCTCAGGGAAACAGGAATAGGAAAAGGAGTTCCACAGGCGAGAGGTGCGAGATATGAAGCTATTGGAGTAGAAGAGATGGCTACATTTAATAGTTTCAACAGTGAAAGGGTAAGAGTAGGATGCCAGCCTCGTGGGGGCGCTTGAATTCATGAAGTCTGGGAACCAGCGAATGCAGCTCCTTGGTGCAATTACCATGAAAGTATTTTTTAAAAAGACAGAGGCAACGGCATGTCTGTGAGAGAGCGACTGTAGACGAGATGCCAGATCAGGGACACATCTAGTTTATATAACATCAGTTAGTGATATCATTTGCTATGACATTAAACAGTATAATTTTCGTTTATTTGGTATGATGAAATCATGTTATTTACTTTTTCATTTTAATGATCTTTTTTTTTTCTACTCACCAAATATCTTTCTTAGTCTTTTGTTTTTTAATCCTTTGACTGGTTGTGTACAATCAAGAATATCAAGATCAGGTCCACATGTATCTTTTTCATTTTCCACACATTGACAATACTGCACAGAAGCAACCTTCTGATTAGATGTTGGGCAGTAACCATTGTACAAAGTATTAGCCTCATCAACTCTGGAAAAGTAAAAAAAAAAAAATAACATATCAAATATCATGTGAGCATAATGTGAATATCTTATGGAACAGTCTTGTATAATGTCATACTAATTTTCTTCTTTAATGTTGTGGCCTGTTTTGGAAGACGAAGGTGTGTAGAACAAGTGTATTGAAATAACAGATATATACAAAGCAAGAGTGTTAGTAATAAGCAGATAGAAGTGCCCATCCGAATGATCAGGTTACATTGTCTCAGCTGCCTAACGACTGCCTAACAACTGCCTAATGACTCTTTCTAGGAAGTCTCACAGTGTTTATGAGAGGAGGAAGAGTTCATTGTACTGTAGGAGGGTTTTCCAATGCCTTCTTTTCATCTGACATATTTTTATAAAAAATGCTTCAGAATTAATATCAGACTTTTACACTAATATTAGGTTGGTGCAAAAATAATGACGTAATAATTTCGTTTTTTGACGTATTTTTAATGTCAAAAATCAACATTATTACGTCATTATTTTTGCACCAACCTAATAGAAGTGGTGTCTGTTGTAAAGTGTTTAATCAGTTTCAGAAAAATTAATATGAATATATAATGTTAGACTTACATAGCAATAGGTTTAATAGAAAGTTAGCCAATCCTGGCTGACATTGGTTGTTTCATCACCAACTCCAATTCTAATAAGCAGTAGAAGGCTTGTCACATCAGCCATTTAAAATGGACTCAACCATGGAGTTCAATATAAGCTCATTCATTTTCTTCTCAGAATAATATTTTTGTCAGCTGCCTGGAGAACCCTTGTCAGTTTCAACAGAGAATTGCTTCCCATAATTTAACCTTCAGATTCTACCCTAACTCTATAGAACAGTTTGAAAATGTTTGTTTGCCTTAATAGGTTCCATAAATTAAAAGTGGCATATGACCTTGAAAATGATCTTCAGTCTTGTTAAGTAGCCCAAGAAATGGCTTGTAGATATTAATCCTTCCAAAATCAAACTGATGTCTTTTAGCAATCTCAGAGAACTTTTTTGCCTTCCATCAATATGGCCGATGTTAACCTTCAAAAGGAGCAACTACTTGTGCTGTCTCATGTTTTTCAATGACATGAGGTGGAATGATCATAGTAAATCAATTGCTAGATCTGCTGTTAGGAAGGTTGGTTCATTGTGTTATGACAGCCATTTTTGCTTGCCAGAATCCAGGTTGTATGTTTATAAATCAGCCATTCATCCAATCATTGAATATTGCTGCCATATCTGGTCTGGTGCTCCTGCTATATATCTCATGATTCTTGACAAAATCCAAAGAATCTGTAAAGTTAATGGTCCTAACCTGGCATCTTAGCTTCAGCAATTTTCCCACTGCTTTAATGTAGCTTCTTTGTGTCATTTCTATAAATAATTTCATAGTAATTGTTCTGAGTTTTCCTCTTTGGTATCTTGACCACATGAATTTAAGTGTAGTATTAAATTGACCTCTCCCAAGGGTATTTACATTCATTTATGTAAAAAATACCCTTGGGAAATGGATTAATCCATAATTTCTCCATCCTGCTATAGGTTGAATAGCAGGAGAGACAGAGTCTAATAGCCTTGGTTAGTAACCAGTCTACTGGTGAAAGAAACAGCATTCTACTGTGAGAAAATCTTCTTCCTAGTCAAGTCATGAATTGAAAGTGGTATATGCAATAAACACTTGGGTGTATCAGGTATACGACTTTACTGACTGACTAGATGATAACTGGATCTCATTTGTTTACTGTTTAAATAGACACATGTAAATAAGTTCTGTTCTAATATTTTCTTCTTGCTTTCCTATCAAGTATGATCTTCAAAAGTTAAATGCAACATCAATCACCATCTTTTATCTTTCTGAACACTGTTCTTTTATTTTCCTTTCTCCTCACTAACATTTTAATGATTTTCTTTCACTTTTAGTAACCCCTTACGTCTTAGTGGCATTATCGCCTTGCTTGGGGTGAAATGATTAAAAATAGTGTGTATACATCTATGTATAGATTCCAGCCTTTGAAAGAAGGCAGTACATATTCACAATAGTAAAGACTTCTCTGATAGTTCTTTTCATGTTCCATGTCCTTTTAGGACATCATGGCCCTCTACTTCCCCCTATCCTTTGTGGCTCTCAACAGCTTTTGTGTTTCTGCCAACTCCCCCAGACCACACTGCCATCCACCTGCCCAAACCCACTGTCATGCACTACTTTCCCCTGTCTCTTTTTCCCCCCTTTATTTGTCCCATGAGTATCAGATTCTCCAGGCCCTACTTTCTCATTACATGTCCCAGAAATTTCATCTGCCTCTTCCTTATGCTAAGCATAAGCTTCCTTTTTGTTTGCATCCTCTCCAAGACTTCATCGTTGCTCACATGCTTGGTCCATGATATCCTCTGATAGTTACCAAACTAGAATAGGTTATCCCAGTTATAGTTCTAACAAAGTAGTATTCTGGCAAAGTTTAATTTTGATACTGACCTAACAGCTACAGTCGATTTCCCACTCCTGTAATTTAGCTTGCCATTGTCTTCCCTATGAATATTTTCATAGCAGTTGTTCTAATGAGAACTTCAGCTCTGGTACTTCAACTTCATGAATTTAAGCATAGTATTAGATTGACAAACTGTTCAAATATTTAGATCTAACCATAAATTCTATTCTAATAGTTTCAACTCTCTCACTTTTTGCCTATGGAACTCTCTTCTGGCTTCTTGCTTTCCTGTCAACTACGATCTTCAAAAATTTAAATTCACTATCAATTGCTATTTTTTCTCTTTCTGTTGTGACCTTGTTAGGGCCAGAAATGAAGACACAAAGAGAGGAATTGAGTTAAACAAATATATTAACAGAAACAGTAATACAAACATATACAAATGAGAGTATTGCAGCAAGAATGCTCGGTCTGACTGTCAGAGCTGACTGCTGGAAACTTCCCTCTCCAAAAGGCAGTACCTGCTCCTATTTATAGCTGGCAGAGTCCATGCATGTATAGGTAAATTACCATAACACTTTCTGAACACTGTTCTTTTATTGTCCTTTCTTCTCACTAATGTTTCTCATTTTCTTTCACTCTCTGCAACCACCTTGTGTCTAAGTAGAATTATCTAAATAATTATAAATAAAACTCAGATCTGAAGTCAAATAATTAATGTAAATATGCATTTAATTTACCTTAAATTTATTTTCTTCTTGCTTTTATTAAGCTATTCTCTTTTTTATTATAACTGTTATATTTTTTCATTAATGCTTTCTTTCTTGTTATTTATATGAGGAACACCAAGCACTCAAACTAGAATACATATAGAAAATCAGATTTGTTTGATTAAAAACAGTATGTATTTGAAACTGCAGGTGAAAAATTAAATTTTGTCAATAACCTTTCTGAGAAGTCCCTTCGCAAATCAAAGTGAGGATTCACAATAGGACAAAAGAAACTTGAAGTTTTTCTGTGATCAAATTCTTCAAATTGTTTTTTTATTAAAATTCTGAAAAGGTTGTTAGTATTTGTTAGTTGCTTATGAATATAAATTCTCAGGCTGACATACTCTTGAAATCTTACCAGTTGTCCAAAGTTTAGAATCTTAAATGGATTGTATATTATCAAAGTCAGAAGAATTATTTTCATGGGTCAAATCTTCATCTTATGAACGTTTCTCTTAATTATAATTTAAAAATAATTCATCAGAAATTGTTATTTAATTTATGGTAACTGGATTTTTAGTGATTGCCTTACTTGCTTTCTGTTGTTCAATACTATGTCTGACAAATTACACTTTAGTCACAGTCAGTATTGCTTCTTAGCCTTTTGGCTGAGATCAAAGTGTGTAGTATCAGCAATCAGGTAGATAAACTACATTTTATCTCTCAGTTGTGTCTCTGCTTTCAGAGAGAGTGTAGCTCAGTTGTGTGTCTGTCTACAGACAGACACAACTGAAAATGTTATTGAAAGGTGCTGTAACAGTACCTCCCTCATTGCTCTAAAGAGGAAGGATTGGTTGTAATATCGACACCAGCATAACCGATGGTTGTGGGGATTGAGGCTATTTTTGAACCTGGCCTGGGTGCACGCACTTAGGCTCCCCACATTAAACTGACCTTGTCACATCCTGCCATTGTCGGTCAGCAAGAAAACACAATGGCTTCTCAGCCATTTGGTTAAGATCAAAGTGTTGTATGTGTTCTTATCAGCTTAATCAGATTCTCTCTTTCCACTTCTATCTTTCATTTTCTCACTGATACCATGTAGTGTTTTTACTCCTCTTTCTATGTGATGAAAATGGAATTGTCCATTGTTTATGAGGTAGTGGAATATAAGTGTTGTGTGAACTAACGAAGAGAGTGACAAGCACAATAATGATAGAATTTTTGCAATTACTTACCTCCAGCTAAGAGAAAATGGATTTGTTTTCCGTGAATAAGATATGGTGCCATTAGACATTTTGTAATCATTCTTTCTGTTACCATCATATGTTCCACATAAACCTGAAAGATAAGAAATGTGCATTAGTAAGTAATTTGTATTTCTTTATTTTATAGATTTTTCTAGACTTTTTTTGTTTCATTTTAATTTGACAGTGAGACTTCTGCTATTGGACAGGTATTCTTATTTATTTTTCTGCTTTCCCTAGTTTCTTCAGATGACACTGCAATCATGGCAGAAACAAATGAAAACACCATGTCCTCCTAGACAAGTTAGTAAAGGAGAGCGTGAAAAAAGGACTAATCCTCAAATGTAAGGAGACAGAAATATGGTTATCAACACAAAAAAAAAAAAAGCCCAAGACGCAAAGTACAAATTTGAGATGTCAACATCTAACAAATACAAAAATTGAAATCTCTGGTAAGTGTTATAACAGAGGATGGAAAATGTGACACTGAAATTTGAAGTTGTTTTGGAAAAACAAAAGATGCAATCAAAAGTTAAGCAAAGTATTTAGAAACAGGAAAATTTCATTAGAAACAAAGGAGAGTGTACTAAACTGCTATGTGATATCAATCTTCTTAAATGGCAGTCACTGATGAAGAGAGAACTTGAGATATCAGAAATCTGGTTCTATAGAAGGATGCTGAGAATTACATGGAGTATGTAAGCAACTTTAAAGTCTTAAAATAAATTGAAGTAAAGTGGACACTTATACTCAGAATCAGAAACAAACAGCTTAAGTTTCTTGGACACATAATGAGAAAGGAGAGCTTGGAGAATTTGACACTGTTGCTAAGAGCTACAAAGCATAGCAGATTGAGGAAAGCTATGATTACCCATGTATTGAAGGGGTACAGCATGAAGTTCCTCTATGGCAGTAATATATGTTTAATATATACTGTTACATTGGAACATACACGTTACCACGACAAAAATGCATATTTGTTTTGATGTCTAATTTAGACATCTCATCAGGTGGCTAACATTGGTGGTAATAAATAATAAATTTTATTTAAAAATACAACTTACGAAACATCACTTCTTTTTACATTTTTGAAAATTTTCCATAGAAGGCAAAGAAACAAATATATATAAAAAATTTCATAAAAGGAAAAGAAAGAAGAAAGCAGATTAAAATAAAAAAAAAATGAAGAGAATAAGAAATCAATAAAAAGAAATAGAAAGAGGAAAGAAAAGAAGGCATAAGAAATCAACCTTACTACAGAGAGAAGGAGAAGAAAAAAGAAGGGGAGGAATATAAGAAGAAAAACAATATTCAAACAAAACAACTACTTAACTATATCAACCTTACATTATAAATTAGAATAAAAAAAAATTTTAAAACCTTTATGACTTTTATATATTTATTGTAAATTAAAAACTATCATCAGACAACATCATCAGTAAAATAATTATAAGCCAATCCACAGAAAATCTTCCTACCAGTAATTTACAAATACTAACCTATTTAATACCTCAATCTCGAATAAACCACTAAGGATAACATTAAAATGTTTATATAAAGATAATATAACATAAGAGTAGTGATTATTGAGTAATAAAGTTTAGCAAGATTGTAAGGTTTATTCTTTAATGTGCCTGCAATTTACAGTAGTTTCAAATCTCTGATTTAATAATTGATCACTATTCAAGAGTTTAATTATGTGTATTCTTGTGTATATGTGTATCCTTGTGTATATGTGTTCTATCTGGTCATTCCATAAGTTCTGTCCGAATTTTAACTTTTTGTTAAAACGAACGAAATTTAAAGAGTATTTTATAATGTCTAATGGAGCTGAACATTATTTTTATGTTTAGATGCATGTAAACTGATCAAATTTTATTTCAGAGAACAATAAAATTAAATTTTGTTTGATTAAAACCCTGCTAACATGGAAGTACCCAAGAATCATTTGAGGCACATAATGCTTTATGAGTTCAAGAAAGGAAACTCAGCAGCCGAAGTGGCTAGAAACAACATTCACTCAGAGGAATGGAGAATGTTGCAAAATAAAACCATCACATTTGCTTTGATAAAGTCTGTTGAATGATTAACTGCATCATCTAAACTAAGTATCTTTTCATTCATTTTGTCTCTTCTACAGATATACTCCATCTGATACTTACCCCCCTCCCCCTCATATATATAAATATATTTCACAAATGATAAGATTTTAAATGACAGAGAAATGGTTCTACAGAAGAATGCTGGGAAATTCATGGACGGAATAACAAGAAAATTTTTAAAGAAAATAAGAACAAAAAGGAGGCATATACAATCAGAAAGAGTGAGTTGAAATTTCTGGGACACATAGCAAGGAAAGAGAGCTTGGGGAATTTAACACTCACAACAGATTGAAGGCAAGAGAAACAGGAGGAAATAGTAGGACTGTGCTTATGTGAATAGATAGTAAAACAGGGACAAAGGCATGATAGAGAATCAAAAGGGACTTAAAGCAACAACAAAAAAAAAAAAAACAGGAAGTTGTGGAAAACCATAATCATTCAAGTGCTGAAGGTCATAGTACATAGAAGAAATTGGCATTGATATCTTGAAAATTTTTTGAAAAAGATAAATATTTTTTTAATTATTTCATCCTAAGCAAAGCAATAAAGCTACTAAAATGCAAGTGCTTACTGAATGTGAAAGAAAAAAATATTATCATAGGAAAGAACAATAAATGAACAGGAATTAAGATGACAAAAAGATAATGGTCGATATTGCATTTAAATTTTTGAAAAGCAAAGTTGACTGGATTAGATTTAAATTTGGATAGGTTATTTTACCAACACACCTACTTCATGGGTCAAGTTGACTGGAAAGCAAGACGCTAGAAAAGACTTTCACAAGTGAGTAGTATGAGAGAAGAAACTGTTACTATAGAACTTACAGTTACATCTAACAATTGTAACTGTAAAATGATGAGACCTAACTGCCAATATAGTACTGCATGATGTACCAAAAAGGAAGGAAACTCATCAAAACAATTACCATTAAAGTATTTACAGAAAAGGCACAGGGAAATAATGTTAGTAGTGTGCAAGTGACAAGCTGAGATACTAGATGTGAACCAATAACATTGCAGATTCTTCTTTGGATTTTATCAGGAATCCCTAAATATAGCAGAAGCACTAGACCAAATGTAGCAGCAATATTCAATGCATGGATAAATGGTAGATTTATAAATGTGTAAGATAAATTATGGTGAGAAAAATTGTCTAGCACATCACAATAAACTATTTTGTTAACAGATCTAGAAATTGATTCAATATAATTTTTCCATTTCATGTCTGTGGAAAATGTTAACCTGAGAATGTACCGTGATTCTCTCCCCTGGAGGTTAGCATCAGCCATATGGTTAGAAGGAAAAAATAGTTCTCTAAGACAATTAAAAGAGAATATGCCACTTATTCTTGTAATCTGTACTAGCTTAAAAGCTAGCTCCTGCATAGAGCACATGATTGGGCCTTCATCACAATAGGTAGGGGGCAGTAGATGCGATAGGTAGGGGCAGTAGATGCGATAGGCAGCAGTAAACTACAGAAGAACTGAAAATTGATCACTGCATTTAAGTATTGCATTAATATTTAAGCTTACTTTATAAAAGTTCAATGATAGTTGTTCTGCCATCACTTAATTCAAAGACAATTTCCATACAAAAAATTATTTTTATTTCATGGATAGATTTTGCAATTAATTTTAATTATTCTCAAATTTATTTTCAAGTTATAAAAATTTTTATCATACAATAAAATCACATAAAAATATATATATATATATATATATATATACAAAAACAATTGCAATAATCAAAACTTGAGAATCAAAAATTTCAGGATTTTGAGTTCATATTTGACCTGGAAAGTTTTTAATTTGCTCACAGAGTTGACCTGATTCCAGAATGCTATGATATGTTGGTCATCGTCTTTAAGAGTAAAGTGGAAAACACAGACAATTTTATTTTGAAAGAATGTAATTTTTTCATTTGAACATGAGCTATTGAAAGTTAGAAAGTTGTGTCCCTTTAAGTGTTTTTATCAGTAGAAGCTAAGATGGTGGAATCCAAAAACAACTGCAGTAATGAAAACTTGGGGATCCAAAATTTCAGGATTGTAGGTTCAGATCTGGCCAGAATTGTTTTTAATTTGCTCACAAAGTTGACCAGATTCTATAATGGTATGATATGTTGGGCTATGGTCTCCATGAGTAAAGTTGAAAAAGTGTGACATAATGACACACTGACATTCGCATTTATTATATAGATGAATGAAATTTATCTTTCTCATATGAAGTAACTGTAAAAACATGATTAAAATATGCCAAACAATAAAAATAGTGAGAAAACAACTGCCTTTTTTGTGTGGAAAAATTAAAAAAAATACCTTTTGTGCTGTTGAAATCAATTGTTGATGCCTTCATCTGAACATTGAGGAACTGACCAGTCCTGCCGCTTCCTTTAACAACTGTCACAAGAGCACCCGTGGGTAGTAAAATCTAGTGAAAATATAGGCTTATGATTAAAATTAGCATTTTACAAAGTTAAATTAGGATCTGAAAAGATTAAAATCTAAACATTAGGACATCAAAATAAAGGTAAATGTTGGTTAGTAAAATTTATCTTAGTTTTGATGTAATCTGATACAATACCAATGAGCCATACAATTTTTTGTTAGTACACATGTAAATAGAGTATAGGGCCAAAAGATGCTGCCTCAAAAGTTTTGTCTGTTTTTAAGTTGGTGAGAAAGAAAACCCTATTCTTAAAGTTACATCATACTAGCAGCATGGCCCAGCGTTGCCCGTGCTTGATTCAAAAATCGTATGACTCGTACAGCAATTGCTATCACTTGACTTAAAATATTTTTGCCCTTCCTTGCCTTTAAAGGAGTGCCCTTTGCCGTGCTGATGTTGCTACATGCCTTACTTCTTGCCTATCTCACACTGCAAATTTTTTTCTAAGCTCTATACTAAACATTAAATCTGTTATGAAAAAAGAACTAAACAAAATGAACACAAAACGATCAGCTTTAAAAAAGGACTTGTAACTGGAAAAACCGAACGAAAAAAGAAAGTTAACAACAAATATTTTTTCACACACAACCCAGTTCTGCGGAATCAGAATCAACATTGAGTTTAAGCAAGTGAATGAGCCAATTGGAGTAAAGTGCCGTGCAGATTTAAATTTTTCCCACTTGTGACAAATGCAGCTATCGATTTTTTTGTATGCTAGCATGCTAGTTAACATTCGTGTCAGTCAGCTGTTGGCTCTCATGCTGGCCAATAGAACCTTCCTGCCTATTCGTGGCAGCCAGCTATTGGCTCTCATTCCGGCCAGTAGAAAATGGCTGCAAACTACATGAAAACTGCCATAGAAGCATGAAAAAAATCGATTATTTCTACTATCGATGGGAGTTGGGAAATGCAAAGTCCGTCTTGGCCTTACCACTCACTTGGAGCATGTGCATGTAAATTTTGGTGCAAGTCCATCGAAAATTGTGGCTGTTCATTCATTACACACACACACACACACACACATCCTGCCTTTTATAGAGATTTCCAAATTTTCCCAGTCTCAAAACCAGACATTTCCATCAAGTCTAAAAATAGATTAGCTCATAGCATTTAGAATAGGCTTAACTCTACCCAAACTTTAAAGATAAAAAAGTAAATTTCCACTAGTAATATAGAATCAATCAAAGCAATAGCTTTCATAAACCAAAAACTGTCTTTGTGAACCTATTTGAGACGATAAATAGAGACAATAAAAGAATTTTTTCAGTAAATCCATGCTATGTAAAATGACCCCAACACACTGTACATTAGATTCTTCACTTCAACATGTTGAGCCAGGTCATAAGAAATTCCTAGTTTCTGATTAATAATCTGTGGATTTTAACAAGGTTGTGAATTTTTGTTGTGTGTTTTAGGTGAAGGTGCATGTTCATTATGTAAACAAAGAAAGTGTAGAAGAAGCAAACAAAAACTTGAGATTCTTCTATGGATGTTTATTTCTTTTATGTTGACTCTATTAAAACAAAGTTAAATGTCTCTTGAGTATTTATGGGAAGTAAGTAATAATGACTGGTAAAGATAGTCAAGCTTAAGTCAGCCTTGAGCTGCATTGGTTGATGACCAAATCACTACCTCATGAGCAGGGCCAGATTTAGAGAGAGGCTAATCCACTTGTGAGGCCCCTCCAAATTCACCATTCTCATGAGTAGAGGAAAATGGAAGAGGGTTAAATTAAACAATTTGAGTAAAAATGAGGATTATGATGGTTGTTTAAAATTGCTGAAGGGTTGTTTAGAATCTACAATGCTTTATGACAGCATGTGTAAGAAAGACCTATGACAGTTACAAAAATATACACCTTGACTGGAGGTCACCTAGATTTTGAGGCCCTAAGCTTCAGCCTGCTAAACTGAGAGGTAAATCTGACACTGTTCATTAGTAGGGATGCTAACACATGTGCGAATGAGGTTGTTGAAAAGTGGAAAGAGAAAGATTTTGTCCTTTCTGGAAATGGGGTCATAAAATCACACATGTCACCAGAAACACTTTCCAGTTTCTTTACAACATGCATCATGGGAAAATTAATTTATTTATGTTTTTTATTTTTTTTATTATTATTCTATTTATTGGTTTTATTTAATTTTCCCACCCATCCAAATTAATAGAACCAGCAACCTGCATTAAAAGTAAGGCATTTTTCACATCAGCATTCAAAGAACTCTTAACTAACTTCTATAAAGCACACTTTATAAAAAAGGAACTTTTTATAAGGACTCTCAGATAAACTTCTTTTTCATCTACAAACATTTTATAAGCTTCCAACATTTCAAAACAGCTTTTTCCAATCTGTAACCTCATTTAATATTCCTGTTTCAATTAGTTGTTATTTGTTCTACACCTGGCTTATTTATCCTCCCTCTGTTTTCCACTTAGTATTAGGTTGGAGCAAAAATAATGTCGTTTTCTCACATATGTTACTATGTGAGAAAACGACATTATTTTTGCACCAACCTAATAGTAAACCATGGTCATTGGTTCATCTTTAACGTTATCACTCTGTACGTGACTTCATTTGCTTTGAGTTCCACAGTTGTGGTTTCATATCCTGCTATGGTAACAGAAAACACCTTTGAGTGAAATTAACAATAAGGTTACTGCAACTGAGAAGCCTTGAAAAAGAATGCAGTCGAAAGGGAAGGAATATTAATAATGCAGAGTGCTAAAGGTTAACAAAGCCACTAGTGTCCTTTAAAGATATATTTACATAGTGTTACAGATATGTAAATTTATACAATTTAGTTATTGATGGTTTTAAAATTAACAGTTATGTTGTTTTGCCAAAGAAAGACAAAACAATAACCTAAATATTGTCCCTAAAATTTGATTCCTTCATTTCACCATGATGAGCAAAAGAAATTATTTCAGGATTCATGAATTTGTGCAAAGTAGAAGTCTTGAAGAGTAGTAATATGTTTTGAATTTCTTAGATAAAGCACTAATAATTGTTATTAATTTTCAACTAGATAAAGAAATTGAACATGGAATATGTTGTACTAGGGGTAGTTTCACATAACACATCAATGCTACAAAATCAAAGTATTAACTTAAAAATTCAAGTCCTGTTCATTAATAGCCACATCAGATCATGACTATCATATGGATGTTATGCACGATATCAATCCCATTCAAAAATGTCTGTCAGCTGAATGCAACCACTTTCTCAGATCAATGTTTAAAAATGGCTTCAAGTGAATAAAGACTGTGGGTCTTAGTGAGGACCGTCCTTCTTCATACCTCATGGACTGCTGCCACAGAATCCGAAACAAAGAACTGTACTAGATAACAGAAACATGTCACTTGATAACTTTCAACAACAGCAACAACTAAAATGGAGATCACATTTAACTTGAAAATAATGGCATAATCAAGATGTTGATATTTTACACTGCTTTAAACAAAAGGTTAGGAAGGAAACCTGTATCAGTAAAAAATGCCTAATTTTCCTGAAAAATTGTCTGAATAGAAATATTTTATAAATTTTAATTGAAAGCAGCACTAGCTGCTTAGTCAATGAATGCCAAATGTTTCCTTATAAGGAAACATAAGGAAAAGCATGTACAAAAAAATAAGCCAGTTAACACCATCCCTAGAAAATCAGATAGATCATTAGATCCCAATATTCTTTTACTGGGTAGTTAACACTGATATAGAATTCTTGGTACTTAATCTTCTCTTTCTTATATGTACTGTGTCCAATCATGACTCTCCACAATTACCTATCCTTTGTAGCTTTTAATAAATTTTGTCTTTTGTTATAATTCCTAAACTTTACTCTGCCATTGCTTTACTAAAGCTTGTTAGGTAAGTTATGCATTGTTTTCTACTGCCCACCTTGCTTTCAATCTGTCCTGTGAATATCAAATCTTTCATGCTCTCTTTCCTCGTTATGTGCCCTAGAAATTTCAACTGTCTCTTAATTATCTGAAATGGTATCATTATTGAATACCTTGTATTTTTTGCCTCCATTATAACTGAATACTTTTGTCCCAGGTGTTAGGTTTCCATTCAGGTAAGCTTTTAAAGTAATTGGGGTCTTTTTGTTGGATTTTCCAATTGATGGTCCACATCTGTCAATCACGATCACATCATCATCACTGCGAACTGCAACTGCACAATTACAAGAGGCTCTTCCATTGCAAGAACGGTAAAAAGTATGTACCTGAAAAAAAGAATTATATCATAAATCAAAGATATCTTTTATCCATTATTTTTGTTAATTAGTTTTAGTTGTTTTTTATTTAGCAGCATATCAACCTCTGTAGGTTATTTAATGCCAAAGTCTAAATATTTTGTATACAATTTTATACCTGAAACTACATATATTTTGAACATAATTTTATACTTCCAAGGAGAAAGTATTCTTTTTTTTTTAGATATATAGTTTATAGATAAACTGTATTACTGGTAATTTTAATATAAAAACATATTTTTTTACTTTAGTGTTACATTGATTGCCATTTTGCTATAAAAATGTATTCATTCAGTTATGTGCCATGCATGATACATCCTTGGGCAATCATGTATCTTTCGATACATGACTAACGAGGCAAATTTTTTTCCTGCAGTAGGTTGCCATTTCATTCTGTGGTAGACCAGTTGCATTCCAAGGCTAAAGAACTCGGTTTATCCTGCTACTTACCCATAGCTGGTGGGGGAGAAGAAGAGGATTCATACCTTTCCCAAGGGTATTAGCATGTAAGTTAATGTAATGGATTTGACTGGAATTTGAACTTGGCTCTCTGATTCAAACTCGGCTCTACAATTCCTCAATCTGAACTGCTACCCAAAAATGTATTACTACACATATTAAACCACCAAACAAAAAATCAAAACTATTTTTCCATAGCTGGGTCTCTAACAGGTACTATCACCCCAGGTCATGGTGTACCTGGGAAAAACAGCAATTAAGTGGTGGTTGCACGTTCCACAAAACCTCTAGTCTTTTGATCAGAAGCCTTGCTGCCAGATGCAGTTTATCATCATACCTAGGACTATTGATATTAATTACAGTTGAACCAATATCTTCATCTTTGTTGTTATCACAATATTTCAGCTGTTGCGCTCTTTGGCCTTCTTTACGTGTCAGTTGATTTGGATAATCTTCAGGGAATTTTGAACTGAACACTATTTAATTTACAGGGGTAAATTGTTCTCATTCAGAAATTCAGATAAAGAACTCATTCACATGCATATTCTTGTGCATATTTAGAGATTGTATGATGGATTATTAGATTATTTTGTATAACTTAAAAGAAAACTACATTTAGTAGATCGTATAGGTATTTACTGAGTTTAACTTAGTTTGCCACAAGTGCTTGGCCACCAGTGAGAACTGAACTCACTACACTGTAGTAATGGACTGCTAGACTATCTTGATACCCATTATCAGATTAAGTGGCACCCTGTTAGAATTTATTTTCATTTTAACAGTTTGTTATCTATTTCATACTTTTTAATATTATATCTGAACAAAATGATTACTTCAAAAACTTTTACTTTTTTAAAAAATGGCCTTTGCTCCTGAAAAATAAATATGTATATATTGAACTATTTTTGATGGTTGATTGATTTTGTTTAGCAGCATATCAACTTTTATGGGTTATTTAATGCTGAAATCTAAATGTATTGATGCAATTTCATGCTTTCAACTACAGATATTTCATACATATTTTTATACTTTCAGAATAAAGGTATGTTTTTTTAGATATAAAGTTTGTACATAATAAAATGTATTGATGGTCATTTTACTATAAAAAATGTATTTTTATATTATTTTTAATATTGCATTGATTTTCATTTTACTATAAAAATGTATTTTTCTCATTCATTATAAAGATATACTGTTGACTTTTGTGGGGTTCCCTATTTTCCCATAGCTGGAACCCTAACAGGTGTTACCACCCTAGGTCAGGATGGACTTGGGAACAGCAGCAGTTAAGGGGAACTAATTTGAACTCTGATTTCATATATACATGCACATTAAAAAGGTCTAAAGAATTCTATTAAAAATCTTGATCTGTCAAATTTATTTAAATCCCAGTTCTTTAAAATCATAGGCTTCAGTGAAATAATACTTTTCTCTCTACATCTTCATGCATTTATATATCTATGAGGGTGGAGAGTGCACTGAAAAGCTCTTGCCCTGGCCCACTTCTCAAAATCAGCATTTTATTGACTAAGCAACGGAATATTCATTTTGGGAAGTGTATCAGACAATTTCACTCACAAGGTTTGAGTCAATCTATAGTATGGTTTTCAGGCGCTTCGCAATGGGATCATTTTTTTTTTCTAAGCATTTCACCCCAAGTAAGGTGGGAGTGCCACTAGCACACAAGGGGTTACAGAGAGTGGGAGCAAGAGTAAAGAGGTGAGATAGAGGAAAGAATGAAGAGAAGGACAGGGAATAGATCAAGACATTTGGAGATGTTGATTGACATTACATTTGAATAGTTGGAGATTATAGCTATCAGGGAAATGAGTAATAGGAAGGGAATTCCACAGAAGACAGGTGTGAGACATGAATCTCTTCAGGATAACATTATGCTGAGGGTTATTTCTCATGAATACTGCCATTTTCATTCCAACTGGATACTCTGCAGTACAGACTAAGCAAAACAACAACCCCAATACACAATGTAATAAAAATAGGTGACAAACTAGGTTGTACTGTAAGCTACTATTGTAGTGATATCAGTCAGCTGAGATCTTATTAAATGGAAAACAGCTGGAACTGTTACAAAAATTGATTTGGAACATTTATTTCCCCATAATGTTATCAATATCTTGAAGTAGGCTTCCCAAATACAGGACAAGCAGTCCAGAAAAAGATAAGTTGCTGAATCAAGATAAATTATGTTTTTAGACAAAGATGACAAGACAAAGAAAATTGTTATCTATAAAACTGACCAGTACCCTGCTGAGAGAGAGAGAGTGACAAAAGAGAAGAAGCTTGTTAGACTGTTCATCCTCCTCATCTGGTGTTTGGTCTGAACTATTAACACAACACCAATGTCTACTCTAGTTTGGAAATAGCTCTCAGTACCAGTTAGTTTATAATACAAATACTATGGATTGACACTTCATGGTGTCTTGAATATGTATATCAGTCAGCAGCAGGCAGTTGTACTTGGAATGTCAAAACAAAATTAAAAATAGTGAAAGTACTTACTGCATAGGGCAGAGTGACGTGTTGATATAAGACAAATTCACCTTCGTAAAAGTTATTATAGTATCTAAAAAACAAAGGATAGAAACCATTAATGAATAAATAACAAGCAAATAAGATGGAATTTCTATAGTAATTGTAAATTGCATTCAAATGATTTGATTACCACAAATAAAATTAAACAAGGCATTTCTACAGAACCATACCTTTGAAAGAAATAATTCTTTTTTCAATTATTATTATCAATTAAGCACTCAAGATGTTGGTTATTCCTTTTAACCTGCTAAAAACCATTTTTGGGGACACACCTTAAGCATATAAATAGGCAATGATATTCTCACTATTTCTCTTTCCTTTTTTTACAACTCTGGCTATAAGATATAGTCACACATGGTGAAAAAGTGCCCCCCACCCACTGGGAAACATTCAATATCTTACTTTACTCTTGTAGAAGTCAAGTGACATTCAGCTCATCAAGGAGTAGTTGGCATGAAAGCGCGTGCCAATGACTCAGTTTACTGGCCTGGAATGAATGCCTCAATTCGCAATTACAGGTATAATTGCATTACATGTTCAAGGAATGCCCCAAGTCTACCACATGAACCAATACAAATGACACCTACACCTGAATGGCCATTTCAACAGATTGTAATGGATTTGTTCTATGTTAAATCCTTCACATATCTTGCTTGTGCAGACAGGCTCACTGGATGGCTCATTCTGTACCGCATCAAGCCAGGGCAAGCGGTTGCTTCCAGGTTGATTTCCATCTGCAGAGAAATATTCCAAACATATGGTGCACCTGAGGAACTTAGTACAGATGGTGGACCGCCATTCTCAGCTTACTCATTCCAACAATTCCTAAAAACCTGGGCTGTTAAGCAAAGAATTTCATCAGTGGCCTATCCCCAGTCTAACGGACGTGCAGAATTGGCAGTCAAGACTGCAAAAAGACTCATAAAAGACTGCACAGGACACCAGGGTTCCTTGGACAATAACATGGCAGCACAAGCAATCTTGCAATATAGAAACACCCCTATCCAAGGCATTGGCTTATCACCAGCGCAACTCCTGCTTCATAGACGTCTTCGAGATTTTATCCCATCGCACCCACAGTTATATAAACCACACCCTGAATGGATAGCCGCAGCGAAAAAACGAGAACAGAGATTATCCAAACGCAATTCAGACCTCATCGAGAAGTACAACCGTACTGCACATGCACTATCCCCACTTTATAAAGGTGACACAGTCTCCATTCAAAACCCAAATAGCCGTCGATGGGACATAGCTGGGCGAATAGTAGAAACACTTCCCAACCGTCAATATAGAATTAGAGTTGCAGGATCAGGCAGAATAACCCTGCGGAACCGTAGGTTTCTAAGGAAACTTGAAGCACCCATAATCAAGACCCCCATACCAAGCGCCATGCCTGTGTCACCTGAGCCGACAATTACGGATACATGCAGACCACATCAATCTGCCAAAGACTTGGAAAATGGTGACATTACATTACAAAATAAACCAGCGTCCCAGGGCCCTACTCAATCACAGCCATCAAGAACGAGGATTCCCAGGGCGCTATCCCGACTACTCTCGTACAATCAGCCAGGCAATAGGGAATTAATTCCTCCCCAACGGCCAATATGCTTCCGCAATGGGGAGAGGAGGGAGATGTAGAAGTCAAGTGACTTACCTGCCAACATGGCTGCCTCCTTCTATTTCCTTATAAAAGGCAAGCCAGCTGATTTTACCTTATTTTATAGGAGAGCACCTAATACACCAGTTGGGTTGGTCCATTTTGCTAGAATGGACCTTCCCAATGCATTTGCATGAGGGGTCTTTATTCAGCTATATATTTCTCCATAAATGACTCAAGTCAGTTTTGGCTTTGGCTACATTTGCCTACTTGTGTGCTAAACCTCTGGCAAACTAGCTAATATTCAACAACTCTTATTTTTTGTACTCTTTCACACACATTTCTATCATGTATGCCTACACAAATTTCTCACACAAAACCACAATCTCTAGTTTAAGTGTTTTCTATGTAATTAATCTTTAAATGTTTTCTTCTATTATTTTAATTGTAATACTTTTGTTAGTACATGCATTATTATTTATTTTATATAGTTTTAGTTTATTATTTTGACTCACAATCGCGTCCGCAATAATTGTTATAGGAAATTAATACCAGGAGACATGTTTTTTTTTACCTAAACACAACAAGCATTATCCACAACAAAGATCATGAATATAAAAACAATTTAATCTTCTAAATTGTAAGGAGGGGGGTTTATTTGCTATATAAAGGACATAGTTTGGGGCTTGGAAATGTGTGTAAACACACACACACACATACTTAAACCTGAAATTATTTATTCAATTCAAAAGTTTTCAGTTTTAAAAATATTTTAATTAAATGAAATGATTTCTTATCCCAAGTGGCATATAAAGGAATAAAAAAAAGAGTGAAAGAAAAAATTAATTGAAGCATTATTTGCAATTTGATTGCAAAAGGCAGGTTAAAAATTATTCATCTCTATACTTTGCAGAATAGAAATGAACAAACAATACAGGAATAAATTTAAGTTTTCTTCTTTACATTAAAGAGTTCTTCACTTCCTTTGAAATGAAAGCCCACAATGTGAGTGTGGTAGTGTGAACTATAAAGTATGAGTTGAATAGCGGGTAGCATTTTGCTATTTTCCATCAGAATGAAATCAGTCACCATAGTTAGGATTAAAAAACTTGATGAAGATCTCAGTTTAAAGATTGTGATTGCCCATAATGAAGAGAAAAACTAAAAAGTGCTTTCAAGTGGCAGTTCCAAACATTATCAAGAAATTCAAGAATGTAAAAATCCTTGAAAGATGAGAAAGGAGATGTCACCTCTTGGGAAAAAAGAAACATCCTTAGAGATATCAAGAAAGCTGAGTGTCATAATCAAGGATATCTTGGTCAGTTTGGATAACTCTATTATGAAAGTTTCCCAACAGACATTCCAGTGAGCACAGTTGTCCTCCATGTATGATGACCAAGAAAAACTTCAGTTTGCCAAGTCAAACATGTAAACGATCATCTAGATTTTGCTAAGTGTAACATTGTCAAGGATTCAATCTTTTGGTTATTAATCCTTTGGCCAGATGAAACAAAAATTCAACTTCTTAACCACAGTGATGCTACTTAGAGAAAAAGTGATGAAGTGTCAAGCCAAAAAACGACTCTCTAAACCTTTTTTTATTTTAAAACAGGTTTCTTAATTGAAAAATTAAACTTATATACAAAGGTTGAGATATTGGCAAGTTTGAGAAAAGGGCACTTATCTCTCTTTGGTGGAGGTAAGTTACATGAGTTACATGATGGCCACTTAATACTGATGTCACTCTATACAGTGATGAAAGCAGCAGTCAATTTCAGTTCATTTACAGCAGCCATGCCTAAAGGTTGCTTTCTTTAGCCCGGGCCTCCATACCCCAGGCTGAGGTTAAGTCTACCTCCCCAGCAGCTTGCAAGTGCATGATGCTGCTTCCCTTTGGGAATATATCTTTTCCCGTTATAGAAAGAAACCCCATATCACAGTCCTCAATTTGAGAAAACCAAAGACTCTCCATTTCCTGTTTGTGGAATATAGATGAATCTAGCCCATTTGAAACTGGAGTGCTAAACATGGCTTCTCCAGACAAGGAAGTATCTCCATATTATATATAAGACCCTTGTTTTTTGTTTGTCCTTACACTCTTTGCTTTTATGTCTGTCTCTCTCTCTCTCTCATATATGTGTGTGTATGTGATATTTTTCTCTGCTTGGGATATATGTATATATAGTTTTGTGTATGTCTTAGTATAAAAGTCTGTCTGAGAACAAAGCATGTTTGCCATTCTTTTTCCTTTCAGACATTCCATTCCATCCATTAATTTTGTTGTTATTATTTGCCCATAATGGGGGAAATACAAATGGCTGAATAAACCCCACTGCTACAGTAGATGTTTTGAAGAACTTTAAAAAAATTTTTATATAAATTAAGATTTGATAAGATGAACAAATTAGATTCAATTTATAGTAGACACATTATTAAAAGTTATTCTGTTAATTTCAAGCAAAATAAAACCTCTTTTTATTGAAAATTATTAATAAGATCTCCTGACTGAGCAGATATTAACTTAAAATAATATTTACTTAATGCACAATTTATAGAGAATGACAAAATTTTCACAGCATTTAAAATACATCAGGTTATTAATCTGCAAAGGTTCAGTTTTTAAGCATGTGTAGTTATTAAGTTATTAGAAATTTTATACACATCAAGTAACACAGAGTTATACATTTTTCTGCTAAATATTTTACTGTATTCTTTTGTTTACTACAATATCTATGTACCATGTATAAATAAAAGATAATATATCAAATAGTCAGAAGAGGTAGAAAACATGTGTCTCCTGATATAATTTTCCTGTAACAATTAATGCGGACTCAAATGTGAGTATGAGTAATAAATGAATAAGACAAAACAGTATATAAAACAAATGACAATCTATGTATTAACAAAAGTATATATAGACAATGAAAAAAGAAAACATTTAAAGACTAATTACATAGAAAACATTTAAATTAAAAAATGTGTTTATGCATATGAAGTTTGTGTAGAAGAAATCTGAGTGACAAGTAATACATTGAACGTGAACGGGCTCCAGTGGGAAACACTTTTTTTACCACATGTGACTACATCTTATAGCCAGAGTTGTAAGACAGGAAAGAGAATGGGTAAGCATATCATTGCCTATTTAAGCTTAAAGAGTGTCCCCTAGTGACGGTTTTTAGTAAAGTCAAGGCAGGGGGGTAACCCACAAGAGGAGTCATTAAGTAATCTTCTTGTGTCTAGTCTATTTCCTGTCATGTGGAAACTGAACTAAAAAAAATTATATTTTTTACTTTATTTACTGTCTTCTTTTCCTTTCCATTATGGACAAATTGAATATTTTTACAAAGTCAACAAATTTTTCACCACCTAAACCTTTTACAAACTCATCTAGATTTTGATAAGCATCATAAATCTCATCTAGATTTTGATAAGGGTCATCTTGTCAAACATTTGAACATTAATTCTTTGTTCAAAGAAAAAAAAAAACTAGCACAAGGATGTTGCTTTTACTTAGCAAAAAAGGGGTGAAGTTTTCAGACCCCAAAACACTGTTCGAGCAGTCAAACTTGATGGTGGTAGCATTATGATACAAGAATATTTTTTTAGCCAATGGAATTGGTAGTTATTTTTTAGCCAATGGGATTGGTAGCCTGGTTGAAGTGAATGGAATCATCAAGAAAAAAAAAAACAGGAGATTCAAATTATGGTTACAATTAAAAATTTTCATTTAACAGGAAACGTAATCAATAAACATTAAAATGGTGTTACTTAGAAAATCAACTTACTTTCCATCAAATGTTGTCATGTGAGGATCATTGATAGATTTGCAAAGAGCTTTCCTGTCCTTGTCTACAATTTTGACCTGAAAGAGAAAACAGAAAAAAATATACAAGGAAAACATAAGAAAACTTTAAGTAAATACTATATCATCAGTGTGATGCTAAAACCAGTTCAGACACATTGTATAAAACCTTGATCATAAAGGTTTTTGCTTTCTTCAAAGTGAATCAGAAGAAAATCAATAAACAAAGTAAAATATAAATAAAAATTCACTTTTACTGTATTTAAAGTTTGCAAACCAAAATAATGTAGAGAATATAGAGCTGATTTTCAAATTTTTTATGTTTACACTACTGTTTATGTTTACTTTATAAATATTTATGAATAAATTGGAAATTTTATAAATTAAGTTTCATTAAATATATCTGAAGCTGTTTAACACAAACCCATTATGCACAATGTGACAGAAATAACAGACAAGTTTAGCGACAAAGTCATTAAGTGAGGAGTGGCTGTATTTTGAATTCTGAAATACATCCGATTTCAAATGTTCTGAATAAGAAATTGTATACTGTTCAAGATACCAGAAGTGCTTACCTTCACTCTGTCAATCTTCACAGTGCGGATTACAAAATATTTTGAACGAATCAGTAGTGAAATCTGGATGCTACGCAGTTGGGTTTTGTCATAAAGAGAATCCACAGTTGCTTTTACAGAAATAGTATGGATTGAATTCCAGCTCTTGGGGCTGACTTGAGTTCCACAAGCATCTCCCAGTAATGGCCTTTCACCTTGCTGTTGGAAAACAGCCTGGACTATTTCCAATCCATTCAAGCATTTCTTTTCTTTGGAGGCTTTCAGTGATCCTTTCACCAAAATGTTACATTCACCACGTTCTCTTACAGATTCAGGACAGAAAATTCGAGGAGGCACTTGGCTTTGAATTTCTATCATCTTTGTGTGTTGCCCTTCAATAACAGTTATTTCTTTTGTCAGAACCTGAAAAAAAGATTTATTTTTGTTATTTGAATAACATTATTTCTCTATAAAGAATATTTTTCCCTCAAATACCCTGATACATTGTGGGAAAGCATAAAATTATGATACCCTCAAAATTAAAAAAAAAAAGTAAACATTGTTTGCCATTATAGTTTATTGGGTTTATGTGAGTGTATAGGTAAACATTAGTTATGTTTATACTCAAATCTATAGGTTAATCTTGGTCGGGTTTATGCCAGAGTCTATAGGTAAACATTGGTTGGATTATAACAGAGTGTATAGGTAATCATTGGTCAGGTTTATAACAGAATCTATAGGTAAATGTTGCCTAGGTCAATAATATAGTTTATTGTCAAATGCTGGTTGGGTTTATGCCCAAATATATAGGTAAATGCTGGTCAGATTTATACTCGAGTTTATAGGCAAACATTCATTGTGTTCTTACCCAAGTCTATATGTAAACATTTGTTGGGTCTAAAGAGTGAGATGGGTAAATTGTCGCCATTTTACATTTTTAATTTTGTGTATGCACATTGTTAGAGTCACAGTTGGGTAATGTCTGTAAGAAAAACAGCACCAAGATGCAATTCACTCTGCCAGAAATTTGGAAATGGTATGCTTGGCATTCACACTGGAAACTCCAATATGAACATTTTGGAGTATTTGGGTATCAATCTGAGGACAGTGCAGAGAATTCAGATAGAGTTGGATGAGTCTAATGGTGACTATAAAAGGTGTTTGGAGTGATCACTAGTGATAGAAATGTCATGCCTCCATTCATCTTCCTTGGCCTCAGATTCAATAAGAAGGCCTACATCAAGTGCCTTGAGGAGGTAGTGCCAATCTGGGTCAAGAGGATGGCTGCTGGAGGACCCTATTGTCTAGCAACATGACTTTGCACCATGCTACACAACACTGAGAATCCAGTCATGGCTGTCAGACAATTTCTTCGACAGCATCATACCTTGCATCTGGCCACCCAGACTGTAAACCTTTGATTATTATGTGTGGGGTGCATTTGAGTGAGAGACCAACAAAACCTCTTGTCATATCAAAGATGAACTGAAGGTGAGGATTATAACAGCATTCACCAACTTAAACAAGGAGACCGTCCAGTAGAGATGTAGGAGATTCCAAAATCATCTGGAGGCTGTAGCTGAAGCTAATTGAGATTTTACTGAATAAATTTACTCTTTAGTATTTCAAGATATTTTTGTGTAATTTTGATAAATATATCCTTAAAAACGAGATGTCAGCATTATTTTCATTTTTGCATAATTTAAACGACAATTTATCCATCGCACTTTCTATACTTGCATATAGAGAAACATGGTTGGGTTTATACTCAAGTTTGTAGTTAAGCATTGGAAATAAAGAGGTGTACATATAAGCAAAGGTGTGAGTATGGGTGTAGGAAAGGTATACTACTGCATAGTTAAATCCAAGTGAAAATGATATATAAAGTTAAAAAAATTGATATATGATGATATAAATGATATATAGATTTAAAAAATTTCAGTATCCCCTCCCCTTTATGCACATATGTAATTATGCTGCAAACAGATTTTGGTTATATATCTCTAACGTATTCATAGAAAATAAAATTATAATACCTCCATCCGCATGTAAAAAAAAACAAAAAAAAAAACAGCTAAAAATAATGAAAACATTAATAATAAAAAAAGAAAAAAGCCAACACTTAATAATATCAACTATTAACACAATCACAATATGGTGACAATGTTTGGAAAATAAAAATAATTTCCATCACTATAGATATGCATATATCAAAATCTATATATTTAATTAAATATTAAAAAAAATCTTAATAACCAAAAAACTCAGATAGTGATTTTCTAAGCACAGGCCGAAAGTATGGAGCACCCAGTGAGGATTGAACTCATTACTCAGTCATAATTGATCTAGCAAGAAAAGCTTTCTAATCATTACACCACATCATAGAATATTCAAACAGTTTATGTCAAGAAAAGAAAACAGTTATACAAACATAAGAAAAACTGAATAAAAAGCTCAGTTGCACTATCTTGTCAGTCATCTTTAATGAAATGTATATATTTCTAAAGATTAATTGATTTTAATTATAATTATGTATGCTTTATGAAAATGTAAAACAGTTAAATGTAGTAAATTTACACTTACCTTGACTGATATGGGAATCATGTTACTCATCTTGGTTTTTCCTGTTGTTTGAAGACAATTACGAGGTTGGCATACAGACACCAGACATTTGATCTTAAAAACAAAATGTATGCAATGTAAAAACAAAAGAAATAATATTCATGATAAAAGATGGCCTCCTTAAGGTAATGGTTTTTAAAAATTAGCAGGTATCAAAAGTAGGTGTGACAAAGTAAGAATGGGATCAACGCAGGGGTTGCTTTGTTTGATTCTTCATTTCTTTGGAGTATGTTTTGTTTTTATTGGCCCTGTCTGTTTTTCATTTATTCTACCACATAATCAACCATTCTTTATTGGCAGTCAGTTATGTACCATGCATGATACACACTTGGGGGATCATGTATCTTGATACATGACTAATGAGGCAGATTTTTTCCTGCAGTAGGTTGCTATTTCTTTCTGCGGTAGACCAGTTGCCATCCAAGGCTATAGAACCCGGTCTGTCCTGCTATTTACCCATAGCTGGAGGGAGAAAAATAGGATCCATACCTTTCCCAAGGGTATTAGCATGTAAATGAATGTAATGAATTTGACTGGAATTCGAACTCTGTTCTCCAATTTCTTAATCTGAGCCACTATCCATTACTCCACTGTACCTCTTTTATTGGCAACAAATGTGATAAAGTAGGCTGCAGGGGATGGGTAACTTTTCCCCTTGCCAGTTCTATGGTGTTGCTTCATCAATGCTTTATGTGCTCATGATTTGCAGAAATGGATGTTTATCACAAGCACAAATGTTAGGGGTGAGACAAAGGGATGTAGAATATCTTAGTCAAAACATTGTCAGACTAATCACTTGTGATGTTGTTGACCTTTGAAATAGATTAACTACAGAAGCACTTGATAACACAAGTAAAGTGGTTAGTCACCAACATCCTGTAAGACATGGATATGCACTTTGTGGCTAGGAGGCCAACTGGACAATCAACCTGCTAATGAACCTGGCTTTTCCGACATCATACTGGGGTGAGTCACATCTCACTACTACTACATCTATGTGCTCTGTTCCTTCAGGATGTAGGTGGTCACTGCTCTCCACAACTTCCTACTCTTTGTAATTCTTAAAATTTTTTGTCTTTTTACTATCCCTTCCCATCTCTATTGTTCTTTATTGTTAGGTGGGTTACCCACTGTTTTTCTTTTTTGTCTTTACTATGTAATGTGAATGTTAAACTTTCCAGGCCTTATTTTTCATTATGTCTTCCAGAAATTTCAACTATTTCTGATTTAATGCATAATTGTCCTTGTTGCTTTCATTTACTTTAAAACTTCCTTGTTGCTTACATGCTTTGTCCATGGTATCCTCAGCATCCTTCTGTAGAACGTATGTTGCCTCAAGCCTCTTTATCAATAGTAAAATTGTTCTACATACACAGCCATATATGATGATTTATATTGCACAGCAGTTGTTTCTAGTGAAATTTTCCTGTTTCTTAATACTTTGTTTAGCTTTTTGGAAGGCATATTTGGCTATTCGAATGTGCCTTTGGATTTCAGTATCATATTTTTCATTCTGTGTTAAAACACCGCCCAGTTATTTAAACTGATGCCATATAAGATATGAATTATTTTTCTGTCTCAGATATTAACCAATATTTTTACTGGTATAAATTATTGTATTGATGGATATTTTAATACTCTGTAGAAAATAGTTTGGAAACAAATAATTAGACATAACACAAAAACAAATATTATACAAAATAACTTTTGATATCACAAATAAATCTTTGTTTAATAAAATGCAATTTTTACTTATTCCAAACTGTTGTATATTCTATAAATAAAGAACTAATTACCTGATTGCCATATTTCAAGTCATCCATCTGGTCTTCAAGGAGGATACTCATCTTGTGTTGTCGAAATTGTTCTTGCCAGATAACTTTTTTAGAAGCCATCCATTTCACAGAATACAAAACATTAATTCCTTCAAGAGGTGGGAATTCACAGGTAAAGTGTGCTTTGTCAACAGTAGAATTATAGTAGACCCTTAATTTGGGTTCTTCAGAGATTTCAGGTAAACCTGAACAAAAAGAATACATAAATGTTGATTAGCAGTCAGATTCATATATTTTGATGTTTAACCCTTTTGATATGCAAGCATGAAAGAATCTATCAGAAAGAATCCCATTTCACCTTTTAAGCATGCATAAAAAAAGAAAAAAGAAAACAGTGAGCAATGCATGCTGTGGACTTGAGAGGTTCTTTTTCATTTCAGATTGACATGACAGGATCCAAAAGTTAATATTTCATACAATAGACACAACATGGTACAGGCAGTACACCTCACATGCTTGCTGATTCACCAGCAAAGTCCAACTTTTCTTTCATTATTCACAAAGATTCTCAAAAACATCCTTGAAATTTTCTCTACACAAAAAAAAAAAAAAATGATCTTAACAGAATAAATATTTCTATATTATTTTATCTCACTCTTTTGTTTGTCTATTTTCTCAATTATTTTTTATTCAACCCACAAATCTGACATCTAGTAACAATTTCATGACAACATGCTTTGCTGTAAGTTTCTTTCCTTTGTGTTTTAAGAATGATTAATGCCTACATTAAATGTAAATATAATAAATTAGCCTTTTGCATTTGAATTAATGAAGTGCAATATGTATTATATACACTTTGCACAATAATGATATAAATGTCAAAACTGTCTGAAATTGAATATAAAGGCTCATAACGTCCTTTGAGATGGTTATTTAGTAGATATTGGAGTTGGTTAAAATATGTGTTACTGTCTTCTAGTGGGTAAGGGTTCAGTCCCTGGATCAGGTTGTGAAACAGGAATAAACAATAGCTAGCATCACAGGGACAAAAATAACGTTATAATCAACGGATATTCCATATCAGTGAAACAATGGACACCTGAGGATGGCCAATGGGTACTTGGTCAAAATAACATCTATCAGAACAACAGTTCAAAAAATATAAAGTAATATATATAATATATGCATCATATACACTTTAATGCAGATATAAAAAATTGACAGACATTTTGTGTTGACTAATTTTAATGATTGACATTTTCAAATTATGAATAATCCTTCTCAGACAAGGTGGAAATTTCATCGGAAATTGTCTGAAGTTCATTTTGGAAGAAAAGTATGAGAAAAATAGTCCAAACTTTTGACTTGAAGTTATCATTGGGGTAGGTAGAGATTGGTGAACTAGGGAGTGTTGTGATGCAGGCAAAGAGTGTTGTGATGTAAGTAAGGTGAGACTTTTTTTTGTTTTTTTTTTATACATACACACTGTGTACATTAGAAAATCTGTCTATACTCTCAGGACTGACCTGTCAAGTTCAAATCATAGTCTAGTTTTGAATGTGGGCTTTTAGTATAAACTTGCCTTTTTCTCACTGAAAATCAATACCATAAAAATTTATTCTTTGCAATAGCTTTAACTATACTTTGTAATGTCTACTCAGTGAGTACCATTGTCATAATTTTATTTGTAGATTAAATATCCTGTGTTTAAGTCTAGATTTGAGCATTAGCATATTTTTAGCAATATCAGTATTCATAATTTCTTAAATATATATGAAGTGGGTTAATGTCATTTTGTCTTACTTCAGACTCACACTATACATTCTTTTAGCATTTCCTGGTCATCAGTATAATCAGTAATCTTTAATCTTTGTGCCTGGAAAAAACTGTGTGTCAAAAGGATAATTTTTCCTTTGACACCAACATTATTTTAACTACCTTTACTCCTCAGCAATGTCTGTTGTTTTAAAAAGCAATGATTAGACTTGTAATAAAACCTAAACATGCAATGAAAGTGAATTTATACATTTTTATTTGTTCTTGAGAATTTAGAACAAAAAATATTAAACAATTTAAGCATGGAGATTAAAGATTTTAATATAATAGATATTGCCAAGGAGTGAAGGTAGTTAAAATAATAGTGGTATCAAGGAAAAGAACTGTACTTTTGACACTGATTTTTTTATGGGCATGAAGATTAAAGATTGCCCATATTTTCTATTTTTTTGTAAAAATGCTGTGTCCTTTCAATATACAGGCAGTCAGTACTCTCCTTTTCTGTAAATTGCCATAGCTTCTTGGGAAATATAGTGGAATAGTTTCCTATTGCCTTCTTCATGTTTTTGAATTCAAACTAGTCTTTTTCTTAGACTGTTTGCTGCCCATGGCTAGAGAGTCCAGTTTGTCCTTCCATTTAATTCATAGCTTGTGAAAAGAGAGAAGGCTATTAGTGTGAAAGTGAATGCAACAGACTAACCTGGAATTTGAACTCTAGCCACTGATTTCACTTTCCACCCATTTAACCATGACACTATGAACACATCCTTTGCAGTATAATTATATAGGGTGATTGAAAAGTAACTCCCCTATTTTTATGTATGATAGACTCTCTCATCTAACTATAATTTTCCAAGACAGGAGAGTCCATCATATAATTGTGTGTATATTTAATATATATGTATTATCATGAAATTATATATATATATACACCTAGTGAGCCAGAGATATATATATATACACCTAGTGAGCCTGAGAAACCTACCTAGGTTTCACCTAAACGGATCTAGGTCTGCTCTACAGTTGTATTGAGCTCTTTTGTTAGTTAGTTGTTTACTCGTATCGGGGTTTTTCTTTGGGCTTCAGACCTCCATCTGTGCTATTTTTTTCAGCAGAAGTTCATGTTTGTAGTTCTTTCTTTTTTTTTTTAAAACCTTTTTTTCCCCCCTCGAGATTGATTTGATTATTGGCAAATCAAAAATTCAAGGGTTTTTCGAAACGAGTCTAGTTATCTATAATTTGTATATATATATATATATATATATATATATATATTAAGACATTTTTTATGTTCATACATTCTTTTTATTGATACAAATATTTAAGTAAATGCTCTGTTTATAACAAACAGTATTAAACAACATTTACCCACCTGAATGTCTGAGAAATTTTCACAGAAAATATTCATCCTCCAACAGGATTCAAACTAAATTCATATGTAAACATCATTTAACTTGACGTGCCTCAACCAATTTGGCTACAGAGAAGTGTTTGGTTAGCAAGGTTGAATTTACTGTATTTGAACTTCAATGTTCTATTAATCTCTCACGTACATTCATATCTGCTCATGGCGTATCAAATGTAAACAAATGACGTCACACATTATGAAATGTCTTAAAATAATTGTCGGTCTTTTTCCATTTCATTATATATATATATATATATATATATATATATATATAAAAATCATAAAATACTGTTTATATTGGTACCCTTTCATTTGCCCTTGTTTTATTAACTAACCTATCTATTTTACATAATATAAAATGCACATGTGAACCCCTTTTTCTAATTATATATATTTTAATTGGTGTCAACCCATACAAGGCAGTAAATAAGACACAAGGAGTTATAAGGTGTGGAGGAATTAGAAATAGAAACATTAATAATGAGTGGAAAGAGAAAAGAAGTGGAGGACAGTAGATAGCGACTGACATAGCATTCAAATTTTTGTAAATTAGTTGTCTGGAAAGCATGGAACCGGAAGGGAGTTTCACAATCAAGAAGTGCTAGAAAAGAGACTGTTAGCATAGAACTTACAGCTACATCTAACCAGCTCAACTGTAAATTGATGAGATCTCAATGCCAGTCTAGCAATGCAATTAAATTCAAAAAGTCTAGATATCATAAAGATCAAAAAGCTAATCTGAACAATTACCATAAAAGTATTTATAGAAAAGACACAGTGAGGCAATCTTACAGTGGTGGGTAAATGATTGAAGCTGAGCTGCCAGATCAGGACCAATAATAATACTGATTCTTTGGATCTTATCAAGGTGTGTGAGAAAAGAAACTGTTAGCATAGAACTTATGATTACATCTAGCCAGCTCAACTGTAAATTGATGAGATCTCATTTTGTACAGTAATAGATAAAAACATTTCCAATTATACTTCCTATATGCAAAATCTGAAAAAGACTATAAGATCAGATGCTGCTTAAAGTTTAAACTTAAACTATGGTACATTATTCTCAATAATTCTTATTCCAGATCAAATAGTTATCTACGTCGACATTACAGAGATGAAACAAAATGAAAATACACACCGAATATAATTCCAAGTTTCAACAATATAATCCTGGAAGCAAAATAAACTCGCCAATGCTCCAACCTGAAGTTTGCTAAAGATCCCGATTTTCCAGGCTTCTTTCCAACAGAATATATACATGAATAATTTCCCTTGAGTGTAGAAGTCCTTTCAATTTTCAGTGATTTTTTTGTTACAAGCTGACCATTAATGTGAATAGAAGCTCCTTCCTGTGCTGACCAAGATAGTTCATAATCTGAAATTTCTTTTAAGCTGTCCGTCTTAGTGTAGGTCACTGAAGCTGAGTAGATATATTTTTTGGTGCTGACCATAAATATAAGCTGACGATTTTTATAGTAAAAATCATAGCCCCAAGAATCTTTTTTGTCACCACAATTACTGATGATGTATGTATTGTCCTTCAGTGTTAAGAATTTTAATGTGAAAGTATGAGTAATACCAAGATGGCATCTTTCTGGATTAAACAAACACATGTCCAAATATTTTGAAAATTGAAGATACTGTGTCTGACCATTAAGAATAATTGCCAACTCTCCTCTGGTACCAGTTACCAAACTGGGATTTCCGAATGCAGACATTTTAGTACTCGTCATTGTCAAAATTCCTTTGCTTATCTTCAGGAATTGAAAATTAAGGAAAATTATCCGCTCCACTGAAATAAATAAATGAAAGGAAAGAGATATTATATATAAAAATTTCAAACATTTATTTTTAAATATTATTTTTCAATTCTTGAAAATAATTATAAAAATAAGTTTCATAAATTAAAAATAAGCATGACCAAATAAGATTTTTAAATTTACTTGTATGAATTTTAAAATAGGATAATATTAAAAAAAACAAAACAACAGATTTTATGTTGTTTCAAGAAAACTCTCTTTTGTGGTGATTATCTCATGTAAAATATAAAATCAGAATAATTTTATTGCCTTAAATTATCAAATCTTACTCTATAAAAATGAATAAAATGAGATTTTTGAGTTTTTAGTGTTGAAGGAAAAAAATATTTCATAAAATATATACTTTTCATAATATATATTTTAAAAATAATGAGAACTATCTGATATCAATTATTTAATATTTCAAATAAACTTTTGGCAATTTATTTTTATAGATTGTAAGCAAAACAATTGTGTGTTCAAAGGTGTCTATTTCCATAAATGATTATACATGTAACATTTATTCATAATGAATTTTTTAATCTCAGCTATTTTAAAAATTTCTATTAACATGAAAATGGAGATGATGAAACAAACTGAAAAATCTATAAATGACATGTTTTGCGAGGGTGTCTATTTTTTCTGGCTTCTTCAGGTTAGAGTAGAATGTAAATGAAAATACAACTGGCATAATTATATATATATATATATATATATATATATATATATATTTTTTTTTTAAGCATTATGCTCTGAGCAAGGTGTGAAGCCACTAGGATGCAGGCGGTTGCAGAAGATTTGGAGCAAGAGCAGATAGGAGTGATAGAAGATAGGATGAAGAGAAGGATAGTGGATAGATCAAGGTAACAGGAGATGTCGATTGACACTACATTTGAATAGTTGGAGATTATAGCTCTCAGGGAAACAGGAATAGGGAAGGGTGTTCCACAGGCGAGAGGTGCGACATATGAAGCTATTGGAGTAGAAGAGATGGCTACATTTAAAAGTTTCTACAGTGAAAGGGTGAAAGTGGGATGCCAGCCTCGTAGGGCGCTTGAATTCATGAAGTCTGGGAACCAGTGAAAGCATCTCATTGGAGCAATTACCATGAAAGTATTTATAAAAAAGACAGAGAGAGGCGACGGTGCATCTGTGAGAGAGCAACTGTAGACGAGATGCCAGATCAGGGTCAATTATATTATGTATCCGCCTCTGGATCTTGTCAAGAACTCTGAGGTAAACAGAAGGTGCCCCAGACCATATATGGCAGCAATACTCCATGCAAGGGGGAATGGTTGATTTGTATATTTGAAGTATCGATTCCTGGCACGGCACAGAGAGCTAACTTTCCTTGCGGTGGACGTAGCAATTGACTCAATGAATTTGTTCCATCTCAGGTCAGCAGTCAACGTGAGACCGAGCAGACGCAGAGAGTTGCTCTCAAGAAGTTTACTATCAGACATTCTAATATATATATATATATATATATGTACACACATGTGTGTGTGTGGGTGTGTGTGTGAGTGTGGGGAGGGGGTGATAACTGCCATTTCTTGACAGAAGACTTATCTATTCAATGTTGAATTTTGTGGCCATGTACCTGCAGATAACTTTGCAAACCAGTCTAACTCCTGCATATTTTTTTTACAGATGACACATGAAAGTCTTTTGGAAAGTCTTGAAAGTGACTTTTTCCTAGTGCACAGTCATGTGCCTCTGCACATTCACAGCAGACCTGCAAAATTTTATCACAAAAGTGACATAAGCATCCTGCAGGTCTGACAGAAAGGACATTCATATAGTTCCCATTAGGCTGCCAATTCTCATGTAATCTTCACTAACTAGCAAATTTAGCATGAGAAAAAACAACCTTCTCACAGATGTTACATACAAACTCAGACTATCTTCTGGGATCAGCTTAACATCAACTTTCCTTAGAACCTTTTTCAAATTCAAATGCTCAACCATTTTGAGCTCAAAATGATTGCAACCAACAAAAACAAACTTTCTCCAACCAGATTTATTCTGTCCTCTGTCTCTTTTCACCAACTTTTGATACTAATTTCAAGTTTTTTTCTTTTTGTCTTTAACAACATTTGAAATGTTTCTCTCTCTCTCTCTCTATATATATATATATATATATACATACACACACACACACCAGGTGTAACAGCAAAATTGTCCATCCCACAAAATGTTTAATATCTAAAAAAAAAAAAACTTTTTTTTTTCCAAGTTTTCAGATAAGACATTGAACTATCTTGACCCTATTTTTCATAAGAATTACCAAAAAATCCTTTTAGTTATTCAGCTAAAAAGAGAGAAGGTTAAAATTGTTTGGCGCCAGACCCACTGTATTCCCAAATGAGCAATGATGAGAGAAAAAAGATCATTCAGGCCTTCGGTAATGGTACCAACATTCATACTTTGGTTTCCATCTACAAAATCCATAAAAGAACCATCAAGAGAATGGTGAATAAGTTTAAAAAATAGGGAATAGTAGAGAGGAAAACTGAATCAGGAGGTCCCAACAGGAAGGAGGGAGTCCTAATTTCAGCTGATGTGATCAATTAGAAAAGATCCAACTCAATTCATAAGATGTTTGGCACATGAAAGTGGAGTTTCAGCTATGACAGTCTAAAGAGCAGTGAAAAAGACTTGAAAATGAAATTGTATGTGAACACTGTAAGGCACATTGTTACTTCAGGATAGAAAGTTAGGTTATAATGCGAATATCATCTTGAATAAGTTGGAAAATGATCCTGGAATAATATATGTATATGAACTTAATTTCAATCCTTCATGAGGTTCCAATCCTTAGCTATGATTAATTAATGATGAACAAGACATTTTCATTTATGTTCAATTTCATCACAATTCTTCTGTTAAGCTTGAAGAGTAATTATACATCGCCATTGCTCAAAGTAGAGTCCAATAGCATTATAAAAACCATGGAGAATTTCAGTAAAATATCTTTAATCATTTCTAAGATACAACAGTTCAAAGCTTAATTTAACAATTGGACAATTTTGCTGTTACACCCAGTATATACATACACCATAATTTCCTGATGCAGGTCTGACTGACTATGGCTGCCATGCAGTCATCAAACAGTCAGCATTAGATGTTCAATGAACTGGGCATGTTATTCCTGCCTATATATATATATATATATATATATATATATATATATATATATATATATATATATTATTTGTCAAGCAAACTTTAGAGTAGTGGCACTGTAATTAGACCAAGCATGTTACTGTCACATGAAAATACACAACTTTGTAAAACCATGGATAATCCCATATTTTTCTTCTAAAATCTAACAAGAAGTATCCTTCTAGTTTAAAACTAAAAATACTATTTTAAACAAATAAACTATTGTATTTGATGACATAAAAGATTAAAAGGGACAGAAAAATATTAGGTTGGTGCAAAAATAATGTCGTTTTCTCACATAGTCACATATGTGAGAAAACGACATTATTTTTGCACAAACCTAATATCTATGCTATGTTGGTCTGTCTTAGAATATTCTGGCTGCATCCTGTATAGAAGGGTAAGACCAATCCATTAGAAAGGAAATCATGTTGGATGCTAGCAGACTTTGGTAGAAAGCAGAACAATGTTTACTTTTTAACTCGTGTATAAATCAAACCAAAACAAGAAATACTATCTTTATGGTCAAAATTCTATCTAAGTGAGCAATACAAATCCAGAATGACCTATACTTGGTAATGTTAATGTTAGCCATTTCCCTATAAGGAAATATTTGGCATTCATTGTCCAAGAAGCCAGTAATGCTTTTTGTTGAAATTTATAAAATCTTTTTCTTAAAACAATTTTTCAGGAAAATAGATTTTTCAAGTCCACTACCTCTTTATCGCTTTCTCGTATTGGAGATATCCTTCCTAACCTTTTATTTGAGGTAATGTGTAATTTCAACATCTTGATTCTATCATTATTTTCTCTGACTTGCATATACTATTCATTTTAGTCTTTGCTGCTGTTGGTAGTCAGTCTTCAAGTGATGAGGTTTCTGTTCTTTGGTACAGTTCTTTGTTTGTGATTCTGTAGCACCAGTTGAACAATGTTCAAAGGAAGGTGGTCTTTGCCAAGATAACAAGCTTTACTTGCCCAAAGGCATATGTAAAAGTATTTGATAAGGTACAATACACTGACCTACTTTAACTAATCGAGAAACTTACATGAGAAAGATATGTGAGTAATCTATAACCTTTCTGAGGAACAAAGGGCTTTCATGCAGATAGAGAATGAGAAGATGAGTCAATAAGGGTTTGTATACTTACAGAGTTATTCAACCTACATAGCAAGATGACCCTAAGAGAACTAGAAGACTAACCAAAATTTATCATCAGTGGATATAATCTTAACATGAGATATGTAGATGATATTGTATTGATAGCAGACTCAGAAGAAAAAACACAAGAACTCAACAAATTGAAAACAAGAAGACTATTAACTGTAAGAAGACAATGTATGATTGCCAGCAAAAGAGACATCGCAAGTTGTGAGGTGCATATTGGGAATGTCAAAATCAGGTAGACACAGAAATTTAATAATCTGGGCTTTAAAGCAACTGAGGACAGAAAGTGTAAAATAGAAATCCAAAGGCACGCAGAAATAGTGAAAGAAGTCTACCTGAAACTAAGCAATATATTAAGAGATAGGAAAATATTGTTAGAAACAAATGCACAGAAAACAAGTTCTGGACTGCTACATAATATCTAATCTTCAATATTGCAATTTAGCCTAGTCAATTTTCTACCAAATGAAGAAGACACTTGAAATAACAAAGATATGATTTTGCCAATAAATGCTGAGAATACCATGACAACTAGAATTTAACAATTCTGAAATGGCAGAACAAGAATAAAGAGAGATGGTAAAAAAAATTACTTAGAGCAAAAAAAGACAGTTTGGGGTAGGCCATCATTGTCAACAATGAGATCTCCATTTTCATATTATTGGCTTGTTGAATTGTCATGCTTGCTGTCACTAATGACTTCTCAGTCTAAATTCAGAGGAACAGTATTTTCTACAAGAATGGCACAGAATGCAGTCTCCTGGAGCAGGAGATCCATGGGTCATCCTACCAAATCTTCTGTATCTCTTTAGAACAGGAGAGGGGTTCTGGCTCTCCACAATTTCTGTCCTTTGTAGGGCTTAATAAATTTTGTCTTCCTGTTCGTTGTGGAGCGATTTTACAGCTTGTATTTGTACTAAGTCGGTCCTAAAATAGATTCGACGTACAAAACGTTAGAAACTTGATATAATAGGCATTACGCAGAGTAATCTAGTTGTGGTCACTGATACTTTAGTATTTGACTCACGGTCATCCGGCATCGAGTGACTGACTGCCTCACTGAGTGACTCACTCTTACTACTCCTACCTAAGAAAGTGGGAAAGTCTATTAACTATAGAATAGGTGTGTTCTGCTATAACACTGTTATCTCTTCTAAATTTTGTTCTGCCATCCATTTAATCAAGCTCAATAGTTTACTTCTGTCCTTCTTGCCTTCAACCTGTCCTGTGAGTATCAAATTTTCCAAACCCTCTTTCCTCATTATGCTCCCTGGAAATTTCAACTGTCTCTTTCTGATGTTAAGTATATTTTTTTTCCATTTTTCTTAAAATTTCTTTGTTACTCACATGTCCAGTCCATGGTATTCTCAGCATCCACATTTCTGTTGCATCAAGTCTCTTCTTCATCTGTGAGGAGATCGTCCAGCATTCACTGGTATATAGGAGGACTGATATTACATAACAGTTCAGTACTCTCTTCTTTGTGTCCAATGAAATGTTTCTCTTTCTTAATACATTGTCTAGTTTTTGGTGGGCATCTTTTGCTATCCCAATATATTTTAAGATTTCAGTGTCATACTTTTTTGGCCGTTAAAACCCTTCCCAGATATTTAAATTGTTGTAATTGTTTGATTTTGGTACCTCCAAATTATAATTTGCATGTTAGGCTGTTCCTTTCGGTAACCACTATGTATTCTATCTTCTTGTAATTGATATTCAGTCCTTCTCACTTCCCTTCACTATTTTCTGTAGAAAGTCTTGTAGTTTCACATAACAGTTCATTACTCTTTTCTATGTTTCTAATTAAATTAGTCTACAAATTTCTAATGTGATTTATGATAGTAGCTAAGTGTTATGGGATCTTACCCATAATAATAATGGACTATTCCATACTTAATAAATACTGCACCTCAGGAGTAAGCAAGGAGTCAGTAGTTCAACTCTTGAATGACAGATCAGTTGAACTCTCTGCCTTCAGGTGGGAGGAACCTGAAGTAGGCTACGCCGAAGGGCGAAGTTTCATTCAGGGAGGTAAACTGGCCCTGAACCCGTTTATATGAGTTCAATGGGCATATTTCTGGGCCAAGCCCACGGGCTTGGAAAACCCACAATAAATAACTGACCTTGTGTCACATGTTGCCCCAGTTTGGGGGGGTGAGACTGCATATCATCAGTAGTTCAAGTCGAGTCACGAGTTGACAGAGTTGTGTTCAGACAATTACTGCAAGACATTGGAATAGTGATACTGGTCGAGACTACATTGTTCTCTCTACTAAACTTGATTGTTCATACTAACATTTCTACTTCTCTGTATATATTCCTGTTTGTAATATATCTGTGATATTCCATACCTGTGTTTGAGTTCTTCTTTATTGGTTCTACCTTGGACTATCACTGTGGTACAAAGAACCAGACCATAACACTAAGCAATGACTAATTTAAGAGAAATATTGAGATACATATAGTTGTCTTTAGTTGTATATATTACAGTCAAAAGATGAATATGATTCATAGCTTACCTTGAACTTTTGTCCATTTTGTGTTAGAGAATGTAATGTCACATGACAGACTTGCATCATTTGGATTCAGATAATTGTTTGGATAGCACACATTGTCAATTATGCAAATATCTTTCTGCAAAGAGAAAATAAACAAACATTAAATGAAATAAAGTGATGAAATGGACATTCTAAAACCAGGATTCATTGAAACAATCTATAATATTGTATCTATAAAGTTTCTTTATATAATGTTATATTTCTCTGGGGATCCTGTAGTGATGTTAAACATATGTATGTCAAGCAATGCTCCAGTTTCTGACAGAAAGCAAAATTTCACTAAGATGGAACAAGTTGCTGAGAGTGAAAAAATCTGATAAAAACCATTATTAAGGAGAAAGAGCAATAAAAGAACAGGATTCAAGCAGACAGAAGATAGCAATTGACATTACATTTACATTTTTTGAAGATCAAATTTGACTGGAAAGCAAAAAGCTGAAAGTGAGTTTCACAAGTTAGTAGTGTGAGAGAAGAAACAATTAGCATAGAGCTTATAGTAACTTCTTCCAATTTCAATTGTAAAATGATGAGACCTAGCTGCCAACCAAGTACAGCACTTAAATTAAAGTTGAGGTGACAAAGAGGAAATCTCACATGACAATTATCATGAAAATATTTATAGAAAAGGCACAGTGTAGCGATGTTATGGCAGTGGGAATTAACTGATGCTTAAATGCCAGGTCAGGACAGATTGCAGATTGTTTTTTTTTTGGGGGATATCATCAAGAATCTCTAGATACAGAGAAGCACCAGATCAGACGTGGCAGCAATATTTGATACATGGGTGAATATTAGAGTTTATGAAAATATTAATTAATTCAAACATACCTTTTTCATACATCCATCTAGAGTACAGGTCTCACAGTTTCGATTGTAGATAATAACAGAGATGTGAGCCCTGCTGAAGTTTTGTCCTGTGTTGCTAACAGATACGTTGTAGATTCCTCGCCCGGGAATCATGCACCTGATACTTTCACTGGTGAGGAACTTGGCTTGAACGTATGTTGTACTTTGTACAGTTTTGTTCTAGAGTATGGAAACAATATAATAAGAATAGCAGCAAATTATAATACAGGTAAGAATTGATTATTAATTTATTATTATTTAATAAATACACATTTTTTTCTTTTTTTAAATATGCAACTTATGATTTTTACCTGTACTCAGGCTGCTGAATTTTTACATTTGAATTAGTTGTCAAACAGCTTAATTTTTTATGCTTGGAGCAAATAAATTGAAAAGAAAAGCATTTCAATGTAATTAAATTAATAGAATTGGTTAAATTCTTTAATACAGTATGAAATAAATGTATTTAGTAATGCTTTTTTGCTTAAGTTCTTTGGGATTCTGTAGTGCCAATCTATAAGATCTGATGAAGGATTGTCTTCTTTATGACCAAAAGAATTCATTTACTGGAAACCATTTTTAATCATTGATCTGAGAAAACAACTGCATATAGATAATAGTTGGGACATTTTTGAATGAGTTGAATGTTATCTATGACATCCATATGAGAATCTAGATATGATGAGGCTATTTAAGTGCATGATTGGGTTTCTTAGGCTAATATTTTTTTAAGCAACTGTAATTTTTTAGTAAATGTAATCTACAAATAGGTTAAATAGGGTGTCTGCTCAAACATGTGCATCCACTAAAATACAACATTTAAGTAATTAGAAATATATATATATGGTGGAGTAATGGATAGCAGCTAGGATCGAGGAATCAGAGAGCCGAGTTCAAATTCCAGTCAAATCCATTATATTCACTTACGTGCTAATACCCTTGGGAAAAGTGTGAATTCTCTTCTTCTTCCTCCAGCTATGGGTAAATAGCAGGACAGACTGAGTTCTATAGCCTTGGATGGCAAATGGTCTAGGAGAAGGACAATTCTGAATTCAAAACCTGTAGAGGATTGTTTGGGCACCCTGTAGCACATAATGCACCAAGTCTGTATTTGGCTCTTCAAAAATTGTGGATGGTTCTGCACAAAACCTTCACCACTATAATCAAATCTCATGTGCTGGTGTCAGGCTGTCAGCTTCCTAGGAACTGATCTGCTTCACCCTCATACGTCGAATTCGATGGGAGAGTTGAGTATATATATTGTTGTGGTAATTTAACCATGCATGCATGGACTCTCCAAGCTATAAATAGGAGCAGGTACTGCCTTTTGAAGAGGGAAGTTTCCAGCAGTCATCTCTGGCAGTCGGACAAAACATTCTTGCTGTAACACTTGTTTGTATATGTTTGTATTACTGTTTTCTCTTAATATATTTAACTCAATTTCTCTCTTGTGTCTTTAATTCTGGCCCTAACAAGGCCACAACATATATATATATATATATATATATATATATATATGCACACAAACTTAACACACATCCCCACTCCCAACAACCAATAAAACTGTCAAAATTAGCAAGAAGGGAATTCTGCAACTCATGAATCTCCCCAGCCTCTATCTGAAAAACAACTTAGAAGAGGCTGTTTGACCAACACAAGGACCAACCAAAATTAATGATAAAAAACAAATGAAAACTACAGATAAAGTTCATTTTCTTCATAAACAATTATTCACTCCTTTAGTTCACTGCTATTAACAAACAATTTTTTTTTCTCCTGATGATGGCTATGCTGGTTGAAACTAGTCGAGGAACCTATCTGAAGTAATAAAACAAAAAATGTTAATATACAACCCAGTGTGTCTGAAAATTTTAATTTTTTTAAATATTTTTTATTGTTCAATACATATATATATATATTAACTTTTTATAAATAAAAAAGTGTCTTTAACTTACAACAATTTTTTCAACTTTACAAGTCATGTTGCCAGTTTCTACAAAATTTGATCCCAGAATTTGGAGGTAGCATTCAGATAGATTTGGTTTGCATGTAATTTTGATACTAGAAACTTGCACAGATGGGGATTCAGAAACATTCACAGAACAATCTTCACCAATCCATCCTGAACTGCACTTGCAGGAACCTACAGAGAAGCAGAAATTTATTATAATAATCTTAACTTGTTTGAATTATTAGGTTGGTGCAAAAATAATGACGTAATAATGTCGTTTTTTGACGTTAAAAAATACGTCAAAAAACAACATTATTACATCATTATTTTTGCACCAACCTAATACATTTGTAACAGAATTACCAGTTGTTGAAAGGAATATTATTTACTGTTCTATATTCATGCAAAGTTTTTAGCATATAGCAGTTTGCCATTTTGTGGTAGTATTAGTAACTGTTGAAGAGATTTTCTTGTATTGGATGTGACAAATGGTCACACAGAGAGGAAACACGACATGTGTTGCCCCGACAGAATTTTGTGAGTAAAGAGAATGAAAATATGTGAATCTATGCTGTGTATGCTTTGGCTTTTTATGCAAACCAATTTGACTGAAACGGATGTGTAGCAACTTACTAGGTTTTTACTTGTATTCCTTTCATATTTTTGTTGCTTTCTGTCACAACTTTCAGTTTATTTTTTACATTTATTCCAAGGGAAATTTGCCACACCTAGTTTGTCAGGATGCCTGCTAGGTCATGTCTTATTCCAGACTTAGGAAAGTATTCACTTTTTTTTTTTTTGCTCTGAGTGTAGTAGCAGCAACATAGTACTTTTCCTCTCTGAAGAGATTTCTTAATCACTGGCAAACCATCTAATTACTTCCAAGCAAACAACATGGATATCACACACATATGATAGCTAAGTATATAAAAGTTCTAGTTTCCCTTTTTTGAGTTATCTCTATACATATAAATATAATTTTTGATTTCTCTTCTTTCATGAACTATGCTGTTCTTTATGTAAATATGTATATATGCAAAATTCCTCCACATGTTAAAATGTGTTTCTCTTGTAAATGTTGAATTCATTTACTTTGAATGTTTTTCACCTCAGCTCCAACAAGTAGTAATTTCTTCTACTAAAAACTGGTGACCAACAACAACCTCTTCAATTAAACTGCAGCATCCCACTACAATTCGATGATGGTTAAGCTGTATGGCTCAGAAATAGAATAAAACCAGCTTACAGTGAAGATTCAATTTGTGGAGATAGAAAAATAAATAAAAATAAAATAACAAGACCAAAATTTTACTATCTCTAAAAATAGATAATAAAAATCACCAGGCAAACAGAGCCATAGTTTGAACAACAAATCAAAAAGCTTTCACATTGTGTGCCCTGAGAGAGGATTTGTAATAATGATTTGGGGCAAGATTTTACAAGGCTGGATGTTCTTCCTGAAGCGTAACTCAGACATTTATGGTAGTCCAAGTACAGCAATTGGTTTTTATTAAGATACCATCTCTAGGAAGGTTGCCATTCAAGGCTTGAAACCACATCCTAGCCATATAGGTCAAATCAAGTAGTGACAGTCTGTTTCATACTTAAATGCAATTGTTAGATGATGTCTAGGTCATGGCCTGATGATTGTATTTAAGCATGAAACAGACTGTTGCCACTGGATGTTGACTTCAATGTCCACTTTTATATTTACATATGCTCTATTCCTGATATTGAGCACTTTAACCCATACGTTAAACTATATTTTTATCATATATATGTATGTATGTAGGCTGTTAGAAGCTCATTCACCAATAAATTTGATGAATAAATTTAGAAAGCAAACAGAAGGAGAAAATATATATCTTCTCTTATCAAAGCATTTCTATTAAACAGCTTCTTCTTTGATGTGCCATGTCCCCTCAGGATGTGGATGATCATATCTCTCCACAATTTCCTGTCCTCTCTTCTGAAAAACATTTACATAAGCTCATTAGTTAGGTTACTCTCTGCTTTCCTCTGTCCATCTTGCCTTCAGTATATTCTGTGAGTGTCAAGTTTTCCAAGCCCTCTTTCCACATTAGGTGCCTTAAAACTTTCAACTGTCACTTTCTGATTCTAAGTATAGGCATTCTTTTTTTTTTTTTAATCATTTCACCCCATACATGGCAATAAAGCCACTAGGATGCAAATGGTTACTGAGTGTTAGAGAGTAAGTGAAAAAAAGAAAAATACTATAAAAGAGAGAGAAAATGAAAAGAACAAGTATTAAGACAGAAAATAATGATTGACATTACATTTAAATTTTTGAAGATCAAAGTAGACTGGGAAGCAAGAATCCAGAAAAGAGTTCCATAAATGATAATTGCAATAGAAGAAACTGCTAGCATAGAACTTATGGTTACATCTAGTCATTTCAACTGTAAAATGATGAAACCTTGCTGCCAATCTAGTACTACATTTAAATTCATAGAGGAATGTTTGTTAGAACAATTACCGTGAAAGTATTTCTAGAAAAGGTAAAGAGAAGTGACATTGCAGCAATGGGAAAGTGACTGAAGCCAATATGTCAGGTCAGGTCAGGACGCATTTTTCCTAAAATTTCTTTGCTGGAAATATAGGTTGTTAAAAAAAATTTCTCTATGATATAATTTAAAAAGTATTCTGTATATTTTTCCAGCTTGATAAATTTTAAAAAGATACATAAAAAAAAAAATCATGAATTTAGGTAAAACATCTCAACTTTTCACTTACCTTCTACACACTGGCCATTGTTGCTACACTCATTGATGCAAATGCTGTTCACAATGTCAGGTTGTGGCTGTAAAGTTCCATTGACTGAGACCCAAGAATCAATATCCCTGTTAAGCTGAGCAAGGCATTGTTCTTTAAGATTTTCCAAAGCATCTTTGGCCCAATCCAGGGTGTCTGTTAACTAATAATCACAAAATAAGCATGCATAATTAAACTTCATATAATTTCTATTATATTGTAATAACTGAAGTAAATATTTATTAATTTCATAAATCAAGTTTGCAGTAAATATAAACTCTGTGTGTGTGTGTGTGTAACTCCATTTTTGTGCAGAAGTATCACGCAAGCTCCAAATTCAAATTTCTACATGAGCATTTAAATAGATATTAAAAATTGGGAAATATATTTATTAACCTATAAAACTTTTGAAAGTTCAGTAAATCAAACTTAACTTCCTGTGAGTCAATTTTTTTCTTATAAATAGTGTAACTTAATTAATCAATCTATAGTATATTCTTGACGTGGAATTTGAATAATAGTGAATTCTTAAACTAATTTTTCACGTAACTTATCAAGTTCTAAGTGCCTTTTGAAAATTATAATTCTTGCTTTTTAAGTATTTTCATGCAACACAAAAAACATAAAACTAAGTTTTATAACCAAGTCTAATTGTCACAGCAGTACAAATATTCACCATTGATAGCTTTCTGAATGTTGGAATCACACAACACAAAATATTAAAATTCATGTGATATATTCATACAGATCTTTCTATTTATACTAACTCAATTCATTTCAACATATAAAAAGAAAAACAAAATATTTTTCATTGAACTTCATTTGTAAGTAACTTTATAACTTGTTTCAACTTGAAGAAAACAAAGATTATTTTTATACTCAATAATAAAATTATGTAAATTTGGAGAGATATGTTTGAAAATTATTTCCTTTCTTTACTTTTCACCTCCTTCTCTCTCTCCCTCTCTCTCTCTCTATATATATATATATATATATATATACATACACACACACAGAGTGAGGCAAAAGTCATGGACCATAGCAATAATTTATTAAAAGTATGATTAAACATGAAAATTTTATTTACTAGTTATTTGTTATATATGCTGTTCAAAATGTCCCCCTCCCTTTTCAAAACATTTCAATTTTGTACCTGCATGATTAATTAACATGCTGGAGAGTTTACTCAGTCATTTTTCTGCATTCATATTTAATTTTTTATGTTCATCAATATTTCTTGGTTGTGTCTGATAAACAACTGATTTCAAATGGCCCCACAAAATAAAAAAAAAATCCATGGGTGTACCTTGGTGGCCACACAGATCTATGAATTTTTGTGATTAATATATGACCAAGCTTCTTCAGTCCCCTGTTCTTACTAAACTGGTATTAAAACAACGTGGGATATGAAATGAACATATATGAAAAAAAAATCTGATTTGCAATTAGTAAAATCTAAAATAAAAATGGTAGGACTAAAGTAAAAAATAAATCCCCTGTTCATAGGATTAACACGAGTTATTTTCCATCTCTCTAAAATAAATATGGCTGAAATAAAAACGGTTTTTTTTCTGATGACACTGTTTGATCAGCAAAACATATCAAAATAAGAGTTTTCCTAATTGTCTTATATACTTCCAAATTTACATCAAATTAGTCTATGTGACAAACTTTTAAATAACTAAGAAAATGTGTCTTACCTGGATATCTTGGACACAAGAATCTACAGTTGTAACTGTGTTAACATTCTTCACGGCACTACATTTCTTTCCTGAGGGAGACAACAAGATTTTTTTCTTGCAATATTCTTCTACTTCAGTCTTTGTTTTTCCTGAAGGCGTTGGCCAAGAAGCAGTCTGTAAAAAAATAAATAGAACAAGTATAATTCATCTACAGCACAAAAAAAAGGAAAGAAAAAAGATCAGTTAGAATAAATATATATGTTAAATCAGGATCTTGATCAATAAATTCAGTGACAGTACTTCACCAAGAAGAAATTTCAAAAAACTTAAATAATGTCTAAAGGTAAAATCCATTTTGGCATGAAGGGAGGCAAGCTACTGCCATTGCTTAGAACACATCCATTACGCTGAACAACAGGAGTCTAATATCTTCTGAAATTTGTTAGCCAAGGATGGTGAGTTCAATCCTAGGTAGGACCACAAGAGTCAGCATAGTTAACAATATAGACTTTTGGTTTATATAATTTAAAAATGTTTTAACAATAAGAAAATTAGGGTTAGCATTTCTTTTTTTAATCACTTCACCCCAAGCAAAGCAATAAAGTCACTAAGACAAAAGGAGTTACTGAGTGTTGGAGAATATAAAGAAAGACAATATTAAGAGAACACTAAAAGAACAGGAATTAAGACAGAAGATAACAATTGACATTACATTTAAAGTTTTGAAGATCAATGTTGACTGGAAAGAAAGAGGCTAAAAGAGAGTTCCACAAGCGAGAAGTATGAGAGAAAAAAACTCTTAGCATAGAAATTACAGTTACATCTAGCTTGAACTGAATTATTGAAGAAAGGAAAATATCGTTGTTTTTCGAAAGCAACAACAAATGAACAAAAACACGGAGAAAGACCATTGCATTATTGACATTTAATTTATTTTTTTAATGAGACCATGTTACAATATGGTTTCATTAAAGTACTAAATATTTAAATGATTAAAATTTGTCAGATAAAAAGGAAATAATTACACTTTGCAATATATACTTACTGGAGATGTATAATTCTTATCATATTCAAATACAATTTTCTTCTCATCAGAAATACATTTTTCTGGTACTTGGCTTTCTTTCAATAATTCAGCTGTTATATCAATACCTGAAATATTAAATTAAAAAAAAATATAGTTCACTTATTACAAAAATATATAAAAATACATAAGACAACAGAGTAGTAATATCTTGTTTTAAGTGTTGCATCTATATAGAAGCTAATTGCATTTAAATCAGCAGGAGGATATTTGGTACCAAAGCTAATAAAAAGTGGTTCAATCCTGGAGTGTTTAAGCTCTGCCAATTTTTCCTTTGTCTTTTTTTATATCAGGTGCCTGGTGAAATTTTATCACTTTGCACAAGAAATTGCTGTTGTTATTCCATTCTTTTGTATTTTATATCGACTTGGTAGCAGATTATGAGACTTTGTAAGAGGATTTGAAATTGTGTACACTCTATACAGATTTGCTAAAAAGATATTAGATCTGTTGGTGTCTGTTGGATTTTAATTCAGCCCATTCCAAGTAGATCTGTTTTTTCTCTCTCTCTCTCTCTCTATATATATATATATATATATATATATATATATATATGAGGCATGGTGGTATAATGCATAGCGGCTTGGATTGAGGAATCGGAGAGCCGAGTTCGAATTCCAGTCAAATCCATTAAATTCACTTACGTGCTAATTAATACCCTTGGGAAAGGAGTGAATCCTCTTATCCCTCCAGCTATGGGTAAATAGCAGCATAGACTGGGTTCTATAGGCTTGGATGGCAAATGGTCTAGGAGAAGGACAGCTCTGAATTCAAAGCCTGTGGAGGGTCGTTTGGGGGCCCTGTGGCATGTAGTGCACCAAGTCTCTGTATTCGGCCCTTCAAAAAGTGTGGATGGTTTTGCACAAAACCTTCACCACTATAATCAAATCTCATGTGCTAGTGTCGGGCTGTCAGTTTCCTAGGAACTGATCTGCTTCACCCTCATACGTCGAATTCGACGGAAGAATCGAATATATATATATATGTGTGTGTGTGTGTGTGTGTGTGGTTCAATCTTGAAGCTATATTTAAGCCCTGACAATTTCTCCTTTGTTAGTTCTTTTTTGTATCACGTGCCTGGTTATCACTTTGAACAAGAAGTTGTTGTTATTCCCTTCTTTTGTATTTTGTACCTGTCCTTATACTAGGAACAACAAATAAGCAAACGAATATTAGACAATCAATTTAATCAATTATTGTACAGTGATTGCTAATGTCAATTTAATATTGTTCTGTTACCACAGTACAGAATCTATATTTTTTCTACTTCCTCTTTGTTTATCCACTTTGTAGTTTAGGTATATTTTAGATTAGTCACTGTTTTTGACGACGTCCTGTTAGCCCTTAATTATCGGTGGAATGATAAAGCATAGGTTCAAGTGCATGGTTCATATTTTTCTCATTCTGCTAATTTTATCCCTAATGATAGCATTGCCAGGATGTAACCTTCAAAATGTTTTTTTTTCTCTACATTAGTCTCCTTTGTATTTATATTTCTTTTTCTAGTTTTACACTTTTGGACTTTAATCAACCTGCTGGTTACCAGGACTTTGTCTTCAGAGTTTTAATTGCCTTCAAGTATGTAAGCACGTGAGACAGATGCATACTTGGGAGGCAGAACAAACGTTTTTGCTTCTTTTTTTTCTTGGTGTTTGATGCATATTAGACTTGCAGATTAGGGAAAAAATCTTAATAACATAAATAATATTTAATAATGAAAGCTGGCTGCTTGTTTGCAAGGATTACCCTCTGCCCTTTTACATCTGAAATAAGAATATTGGTTATTCCTTCCAGTGTAACTGTATCTTTCCCCCTTTGTTAGACAATGCAACCCAAACACAATCGAAGAAAATATGACTCTAGAAAGTACATTAACTAAAAGAATTTGAAGACTTCAAAATGCTGTTATATCTTGCTCCCCTTATTTATTTTCATGTTAAGCTCCAGGAATTATAGTTGCATCTGCCTTTAACAAAGATTATCATGAAAATGAAAAAAAAAACCTTGCTGGATAGCACAACATTGGCAGAAATGAGAGAAATAAAAAAACTAAAAACTAAAAACTAAAAAGGATAAAAGAGGAATGGTAAATTTTAAAAAGCAAAGTATTGTATGCTACTGTTTTATTGAAAGTGTAAAGACGTTTACTCCTGTTGAATGGTAATGGTATTATCAGCAGTTTCCTTATAGGGAAAATTTAGCATTCATTGACTGAACAGTTTGGACTCCTGTTAATTGAAATTTATAAAATTTTTCTCTTAAAACAATTTTTCAAGAAAAACAATTTTTCAAGAAAAACAATTTTTCAAGAAAAACAATTTTTCAAGAAAAAAAAATTCTCAAACCCAGTAACTGTTATCTCTCTCTCCCCAGTATTGATGAGAGCTTCCTTCCTAACCTTTTGTTTGAAGTAGTGTGGAATGTCAACATCTTAATTATGTTATTAGTTTCTCTTTGAATTACATGATATCCCTGTTGTTGGTGTTGAAAGTTTTCAAATGTGGTGAATTCTGCTGTCAGGTACCGTTTTTTGTTTGTGATTCCTTAGCTTCAGTCTACAAAGTTCATAGAAGAGTAATCTTCACCATGAACAACACACTTCATTCACTCAAAGCCATTTTGAACTATTGAAAATGGTTATATATGGCTGACAGATTAGATATTTCTGAACAGGTTTGGCACCATACATAACATCCATATGAAAATCTTGATCTGATGAGGCTATTTAAATATATTACTTGTATTTTCAGGCTAATATTTTGGTTTTATAGCAGTTTGCAGTGTTTCAATGAAACTACCTCAAGTGCAACCTATTCCCTGTTCAATTTCCTTATCTCTTGAACTAAATTTGTTATAACTGAACCAGACATTGAGTTATTTGACATGCTTAGTATCTATGAAATCCACATCCTGAATTTTCAGGGTAGATTCAGGGTAAGTGCCATCACTACTTTGATTTACTTTTCCTTATCATAGTTTCTATTCTGGAAAGGTTTATTTTAAGTCCTATTTTTTTGCAACACTTGGTAGAGACATTTTGTGTTCAAGATCATTCATATCCCAACTGTGAATATTTATGTAACTGGCTTAGCTCCCATCATCTTCAGCAAAATGGCCTCCAGTGAGAAAGCAGGATTGTTGTCTTCTATTGGTAGATTCATTTGGAATGTTGTATGGAAGGCTTAAATGATCAGTACCCATCTCTTCATATCTGTGTTTGTAAATGTGCAGGGCATAGTCGCAAAAAAGATTAAATAAACTGAAGCTCTCATGATGAGAGGTTAATACCAAACAGAAAGAGAAGGGGAGACAGTTGGTGTTTTTTTATATACCCAATACAAATCTTAAGAGCTACTCAAGGTAGAGGGTTACTGAATGAGGTTGTAGTCAGGGTATAAAACAATGAAGTAAGATGTGCATACTATTAAGATATGTAGGATAGATAATGGTTGGCCCTAGGCTTGAAAGGGTTAAGATCACAGTGATCAAGGACACAGGCTCTTGCAAGTCTGTTCCATTTTTTTCTGAGGAAGAAACTGTTTTAGTGGAATTATCATCCTTACGAATGAAATATGAAGAGTATGAAGATGTATCTGTCAACTCTGTGTATGTGGTATGGCAAGTCCTAGTAGAGAAAGTCTGAACTAGAGGAACTAAAGAATGTAGTTTGTTTGAACATTTACCATGGAGATAATGGTAAAGTAGCAAGAGGCTAGTGATGTTTCATTTGTGGGAAAGGAGTAGTTGTATAGGATGAATGTTCTAGACTTAAGACATATGTCATAAAAGGTTATTTCTAGGTGATAAGTTTAAATGTTACTTGGCTTACTAATCAAAATCCTATCAGTCACACAATTCCCAATTCAAACTTTCTTTTACCTGCTGATTATAGAAAAAAAAATATTATCAGAACTGAAATCTGTTTTATGAAATGAATATAGATTTAATATTACCTAAATTGGTTTATTTTTTTTACTGACTGAAGGATTTCAATTATTTTTAACCAGAAACTATTTAAATGTGTTTGAATCAAATCACAATAATCAAATTTTTTGAATCAGATAAATTATTCCATTATTTTTATACTTGCCTGATTGTTTACTTTTCTTTTGTTGTATTTTATTCCTCTTGTCTAATTCTTCACATGTCATAATGTCAAAGTTAGCACCACACTTAAAGGCTTGACCTTTATTACATGTACAATACAAAGAATCACCAGGCAAGGACACATTTTTCCCTGGGCAATAACCATCATACAATGATTCAGATTCTGCAACCCTAAAAGTAAAAAAATATATATATATATATATATATATAAAAGATCCAAAGTAATACAGAAATTTACATTTGGTGCTCAGCTTGGCTGCAGTAGTTGCCAAAATGTTGTCAGTGTTGATTGACAACCCCCTTCGAGGCTCAACTCCAGGTTTTCTGTCTGGATTTACTTCCTTAGCCCTTTCCATTTCTGGATATGACTGCAAGGCAGCAGAGATTTAAAATCAGGATTTTCCTTCCCCTAGATGGACTGCTTTTCTGGCCTGTCAAGCTTCATCTACTTGATCATATTTTATTTATATATATATATATATATATATAAGGAACAAATAGGAAAAATTTATCAACCCCAAATATTTCACTTCTGTTAAACCTTCATCAGGGAATGAGATATGGAGAAAAGGAAGAAAAAATACTAGTTTGGTTTGTTTTGCTTTATGGCATATCAGCCTTTAATGCCAACAAAAATGTTTATTGCTGGTAATATTTTTTTCAAAAAATGTATAGCTGTTTGTATTGCTGGTAATATTTTTTTTTTAAAGTATTGCCAATAATAATTTTTTCTTCAAAGATTTATTGCTGGTTATAATTTTTGTTTTTACAAAGAATTTCTGGTATTAAAACCTATTTTTATACTTTTATAGTGTTGTAACCCCAGTTTGGGGTCTAACTATTTGCCCATAGCTGGGACCCTAACAGGTGCTACCACTCTGGGTCAGGGTGGACCTGGGGACACCATCAGTTAAGAAGTGGTTCTACACTTCACAAAACCTCCTGATCAGAGGCCTTGCTGTTGGACATAGATGTAGTTTATTGTCATACCCAGGACAGATAAATTCTGGTATTTTTACTTTTGTGCCATGATTAATCAATGCAAGTCAAATGTTTCACATGCATTCAACTTGTTAAACCAATGTTAGTATAATTTGTCGTGTTCTGAATTCAAGGAGAGATGACATGTCCATTTGAAGTTTCAAGAAATTAATGGAATCTGAGCCTAACTGAAAAGGCCATAATTATTGCTTTATGTATGTAAGTGTATAATAATTCTAGAATTGTCTATGTAGGAGGCGTCATCTCTCATTTGACATCATTTTTTTGGCTAATCTGCTATATTTAACTGAACTGCAATGGCAATTCAAATTTTTTTGACCATTGAACATTTTATGCTTTTTCTTTTTTTGTGTAATATTTTACTGAAAGTCATTTTACTGTCCATTACAACAGAGATATATTAACTGGAAAAAACCCAATTTTCTTCAAAACTGGCCACTTGGATATTAATCAGATTTTTGTGTGGCAGATCCTCAACAATCCACAAATGTTATTGGTCTTGACCTGGCATCTTGGCTTCAATAACTTTACCATTGCTATAACATAGCTTTTATAGACCATAAATACTTTCCTCTAGGTTATCTAAATTTTATGAATTTAAGTGCAGTACTAGATTGGAAGCATGGTCTCATTATATTACAGTTGAAATGGCTAGATGTAAGTGTAAGTTCTAGGCTAACAGTTTCTTCTATTGCACTTCTTACTTGTTGATCTCTCTTCCGGTTTCTTGCTTTCTATTCAAATTTGATCCTCAAATATTTAAATGCAATGTCAATTATTATCTTGTCTTCTTAATTCCTGTTCTTTTATTGTTCTTTTTCTATAATAGTGTTTTTCTTCTTATATTCTCAATAACCACTTGTAACTTAGTACCATTATTACTTTGCTTGGAGTGAAATGATTAAAAAAATAGAGGAAAAATGTCTAAAAATATATTCAAGAGATTAATATCTTTCAAAAATATATATTCTGAAGATGGCTCCAAAAGAGTTGTTTGTACTTCCAGCATTTTGTGTTGTCACAAATACAGTTCATCTTACCCATTTTAATACCATGTGAATTATTCTTCACCCAGTTCATTTTTTTTAATCATTTCACACCAAGCAAGGCAATAAAGCCACTAACATGCAAGGGGTTATTGAGATTGAAAGAAACAGAGAGGATATCAAAAGAACAGGATTCATGGAAACAAATGATAACAATTTTGAAGTTTGTAGCTCTCAGGAAAGTAAGCACTCAAAAGAGTTCCACAGGCAAGACCTATAAGAGAAGAGACTATTAGCATAGAACTTATAGTTACAACTAGCAATTTTAATAGTGAAACCTAACTGCCAATCTAGTACTGCACTTTGTAAAGTTATGAAAGAAGACAGCTCATTTGAATAATTACCATTAAAATTATATTTGTAAATATTAAACCTAGCTTTTATTTTCTTTTAAATGAACGCTTTTACAAAATGATTTATTATTTTGAACTTTAAAAAGTTTCAAAATATTTTATGTCATATAAATACAGAACTAAATACAATATAAACTACTACAAAATTTTCTTACCTCCAGCTGAGAGAAAATTCTTTTGGTTGTCGCGATTGAGAGCTCAGTATTTTTCCAGTGCTTGTCTCTAAGTCATTTGTCTTGTCATCATCAAACGTACCACAAAGACCTGCAAAAATGTATTAAATGAATTTCAGTAAATTTTCACTTCTTTTCTTACAAAAAAAAAAACAACTCAAAAGCTCCAACATGTTACTTCAATTAAATTATCCTAAAAACAAGTACTCAACTGCTATGTAATATCAATCCTCCTATATGTCAGTGAATACTGGACAATTCCTTTACAGATGACTACATCTGAAAGCAATGACTCTGATCAGGAGATTGGAGGTTTTTGAGGAATATGGAACCACCTCTAAATTATTGTTGTTCCCAGGTTCACCCTGACCTGAGGTGGTAGCACCTGTTAGGGTCCCAGCTATGGGCAAATAGTGAACTCCCAAACAAAAACAAAACACTATGAAAGTATAAAAATATATTTTTATAGTAAAAGTACCAGCAATACATTTCTATATTTCTTTGCAAATGAACTGAGCTTTGTCTGGAATGAAATGAATGCTATCAAGCATAGAGAACAATAAAAACTGTACCAGGTAATTTTTAATAAATTTTTAAAATTACTTGTGCAATTTTCAGGATCAGCAGATTATCATTTAGTGTTTCATTGACAATATTTGTCATTCAGTAATAGTACTTTTTTTATTTTATGATTTATAAGCACTAACCAGTAACAAGTCTTACTATCAACAGCTTATGAAATAAGAATGTTAAACATTATTTAATGATTGACAGGGAGAAAATTTTTAATTACTTCATAGTCTGATATATTTTTAATTAATTTTTTTAACACTAACTTATTTCTCCAAGGTACTGCTTATTGTAGTAAATTTTGATTTTGTTTTTATAAAAGATCTTCATATATCTTATAATATCTTGTCAGAGTCCTGATGAGGGAGTAATCACAAAACTCTGAGTTAGTCTGCAATAAATATTGTGAACTTAGATTATTTCTAATACAATAAATATCTTCAAACATAAAATGAAAATATTCAAGAATTTTGGTGGGTTTCTGATTTATAATAACTCATGAATAGAGTTGTATAAAAAGTGATGTTGATATGAAAATTTTAATTCTAAATGTAAAATGAAAAAAATAATGGAAACTTTGTGATATGTAAATATATAACTTGATGGGGACCCTTTCCCAGTCTTTCACTAACTGGACAAATCACCCCCAGGTGATGCTTCAGTTCTTATTTACGTTGATGTCGACAAAAAGTGGGAAGGTCTGTTGTCAGTTCACAAGGGAATGGAAAGTGAAGATGAGAAATAAAAATACAAATCTTGTTTCCAATATATTTGGTTATTTATTCCTGCATTCACCTGGTAATCTAGGGTGGGTAGGTAGGTGACACTTGGAACATCTTCACTATCATTTCTGTCTTTTCTCATGACAGACTAATGGAGCAGATCTTCCCTTGGACAGTGAGCAGTCCTCTTACCATCTCGACATCCTTATTCATGACTCACAACTATGCTTCCCTACATCTTCACCAATAGCCTGTCACCTCTCAATGAATAGCTCAAAAACTGACAATTCTAACTTTGACTTTGCTTATAAAGAATGTTGCAGAAATACCTCTGACATAATAGTAAGACATTAAGTGGTAATAGTGTTTTTATCTGGCTAATGTCTTACTAATATGCATGAGGTATTTCTGCCACACCCTGTATAAGCTTGTGACTGGAATTTCCTAGTTTCCAACAACTTGATCCCAAAAGTTTTCATTATTTATTTACTTAATTTCTTTTCTACTACTTCTAAACAGTGGGTGATTACTTTAAAGATCTTACTTCTAGGCTTTACTCAGTCAGTTATGTGTCATGCATGATACACGGTTAGGTGATCATGTATATTTCGATACATGACTGACGAGGCAGATTTTTTCTCGCAATAGGTTGCCATTTCTTTCTGTGGTAGACCAGTTGCCATCCAAGGATACAGAACCCAGTCTATCCAGCTATTTACCCATAGATGGGGGAGAAGAAGAGAATTCATACCTTTCCCAAGGGTATTAGTATGTAAGTGAATGTAATGGATTCGACTGGAATTCGAACTTGGCTCTCTGATTCCTCAATCCGAGCTTCTATCCATTACTCCACTGTGCCTCCTTTACTACTGGTCATATAACACCAGACCCTTCGGTCTGTTAAAAAGTAATTCACAATCCAATTTCAGTGATGTTTTGAAAGGTAATTAAATATAAATTGACTTGAGATTATCTACTGAAGAAAATCTTTTGAAGCATTTACCAAAGATCATTCCATTTTATTCAATGTCAAACACTAGAATAAACTGTTTATTTAATCTATGGGGGTAGATTGTTTTAATTCCACTGTGTGGATATCTTGTCTTTTTAGTACTACTTAGTTATTACTCACTATGTTTTTATTGAGTCTAAATATACACTACCCAGTCCAGGGTTTGAACTCACAATAATTATCACTAAATTCACAAACCAAAGCTTTAATCCACTAGGCTATCCATAGATATTGACAGTAGAATGAGGTCAATCTTCTCCTATAAATTAAATAAAAGGATCAGTTTGAAATTAACTGAAAGTTACTTCAATCAACAGATACCAGAAAAATTCCAGAGGGCACAGCTGCCAGAATGTTGTTATAATAACGACAAAGATGAGGATATTATTCCAAATGTAAATAATGATAACTCCTCATCCCAGAAATTCAGACAGAAATAAAAATAAAGTTGGGTTAAATTTACACTATTTACATTATTCGAACTATTGTCCTCATCTTTTTTGCAATATTTATTACAATGTTTCAGCTGTTGTACACTCTGGCCTTCTTTAGATGGTTGGAATGTCAAATTGAACCCTTTATTTCACTCACTGGGGTAGACTGTTCTAGTTCCATGTGCCTGGGTTGAATTTGCCTGATAAAAACATCTTTTTTTTGTATTGTTTTATAATTTTAAGATATTAATTTGTTATTCACACGTTATAAAATTACACACGTTATACATTTCATTGTTAAAATTTGGAATATGACTTTATTAGACACATTTGATTTGAATAAATATGTCTTGATTAAAATATTTTGTCAGACATGAATAATAATATTGTTACTTTACTGATATATTTTTGTAAGCAAAACAAGAGGACATTAATCATTTAAGCCAATCAGAACACCGGAGACCATGATATGTAATCTCTACCTTCAGTATGTCCAAAATCAACAGCAGTGGCTTGGAACCAAACATTGATGAAATGGCTTGTGCGTCGCACACCATTCTGAACAATCAGAACCCCACCAGTTGGAAGAACCACCTATTTTTGCAAAAGAAGAAATTTATAAATTTAAAGATTACTGACAGAATTGCATTTTTAATTAATAATTTTATGAATTCCTTATATGAAAAGAATAAAGGTCAAACATATTAATAATAATAATAAACAATAAATATTTGAAAATCTATTGACCACACTAGACCAAGAGAAAAAACTGAAATCACATGAAAAATATTGTATATTTAGGTAGAAATTCTTCCTTTATACACGTTTTATTGAATTTGATAAAAAAGGATAATTTTGTTTTTTTTAGTTTTTCTAGTATCCTTTAAGTTTTTCTTTTATGAAGACTAATAATTGTATTCCAAAGTGATTACTGTTATTGTTCTAAGACAATAATATAAGTGTGCAGTAACTGTTCTAGGATAGTTTCTATAAACTCATGGACTTCATAAAAGATAAACTGTAAGAACACAAGAGAAACTGGATAAAAACTTACAAAATTTTCCTTATCCATCATATTTAATAAAACAAGTATTTACTCATTTCTAAAGAAATGACTGAATAATAAATTTGAAATATGTATGTATTTTAGAAGAGTATTTTTTTTTTAAAACAAAAGAAATTTGTTCAAACTGGTCTACTAATGTTTGTATCTTCACTTATTTTTATAATCCTTTAATTAGTAATTATTTGTTTATGTGTTTCAGAAGCGCTGGTCTAAAGCATCAAATGGTAGTTTCTCCTTTAAGCGGCAATGCTGATTTGAACCCTGCCAGAGAGCATATTTTGTTTATTAAGTTTTCTCGAGTTCGCAGGTTAATAGGTGCAAAACATGTTTAAAATAAGAATGGGGCATCTATTTCAAATACAGGTGTACACTAAGATTAACATCTGGTTAACATGCCACCTTAGTAGTGTAGTAGGAGTAGTGGTTTATCCCTTGTTCTCTGTTTAAGATTGGGTTTCCAGTTTTTTTTTAAATCTTTTCATTCTCCTGGTAGCTCCCTGTGTTTTAGTGACATTATCACCTTGTTTGGAGTAAATTTATTTAAAAAAAAAAAGTAATAAAAATATGTTATCATCTAATTTCACATCACACAAGAAAAAAACAAAACAAAGTGTCTTAAAAGGAGAGTTTTTCTTTTGACACTGCTCTTACTATTCTTTATTGATTTAAAAAGCTATTTTTAGAATTTTAATAAAATCCAAACATATAAAACTGGATTTATATATTTTTTCCTAGAAAATTGAAATTAAACATTATTTGTTAGAAATTTATTCATTACTAGAATAATTTTACATTTACAAGATTATCAAAATATATGAACGAATTACAATGCAATATTCATTATTTGCCATATTATAAAAGAAATAACAATGAAAAGAATTTTTTTTATTCATAAAAATGTCTCAGCAAGAAAATTTAAGTAAAGACAGAATGTCAAGTAAATTATAAATTTTAAAAAAAAATGCATTTTCTAAGAATTTCTTTCATTTGCTCTCACCATATAAATTCACTAAAATAGGTTGAGAGCTCAGAAGAAAAAATATATAAATCCTGTTTCATATGTTTGGGTTTTATTAAAATTCTAAAGATAGTTTCTTAAAACAATGCTAAGAGAGTATACAATAATTTCAGTGTCAAGAGGAAAAAATACATCCTTTTGACACACTGTATTTTGTGGGCACAACAATATCATCACATTTGTATATGAATTAAAGCATAGAATTTGAAAAATTAAGAATGTATAGTCACCTGGAATTTCCTGCCACCATCAAATTGTAGTACTTTAGTCCCTGGAGTTAGTTCCCCTTGTTTGTACAATTTCAAAGTTAAAGGTGTCTTGTTTGAACTTGGTCCTTTCTTAGGCCCACATCGATCAATAACAATGACATCATCCCCTGAACGTGCAGCAACAGCACAATTGCAAGATGCATGTCCATTGCAACTTCTGTAAAATGTATGCACCTAGAATGAAAAAGATAAAAAAATTTAAAATTATGCAAAGTAGCAAACTAATTTTTTTTTATTGATTGATTTATTTTCTATGGCTTAACAACCCTTTACAGGTTATTTACAGCCAGAAAATATTTTTAGATTGTAAGAATTGAGATGGGGTGATAATGATTTAGTGACACAAGTTTTACTAATTAACCCATAACAGGGGGAGAAGAAATGGATTCATATCTAATCAGAATTTGATAAACAAGAAATTATAACATGGATATAAAGTAGGGGATTGATTCCATATTGCAATCAATATATAAACTGATCCTTCACTTTGTGGCAAAGGTAGTTTCTGTACATTTATATTCCAGAGAATGTAAATAGATCTAAAAGACATACCTGTGTAACTAATTGGTATTTTATTGATTGATTTGTTTTCTATGGCTTATCAACCCTTTTCATGTTATTTAAAGCCAGATAATATTTTTAGATTGTAAGAATTTTTTTTTGTTTGAGATAATAATGGTTTAGTGATACAAGGCTTACTTATTAACCTGTATCTGTGAGGGAGAAGATGTATTTACAAGTAAATATAACCAACCAATAGGAATTGGAACTTGACTCTCTGATTAACAATTTTAAACCATTATCCATTACACCACCTGCACATCTGAGCTTACAGCATATGGTATTGCCAAGCTGTCATTCATCTAGGTATTGACCAGGCTTGACATTGTTTAACTTCAATGATCATATGGAAACTGGTGTTTCATCATTATATAGCTGTAAGCTAGAACTTTATTTTTGTAAAATAAATTGTTTTGATACACTGGTACCCATCATTGGTGATGTTTCAAGTCGGAGGTCATCAGGGGTTTGCGACCTGGAAGCATCATACTTTTTCTTTGCAGTAACCCAATTGATACTGATAAAATATCAATTTGTGCTCCAGTGTCAAGCTACAAAATCTCATCATGAAATGCAAATATTAGGTTGGTGCAAAAATAATGTCGTTTTCTCACATGTGAGAAAACGACATTATTTTTGCACCAACCTAATAGCTTTATTCCACTACAACATAACACACTTGAATCTGCTTGTATATTTCATGCAAATTTTAAGCTTCTTGGGTTTTCCTAATCTTTCGACCATGTAAGACTGTGTTTAACAGCTTGTTTGCTTTTCCATAAAATACAAGAAAGCAAAAAGTCTGGTATGGTTCATTTTTACACGAATCTCATTTCTTGAATTGGTAAGTTAAATAAATTAGATTTATGTTCCTTTAAAATTTGCTAAAAGGACTTATTAATCTGGAATTTTTTTTTTTTTTTTGTTTTAAGCAATTTCATTGAATCAATGACCATTACATATACATCATGTCAGATAAAATAATTTTATTAACTACTAGCAGCATGACCCGGCGTTGCCTGTGCTTGATTAAAAAATCTTACGACTCATACAGTAATCGTTATCATTTGACTTAAAATATTTTTGCCCTTCCTTGCCTTTAAAGGAGTGCCCTTTGCCGTGCTGATGTTGCTACATGCCTTACTTCTTGCCTATCTCACACTGCAAATTTTTTCTAAGCTCTATACTAAACATTAAATCTGTTATGAAAAAAAACTAAACAAAATGAACACAAAATGATCAGCTTTAAAAAAGGACTTGTAACTGGAAAAACCGAATGAAAAAAGAATGTTAACAACAAATACTTTTTCACACCCAACCCAGTTCTGCAGAATCAGAATCAACGTTGAGTTTAAGCAAGCGAATGAGGCAATTGGAGTAAAGTCCCATGCAGATTTAAATTTTTCCCACTTGTGACGAATGCAGCTATTGATTTTTTTTGCATGCTAGCATGCTAGTGAACATTCATGTCAGTCAGCTGTTGGCTCTCATGCTGGCCAATAGAATCTTCCTGCCTGTTCGTGGCAGCCAGCTATAGGCTTGCAATCTGGCCAGTAGAAAATGGCTGCAAACTACATGAAAACTGCCATAAAAGCATGAAATCGATTATTTCCACTATTGATGGGAGTTGGGAAATGCAAGGTCAGTCTTGACCTTCTCACTAACTTGGAGCATGTGCATGTAAATTTTGGTGGAAATCCGTTGAAAATTCCGGCTGTGCATTTGTTACACACACACACACACACATATCCTGCCTTTTATAGATAGAGATTTTAAGGATAAAATCAGTTAAGCTGGTCTAATGTTATACCAATATACTCTCATAGTTGATTTGTAGGCACAACTTAAATTAACTTGTCCACTTGTAAAAACAGGGAAGAAGAATTTTTTCTAATAATTTCTGTAGCTTAACATACTATCGACTATGACATTTGTTAAAATAAAAATGTATTGATTTTTTTTATCATTTTAGAAGGAGGTATCATATTGATAATATAAATACAATGTTAAATCAATCCCTTACTTTTTAAAGAGTTATCTGTACTTTATTTTTATTTATAAATGTTAAGTTTGAAACTGTGCTTATGCTACATAACTGTGTGCTATTATGAATTGGGAGAAAGTACAA
>OZ010577.1:30506580-30544080 GCA_963932145.1 Acanthosepion lycidas | reverse complement strand
GTTTTTTTCTTGTTCTCTCTCCTGAATAATGTTTTCTTGTTTCATGTTCTCTCACACTCAGTAAGCCCTTGTATCTTAGTGACTTTATTGCCTTGCTTGGGGTGATATTTTATTATATATATATATATATATATATATATATATATATATGTGTGTGAAAAGTGTGTGTATATAAATATAAATATATATATATATGTAATATATTATATATATTACTCAGCGAAAGAATAGAAAAATGCTCTGATTGCTGACTATACATTCACGAGAAATTTTTTGCTACACTTCTGATCTTTGAATTTCATCATACAAATGCGTATGTATATAGACAACAGCACACATATACATACATATGTCAAGTCCCATACTGTCCACGTATGTTTATGTCTGTATGAGCCCTGGCGGACGAGCGAGTGCGTATGTGTGTCTGCGTACCTCAACAGGTGTATGAACATGCATCTACGTTTGCATTAGCATGAGTGACATCACGACAACAATTCCCCCAACTTCCATAATAACACCAATACATGCAATCTACATAAATCCAAAATTTTTAAAAATTAATCAGTTTGTCTGACGATCACAAAAGCATGAAACCCAGGTTCACAAACTCACATCAATCCAACCATATATATGTGTGTGTGTGTGTGTGTGTGTGTATATATATTATAAATTGATTTATTTAAAATATGTTGTTATTTTTTTTGCTACACATTTCTAATCATGTTTCAAAAATGGAAGCTAAAAGCTATGAATTTAATTTTGTAATTAAATTAAAGACATTAGTTCCATTTCATCCTCAAGCGAATTTTGGTGTAACTTTTTAAAATTACTGGGTTTTAAAGACACAGCTAAAATCATAATTCACATTTCCAAGGTTACATATAAATCTACTTTAACTAGACAAGGGATGTCTGGGTGTTCATTATGTCTGTAATTTGATGTATCCATTATTAGTTACGTTTTGGTAGGGGGTAGGGATGTATTTTTCAATGAAATCTGACATCCGTTGAATGCATGTCGTCTAGATTTTTTAAAAATTTATTGTTAACGGCAAAAATTCTTATGGCATTTTTTCTATTTTTCTATTTAAAGATTTTTGGGGGTGTTTAGGTTAGAATACGTTTTATTTAACTACGATTTGAAATATTTTCATTTTTAATTTTTAATATACTATATTTTTAAGAACAATTAAATGTATTAGAATTATTATTATTTTTACATCAAGTATAAGTATGTATACTAGGTTACAAAATGTTTTTTTTTTTAAATATTATTTAAGTAAAAATTATGACAATGACGGCAAAAATAGTTACTTAATTTCACTGATTTAGTAAACTTTTATTTTTTATATATAAACCTAGTAATATATTGTTTCTCATGTAATATTAATGCTCTGTAAATTTACATTGAGCACTATTTTGTAAAAATAAAAAAAATCTATAAGAACACTGGATTATATATCTTACTGTCCTTTCTTTTTATTTATATATATATATATATATATATATATATATATATATATATATATATATATATATATATATATATACACACACACACATATACATATTATTGATGCCTTCAATGTATAGGACATAAGCCGATTCTGATATCAGATTTTGGGATAAAAAAGTGCATTTTATACACTAAAAATTATATAAAATATGTATTGATACCAGTATAAATATTGGTTGGTTAATGCTAATTTTATTGTGAAAACATTAACTCACATAATAAAATCTGACATTGTATAAGCTCAACTCTAGAAGATTATATTTGTATGAAAAAAAAAAGGAAACCATAAAGTACTTACTTTTGTTTTTCCAAGAGAGACAATTTTTTCTACTATTCCACTGACCATTATTTCAAAGAACACCTTGATGGAACGTTTTTGATTTTTGTCAAAGAGCCCATCAATTGTTGCCTTTACTGGAATTTGAACTTTGAAATCTGACTTAATTCCAAAAGCAAACTTGCAGAATTTGTCAGGCTTGTCCATATTTGTATTCCAACCAAATACAGCTTGGGTTATATTGGATCCACCAGGACATTTCTTCTCTTTGGAAATTGTTTCCAATTCTGGTTTTACAGATATTTGACAATATTTTTTCCGGTCTTCTGGGGCACAGAAAAAGCTAACAGGAATGTTAGAAATAATGTTAATGAATTTGGTGTCTCCTCCTTCACTGACAGTCAATGTTTTGGTGACCAACTGAAAATAATAAAAAAAAAATGGTTTTATTGTTTTCTAACAGGAAAATAGTTAAGATATTTGTACCATATATTCAAAATCCTCTTATCCAAACAACTGAATTAAATATTCCTTTTATTCTCCACTGTACAAAGATATTTGCAGCACATATATAGTGTATATTTCTAAAAGTACAACCAGTGTCTTTTCTTAGTCTTTTACCAAGCTGGAAAAAAATACCATGTTGTGTTTTGATTTTCCTTTATATTATGTGAAAGGCCCAGTGTATAATTCAAAAATACACTTTTAAGTAGGCACTCAAGGGGGTCGTCACTGATGTTTTGACTTGGTTCATCAGGGAGTTTCGGGTCTTTCAACATCATACTCACTATCACCAAACCAACCCAATCAGTGGAGATTAATCTCTGATTCTCCCTCTCAATCAAATGCTAACAGTTACTCTGGCCTTTTTAAAGAATTAGACGAAGACAGACCACATATTCCATACATCCGATTGGATGTCTTTATCAACCAATCCGCTGCACAAACTATCTTTTAAATGGCTCGTGGTGGTGACTGGTTTCTTTTCTTAATTTGGTGGATTGCACTTTCAATGGATAACCGAGGAGGTAATCTTAATGTTCCTAAGTTTAACCCTTTCCTTAAGTATTGTATAGTTTAAATATTTGCCATTTTTATTTTATTTGTATTTTTTTTTTTTTTTAAGGTGGGGAAACTTAACTCAACCCTACTATCACATTTTATCGCTTAGTCTGTTTCTTAAATTTACAGGTTAAATTTAAATGGATGTATTTGCAAAATTAAAATAATTGTCCATAAAAATGGCACATGTTTTCCCTGTACACACAAAAAATAAAATTAAAAAGAAGATTAAATAAAAGTACAATAAGCACTATAATACTATAATATTCCTTAACATTGATTTAAAACTATTTACAAATTTGAAGTCGTTTAATACAATAGACTACAAAATGGTCTTGGAATATATTAAGTATTAACAAAGCTTCATATTATATTTATATATATGTACAAAGAAATGGAAAGTGAAACTATCACCAAGGCAGCAAAAAAATACAAATCCTGTTTCCAATATATTTGACTATTCATTCACGAATTCACCTGAGACAATCTGTAAGGTAGGTAGGTGATACTTGGGACATATTGCTGCTACTTCTGTCTTCTTTTACAATAAACTAACAGATCAGATCTTTCTTTCAGTCAGCAAGAATTCCAACAACTCCCCTGCTCATCTCTGACTGCAACTGTTTCTATATCATGATGGACAACTTGTAACTCCCTGTCAGCTAGATTGTTATTTTTACTAATGTCTCATCATCCTGTACAAACAGTTCTATTATGCGACCTGACTATATAAGCCCATGACCAGAACTCTCTACTTTCCACCTAAGTGGCACTTGATCCTGAAAGTTTTCATATATTTTTTTTTACTTCACTTCTGTATACTTATGGGCAACAGGTAGCTACTTTGAAGATCTTATACCCAAACTTAACTGTTGGTCATAAAATACCAGACACTTCAGTCTCAAATAAAATCATTTAGACCCCACTTGCCTTTGTGGGTATTCTAAGCTATAGCTGGGTATTTATCTCATTGAGTTCTTCTTTTAGTACTGCTCAGTTATAGCTTGCCCCTGTTTCCATGTCCAAGTACACACTGCCCAGCCCAAGGATTGAACTTACAGTTACTATGTCCCCAAATTCATGAACCAATACTTCAATCCACTAGGCTATTGTATGTATGGAAGCTGAAAGGCACAATGGCTGAAACATTGTGATAACAACAACAAAGATGAAGAAAACAGTTTGAATGTAAATAACTTGTCATCTCAGAAATTCAGACAGAAATTGTAAAAATGTATTTCAGTTTTGCTATTCAAACTGAAATTGACATTTAAACAAAAATAACAGTACATACTGAGCAAATACTATGGTATTTTTAAAAATATGTAACATTTTAAAAGCAAATTAAGAATATTCATACCTTTACTTCTGTTGTTATCATGACACTGTTACGCCATATCAGTATCTCTGGTTGTGTGATATCTTTTGCTATTACACGACAGTAGAACTGGGGAATAAAAGGATTTTGGAGTTAGTATCAAAAGTTTCATAATAAAAAGAAATACAACAAAGAAATATTAAACACACTGTAAATTTGATTTTTCTTCAAATCCAGATAATAACTATAATTTTTCTTCTACTTTCTTTCATTTGTGAAGAAACATCTCAATAATTAGAAATATCCATAGAAAACATTATTTACAAAATATTCTATTCTATTTATTAATAAGTGATTGAATCTAGAACTAGTCAACTACAGCTTCCTGGATCCTGACAAAATAATTACGGAAGTGAAGTACTATCATGGAATTGATGAAATGAATAAAGAAATTGCAGCGTATATGTTCAGCAAAATGATTGAACCTTTTCTGGTCAACGGAAAAGATTCAATAATTTTGCCATACATTGCTAGACCACATCTCGCACAACCAACGATTCAAAATTTTAACAAAATCGGCTATAAAATTGCTTCATCCAACATAGTCATCTGAACTTTCACCAACATTTTCAAGCATTTCAACATCTAGCAAGGAAAATCTTTAAGAGCCAAAAAGACTCACAAAACACCTTTGAAGAATTTGTCACCTCCAGAAATTCAGAATTCTATGTTACTGGACTAAATAATTCTTGACAAACTTGAACCTTCATGCCCACACAAAAAAAAAAAAACAGAGTGTCAAAAGAATGGTTTTTCCTTTGGCAACGCTATTATTTTAGTACTTTAATTCCTCAGCAATGTTTATTGTTTTAAAAAGAAATGCTTAGAATTGTAAAAAAACCTAAGCATATGAAAATGAATTTATACATTTTTGCTATATTTATCAAAGTTGGATTAAAGTAGATGTATTTGTAATGGTAGATTTTGGTTGAAAGCACAACCAATTTGAACAGATGCTTTGATGTTTGAAATTGGGTTGACCAACTTCAACATGGGGAATATTATTATTCTCCTCCTTTTCAATATTTTTCAATATGGCTCTAAGTTCAATGATACCAGGGCCACTGTGATAATTCTAACACATATTTTTTTGTAGAAAAATGAGGAAATTAAGAATAACTGAACTTAGCATTTTTATCAAATGTTGAGTATGGTTTTCTAAATTCTCAAAACACTTGGTTGAGATGAAATATTAGAATGGGTTCAGATAAGTGAAAAATGTTCAGATGTGATGTGTTTAAAAGTGGAAGACAGGTAAAGAAATGGTACACGGAAACCAGTATAACAATGCTTCTAGGTATACACATGGTGTATATCTAATTCCCCATTTCATATTTCCTTCATGTGTGTTATCCTTTATATCCACTTCTAGGAAAATTAATGTAAATAATTGTCATCTCGGAAATTCAGACAGAAAACAACAGGGTGTCAAAAGAATGGTTTTTCCTTTGGCAACATTTTGATGTTGCGGCATCACAGGATGATTTTAATTTTTCTGTTCATCTTATATTTGTATAATTAAATTCCATGAAAACTGAGGTATGGTTAATCAAGGAAGTATTAGGTTGGTGCAAAAATAATGACGTAATAATGTCGTTTTTTGACATTTTTTAACGTCAAAAAACGACATTATTACGTCATTATTTTTGCAGCAACCTAATATTTTACTTGTCATGAAGTTGAAAACTGACAATAGAATAGAACACTACTTCATCTTTCTATCATAACTTCATAATCTTCACTGTCATCTCTTCTAGCCATATCAATTGTTATTAACATTTTGTGTGTAACCCTCCATCTTGAATGTTTCTTGAGCTTTGTATTGGATGAAATTTAATATTAAAATAAACACAGGATATTTTTATATTTTCTGTCATGCCTCAATATAATGAACTAATAGTACCTTCTTTCCAAATGCGATTTGTTTAATTGAATTTTCCTTGATGGAGAAAGAATGTTTTCCTTTGGAAAGCACAGGAGATTCAAAGATCTTTTCTTCACTGATCCACCATTGCAGATAATATTTGAAGCTGCCATGAGGAATTGGTGTAAATGAGCATTCAACCATGATGTCCTTTGTTTCATTGTCATACTTAAAAGTCAAACTTGGTGGAGAATTAAACTTGGGCGGTTCTGAAACAAATTTTAATTTGGCAAGTTAGTAAAATATATCACATGATACCTAAATGTATTCACAATTAGAATTTGAACAGTACATGCACATTAAATACAGTAATTGAATAGAGAAAAATAGGAAGGGACATAAGACAAGGTGGTGTCTTCTAACCAGACTTATCCAACCATTACAGTGAGGTGATCCTGAGAGAATTAGAAATCTAACCAGAATTCATTACTGGTGGTCACAATCATAACATAAGATGTGCAGATGAGACAGTGTTGATAACAGACAAAGAAAAGAAATTACAGGAACTCTTAAAAAAGGCAGCGAAGGAAAGTAAGAAGAAAAGACAATTGCAAGAATGCAGAATGCATGATTGTCAGCAGAAAGAAACAGCCAAAAATGCAAATTAGAAATTGGAGACACCAAAATCAAGCAAGTACAACAATCTAAATATCTAGGTACATTATGGTTAATAGTTAAAATACCACAGCACTTGTGCTTATGGTTATTGGCAGAATCTGTATGAAGAGGGTGGATAAAATTTAGTTTCTGAGTATGTACATTGCAAAGAATCTCTTCAGGTCTAGTGATAATCAAGAAGATGCAGCAACAACTATATTTACTGAGAATTCTTAGATATAAATAATTTACAAAGGGAGCTTCTAAAGACCTTCTAGTGTTTCTCTATTGAGAGTATGCTTGTATACACCATCACTGTTTGGTATGTCAGATACTTGTCAGTGGACAAGAAAACTCTCTAGAGGTTTATAAATGTTGCCCAGAAAATAATTGGCTGCTTGCTACTCTCTTAGAAGAACATTTCTAATTCTCATTGTGGTATCAGTGCAGAAAATATAATAAAAGACAGCACACATCATGGATACCACTTGTTTGATCTGTTGCCCTCAGGACGGAGTTTTAGGTCTATTAGTTCTAGGACAAAGTGCTTGAGGGACACTTGTGAACTGCTGAATGCTGACAATTTTAAACTTATTTTAAATGTCATTTATTTTTCTTCATTCGATGATGATGATGATGAGTGTGTGCGTGCATGCATGTGTAAAATTGTGTTGGTAAACCGGGGGATGCTGTCCAATTTCATTGTGCATTACACAGTAACAATAAAAAGATAAAATGAAAAAGAACACTAAGTATTTAGAATAGTACTTTTAAAATAAAAATTAATATCAAATAAGGACTGGCATTATTTTTTGACCACCCCCTCATAAAAGTAAAGTTATAAAGAAGGAAACAGCTGAAAAATTTTAACTTTTTTCTTTTCCGTAAAATATATATTTTGAGAAAACGAAGAATTACATAGAAAGACAAATTAATACAAAAACATAAGTAAAATTATCTTACCAAAAGGTAATCCAAGAGATAAAATTATCTTTATATGAGCATTAATAAGACTCCATCCACCAATAATAATTTGAGCAGAATCTGTCTTTTTTATGTTGTTACCAACAAATAATAAACTGGAACAGGTTTCTGAGGTTTTTTTGAGCCAGGTATAAGACTGAGTTGATATTTTCAGCTTCCGATCAATATAAAGAGACATACCAAATTGCTTACTCCAGGATATTCTTACATGGAAAAATTGATTAGCCTTGGTCATAGGTGTGAAGGCCACCCATTCCCTGGAGCGTGTCTGAAGCCTTGTGTAGAGACGTCGTTTTGTATACCATACATTGAACCCACAGCCATCTTTGCCATCCGTACCAGTTGAGATGATAAAATTAGATATTTTAATGTTCTTTATTTTCAGGTTAAATGAGAAGGTTATTCCAAATGGGCAGAGGTTAGGATTTAGTAGACATTTATTGATATGATTAATGATCAAATATTGACCACTGCCATTCAAACTGATTGCTTGACCACCATTGACACCTTCAACCAAAGTAGGATTTCCAATTTGTGTTGCATTTTTTAGAGCTATAATAAGCATTTGAAATGAAATAAAAATTTCTGTTTCTGAAAAATATATAAAATAAAACAGTTAAATATATAAAATATATAAAATAAAACAGTTAAATAATGTTTGAAAAATTATTTTATTATTAACATTCTAGTTTGTGTATCTAAGCTGATCAAATTAAAGATTTACTTATTATGAATGATTAGATACTTAAGAATTATTTAAATACTGTAGATTTCAAATATATAACTGTTTTGTGACAGCTTAATTTTAAATATTCATTGATACATCAGCAAATTATTTTCTTGAATCTTTTTCAATGTTGTTTCAGAACAAAACTTTATAGACTTTGAAATTAGACCATATGATCTTTTGGTTTGGTTTGTTTTATGGCAAATCAACCTCAATGGGTTATTTAATGCCAACAAGATTTTTTTTACTGGTAATATTTTTCAAAAAATGTACTGCTGTTAATATTTTTTTCCAAAAATGTATTGCTGCTAATATTTTGTTTTTAGTGTATTGCTAGTAATAATTTTTTCTTCAAAAATTTATTTCTGGTAATTTTTTTACAAAAATATATTGCTGGTATTAAAACATATTGAATTCACTTTACAAGTACTTATTCATATGTAGAGTAATTGGCCATGTTTGAATGTACTTGACAGAAATGCCCAACAAACAGAATTGACAAAGTTTGCAATAAACAATAACAAGATAAAGAAGAATAAAGAACAGGGCAAAAAATAATATTGAGCCTACAGTTCTGTTCTTTCTTGTCTTGAAGCCAAAATGCTACAATTGCTTGTCTGTATATCTTTTTGTGTGTTAACACCATTCTTAGTTTGTGAATTTTTGCTATACGTTTTTAAAACAATAATGTTGCCAGCTATACATTTTTTATTCCATACAAAATAGACATTTAAATTTCATATAAACTGGATTTGGCATTAAATAACCCACAGTGGTTGATATGCCATAAAACCCAAACAAACAAACAAAGTTACCCACAGAATGCTAAATTGCAGTTCTTTTAATATTTTAACTTTAATATTTATCTTTGATTAAAATTTGGTTGATGAGAATAGATCTAGATTATTCTAATAACAATTGCAGAATATTGCAACTGGTAATATTTTTTTTTTTTTTTATCAATAGCTGTATTTCTCCATCCACAAAAAAAAAAAAATCATTCAATGCTAAGTCAAAAAAACTGTATTCAGATCACTCAACCCTACCAGTAAGCGAAAATCAAACCGAAAAAATTCTATTTCAATTTTTAATGAGTAAATTGTCTATAAATTTTTGATTAAAATATTTTTCATTTGCATCCCCACATATTTTCTAAACTTTTATACATACTTTGGAAAATGGTCCATGTATCTTTTGAAGTTTTTGGTCTGCAGGTGAGAGAATTGTTGTCAGATTTCACAAAGCCTCTTGGGTAGCATTTTTTACCAATTGAACACACATCATTCTGTAACAGATATATTTATTTATTAAAATTAGATTGAAAATGTTACAGATTTTTTTTTCAACATTCAGAAAATTATTTTACAAAAGATAAAATATTAAAAAAATAAAAAAATGATTTTTTTTAAATTAATTCACCAATAAAAATATAAACATATCTATAAACATCCAGTTGGTATTAATGGCTATATAATTAATAAACTGACCTGGTTTTAACTTGCTATATAATTTTCAATTAAAAACCTCACTACCCTAATATCAGTGATAGAAATTATGATTTAATGAGCTATCATTGATCCAGTGATCTAAAGTACTATAATAGGAATATAAACCCTTGGTATTTTATAGTAAATACATGATATAAGTAATAGGTACTTTATCAATTTCATACTACACCTTTCTTTCTATAGTAAGTATTTAATACTTAATGAGTTGCTACTTGTTTCCAAGTATGCCTGTCTGCTAATTCCAGTTGTAGATGCCTGCTCAGGCAGATTTATCTTTCTTCAATACCTACAGAGTCAACCTATAATATATACTGCAACTATACTAAGTCAACCTTAGTTAGTTTCTGACATAATCATCTTATTTGAATAAAACCAGTACACTTAAACCCTTGGTCATAAGGACTTGTGACTTTGTAATAGCACAACCATTGATGGAGTCCAAACTAGTTTCACTCACAAGGATTGGGCCAATTTGTAGTAGCTTTTTCAAGAGTAGACACTGGAATCATTTCTACAAGCCAGTATTATTAGGAAGCTACCTCCTTGACAAATCAACCATAGTGATATTAACCAAGGTTTCATGGTCTGCTAATGTTCTAACCACTAGGTCATGTGTCTTCCTATAAACACACATATACATGGTCTGTCTGAAAAATAACGGGAATAATAAATGTTTTGCTCAGTGCATGAGAAGAGATGAGAGTTGTGGCAGGACAAATCATGGTTGCTTCACCATGACAATGCACCTGCTCACAACACTCTGAGCATCCAGTAGTTCCTTGTTGAGAAGGACATTGTCATACTGGAAAAACCTCCCTATTCACCTTATCTTGCTTCATGTGACTTTTTCTTTTCCCCAAGCTCAAGAGGATTATCAAGGAGACCTGTTTAGAAGGCATGGAGACAATCAAGAGGGCTGTAATGATGGAGCTGAGGGGCATCCCAGAAGAATCCTTCCCAGCAGTGCCTAGAAGCATGTCAGAGAAGGATGGAAAAGTGCATTCGACTTGAGAGGGATTACTTTGAAGGGGAAACCATGTAGTTTGTTGTTTGGAATTGAAATAAATTGTTTGTGGAACCAGTCCTGTTACTTTTCAGACAGACTTTGTATACAAGCAGGTGTTCAGTTTTGTTATAGTAAAGAAAAAAAAATTGTAAACTTATAGTAGCAACAAATGCCTGCAATAGGTTTCTTCTGTCTCTCGACTGCAACACTTGTAGCCAAATCATAGTTCAAATGATAGTCCATTGTAACAGTCCAACAGGATATGTATAGATGACAAAATGGGGTCACACATCCAACCTTCATTTCTCACCAGCAAAAACAAGTGTTTGTCTGCCAAGCTCAGAAAAATCTTCCCCGTAAGTGGAAAACAACAGCTTTTATTCACCAAGAGATTTTTTATGATTGGCCATGCCATTCAGGGAGGAAAGAACATTAGCATAGATTCTGATACTTAAAGTAGCAGATTCTTGCTAACTACTTTCTTGAATCTTTCCTTGGCAGATCGCACACAAAATATGAACTCTTTTTCGAGATAGGTGATTCTCTCTTTCACTACAAGTTTAACATGGTACAATGTTATATAATTTTAAAGATTAAACAAAACGAAATATTTGCAAAAACTGGTAATTTGTCATAATAAAGCAGCCTTGTCTACATAACATTAAGAACATTGAGTCAGCTTTTTCCAGCATTCCTGTTCTGCCTGTCATGTATAAACTTGACCTAATTACAATAATGGCAATCTCAGTATAGCCATCTACACAGCCTATAGTAATAGAATAAATGTATCTATATTGAAATGATCCAGTGTAGGAAATAACTGCTCCTAAGTCATCTTGATTGTTTTGATTTTTATGACTTATTCCCTCTTTGTGGGTTATTTAAAGTTGAAACATATTTTGAGTTGTAAGAATAATTCTTTTTTGCAAGTGAATATTGCAGTAATAATTTTTTAAGATAATGATAATTTCAGATAGAAATCTTACTATTTGGTGGGTGGAGATGGATTCATACCTTTCCTAAAGGTATTTGCACCTAAATGAATATAACATAACTTGAATTTGAACTCAGCTCTCAGAGTTCTCATTCTGTGCTGCTATCCATGATACCATATGCGCATCCCTTATGCCACTACTGGGATTGATTTTTTATGGTTTATCAACCCTTTGTGGGTTATTTAAAGCCAAAACATATTTTTCAGATTGTAAGAATAATTAATTTATTTTGCAAGTGAATATTGCATTAACAATTTTTTTTATCCATTGCACTCTCTGCACGTCATTGCCACTGCGGCAGAGAGGGATCAATTCTTTAAGATATGTGAGTTGTAGGGTGGAAAGTAATTCATCTTTCACAAGCCGTTGACAAATTATATATTCTTTCATTGTTTTACTGACTTAATTCAATTTTGTATCTTTATGTATATGCCTGGTGTACATGAAATGGAGGATCAACAATTTTTCAATTCATATTAAAACATAAAAATATAATATTTAGGATATAAAAGATTATTTCAATTCATGACATACTTATACTCTTCTTCAGTCACCCAGGAGTGGTTGCAAAAAATTAACCCTCACAATGCAAATATCCATTTCATTCCAATTTGTGCGTGTGTGTGTGTGTTCATATCTATATTTTAATTGAATGACAGACCTAATTTTTTTTTGTTTTTTAATGTTCAAAAAATAATTTTATTTATTACTAAATAATTTCTGAAAAGTTCAATAAAATCCTATAATTATCTGAAATTTTTAGGGTTTAATTTTTTTCTGTCTTTGATTTTATTGCTCAGGGTAGGGTTAGTGTATGTGTGTGCATATATATATATATATATATATATATATATATATATATAAAGAGAGAGAGATAGAGGTACCTTGGTTCTTGAGTGTCTCACATGTCAAACAAATTGGTTTTTGAACAGAAAATTCAAGATGAAAATGCCTCAGTTATCGAACAAAATTTCAGTTCTCAAACAACATAGCCAAACCAAGTTAACCAGAACGGAATAATTTCTGAGTTGACCACCGAGTTGTATACATTCGTGTGTTGTGGCGTGCTTCTCTTTTCCAATTTTATTGTACTGTGACTTTTTTCTCTACATTGATTCCAATTGGAAAAATGGTTTTGGTTTACAAAGATTTCAGGTTACGAACAGCCTTCAGGAATGAATTAAATTTGTGAACCGAGGTTTCACTGTATGTATATTTAAAAAAATGAAGATATTAAAAAACATAGTGATAGCTTACTTTGATTTGACAGCCAGTTGCATTGCAGTTCTTTTCACAGTTGGAATCATAAAGGATGTAAAGGAGTTTATTACTTATATGAATGCCATTATCATTACTGACAGTTACCCAGTAGACACCCTTACTTGGAGGTGGGCACTCTATACTCTCTGTATTGATTAATGCACCATTTTTAACAACAGTCACATTTTTCTGAAATAAAATAAACAAACAAATTAAAAGATTTAAAAACAACAACAAATTATTGTTATATTCTGCTTTAAATTAGATCTTTTTCTTATTCCCTCTTCATGCCAGCTGGATGTGAATGCTAAAAAAGCAAATCTAAAAATAAAAAAGTACTCTGCACAGGATCACCAAACATCATAACTTGCTCACAAAATAAATCCCATCCCCAAAAATAAAAGTAACATAAAATATGATACAATGAATCATGATCCACACTATCTGCTTTTAAGGACAATGACGGCACTTTAAGAGAGCCATGGCAAAAGGGAAAGCTGTTAATGTCACTATCAGTAACCTTGATCAACTAACCCAATACATACATCAACTTCAAGCCCTACCAACTCTACCCTTCCTCCAAGTTGCTCACAAAGAGACATTCTGCTCACATCCTCTGTATAGGCAATAGAAATAATTTTATATTACTAATTCTTATCTTTTTTCATCTCACAGGTAGTACTTGTTTTTTTTTTTTTTGTTCTCTCATGCTACCATACATGTGTTTATAACATTATGATACAGCCAGTTTTTTCAAAAAGTAAAATAAAAAACAACTGTTGCCCAGTTTTATGACATTTTAGGTAAATAAGTAATTACACTTCAGGGTAAGAGATGGATATTTGTAGATGTCATAATACAGTCTTTAGCACACATTCTGTACAAAAAGAATATTGCAGTAAACAAGAATCTGAATTTTATGTCATCTTTTTTAACCAATTAAGAAAGAGAAAAATTCCTGTCCAACCAACAAAAAGACCATTCAATACTTATCCACATTAATGAATAGTTAGAAATCAGCTTCATTTACCAGTTGATTGGGTCATATTTTCCCAAGATGCTATTGCATGCATTTTAACTGATTTACTTACTTGCACAGTTTGTGTTTCTCAACTTTTAAAATCAATATTCAACTCAACACCTGTCTTTTCAGGTATATTTTTCAACAGTAAATCATGTGACCAGCTTTTTAAGTTTTTTTTTGTTGCAAGCTGTTATGGCTACTGAACTATTACCAAATGTCTCTTTCAATCATGTTCAGTTTATTTACTGTTAGTATATTACCTGCCAGGTGAGCACGTCGAGGTTGTGTAATGGTAAGCAAGGTTGTCTTCCTAGAACAATTACGACTGAGTAGTGATTTTGATTCTCACTGAGTCCTCACTAAATTCAACCTTGTGCCACATCTAAGCTATGCTTGGAAAATCACTATATTACCTGCCAGGCACAACTATAATAAGTGTGGATCCTTTGCTATATATATATATATATATATATATATATATATATATATATATATATATATATGTGTGTGTACTTTATTCTGTTCATTTAAACTGTCTCAATTATAAACAGAAAACAAGCAGAAATCTAAATTTTTAACTCTTCTAACAACTTATGTTACTGTGCTAGAATGAGTGCCAACTATTTAGATAAAGTAATTAGCAATCTAGCTAACATGTAATTAAATATTTAAAAAAAATGAAACAGTACACACATTGAGGGTAGTATAGGGGGAAATTATGTAAATGATTAGTAATCCTATAGTTCAGTCATTTGTTTTTTTTAATCATTTCACCCCAAGGCAGGAATGCCACTAGTATGCAGGGGGTTACAGGGAGTGAAAGTGAGAGAAAAGACTGTGTATAGGGAGGATGGAGGAAAGGACAAAAGATGAATGGAATTCAAGTAGTTACATAGCGATTGATGTTAGATTTAAATTTTTGACAATTCTAGTTGTTAGGGAAGCAAGTAAATGAAAGGAAGTTCTACAGGCAGGAAGTGTGAGAAAAGTAACTCTTGGCATAGAAGTGCCAGTTGCATTTAGCTATGTCAACAGTAAATGGATGGGGACCTAAATGCCAATCTGGTGGAACAGTTAAATTCATGTTCTTGGGGCACCAGAGAAAAAAGCTCATTAGAGCAGTTGCAATGAAAATATTTGTAGAAAAGACAGAGGGAAGCCACGTCACACAAGTGAGAAAGTAACTGAAGTCTAGATGCCAAGTCAGGATCAATTACATTATGGCTCCTTCTTTGGATTTTGTCAAGAACCTCGAGATGAATAGCAGGAGTACCAGACCAGATATAGAAGCAGTATTCAATGTATGGCTGAATGGTAGATTTGTAAATCTGCAAGATTGACGAGAGTTTCTGTCTGACCATCTAACCAATTTAGCAGTTGGAGGTAAGATTTGAAAATATAGAAAACACTTCTCTCTAGTCTTTTGAACAGGAGTAGAAGTTTATCCCTTATTTCCTGTTTAGGATTGGGTTTCTGGTTCCTTCTATAATTTTCTATTTCTCTCATATTCATAGTAGCCCCTTGCAACTTAGTGGCATTATTGTCTTGCTTGGGGTAAATTGATTAAAAAACAAAACAAAAAAACTTGTAAGCAGTTATAAATTATAATGGCTCTAGAGTTTTCATTGTAATGTAAATTTTATCTGTTTCAATTTCTGCATCTGTAGATTTCTTACAAAAATTGTTTCAAAAAATTTTTACTTCTGCCTTCATTTTACATATTTAATCAATTAGACGTTAAAAAAATAGTTACATTCTTAAGTCTGCAATAATTAATCATACAGTATACAAGGGAGATAATCTGAAAATAATCTGAATTTTCATTCCTAGAATATTCCTGTAAATAATAATTTTGATTTATTTTTACTTTTAAAAAATTCTTAAAGTTAATAAAAAAAAAGATGATTAATTACAATATATTAGTAATTATAACATGAGTCATTTACTTCTAATTTATTAATTACTGGCAAAAACTAATATGAATTTTCGTTGATAAGAATATATACTGTTCTTTAAAAATTAAATAAAATGACTAGTATTCTATATATTTTAAATAATTGTTCATCAAGGAACTGTGATGTTATTAAGTGTTATCTTCCATGATAATAGGAATATATACTTGAAAAACAAGGTGGATAAAATAAGTAAAGGTTTATTGTACAAAACCAGTACAATGAGAATAAAAGGTAAAGGTTGTCACAAGTCAATCCAGTAGTGAGCGCTACTATTGGAAGGTCAGTAATTCTCGTGTAAATTTGAGTTGTACTCAACAGATCCTAGTTAGCTGGTATTTACCTGCCTCCCCACAAGGAAGGATGTGGCACAAGGCCGAGTTTAATGTGAGGCAATCAGCCCGTAGGCTTGGACAGAAATTCCCCGTAACCCCACATAAATGGGTTTGGGTCTATCTACCTCCTCGGATGAGACACTGCCCTTTGGCATAGCCTTGTCCGGGCTCCTCTCTGCCCGAAGGTAGAGAGTTTGACAGCAACCAAAATCTGAATAACAGATCCCAGCTAGTATATTTAGCTACCCCCCTACCACTACCATCACTAGGGTTGAATGTGGCACAAGGCTGGTTTAACGTGGGTTCTTTGAACTCGTAGGCTCGACCAAAAATATTCCCTTTCGAACCCGTATAAATGGGTTCAGGGTCAGTCAACCTCCCCGAATGAGAGACTGCACTTCGGCGGAGCCTAGTTCGGGTTCCTTGACTGTTTTGCTGGAACAGGTCACAGCTAGTTTCTGTAGTCTGTTGACTTACAGATACTTATAGGAAGTTACTACCTATAGTGTAGTCACTCATGGGGGTGACAGGTTATTCCATTACATCATTAAGTTATACATGAGTGATATAAAACAAAGCAATCATACAACTGAAAAGAAAATTCTTTGCAACATTTATTGCAGGAACTTACAATACTACTGAAGATGCAAACAAGTTTAAGGGCATCTGTAAAGCCCGAACCACTTATGATGACTCTGCTCTGACACTTCTTCAAGTTGATATCACACAAGTGTCCACCATTAATCTCTTCTAATGCAGGCGGAATATTTTTGTTTACAGAACAGTCCTCACCAACAAAATCACCATTACACTTGCAGGCACCTGAAAAGAGAAATCACATTGGAATGCAAATGGGGTCACGTATTTTACAACTTAATGAAAATGCAATTTTGTTTTCTTGCTATACAACATAAAATTTAACATTGGGTCTTTTTAATGTAAGAACTTGTGATACTTTGGTATTAGGAACAAACATCAGTGAATATCCTAAACTTCCTTTAAAACAAAAATAATATGTATTCCCAAGAGGCCAGCTATTGGACTGTAGCAAAAATAAAGCAGACTTTGACAAATTCAGAGAGCTGCCTGTCCAAATATTTGCAAATCCCCTCTCCCAGCAGTCAGCTTGCTTGTTGTCCGCTTCTTCACTGCTACTGACTTTATATGCATTTTAAGGTATGTATGCTAATCTGTAGATAGCACATCCACTCTATTCCATCAATCATATAATTGAGGTAATGGCATCAGCAGTTGCACACCGTCAGCCTTTTTGAATGTAAGTGGATTGTTTGAGGCCTTCAAACATGAATTGTTTCAGGAGTATCCATCAATCGGAATTAATATACTAGATTGTTCTACGAACTGACCAATCAGAATTAATGTACTAGATTGTTCTACAAACTGACCAATCAGAATTAATGTACTAGATTGTTCTACAAACTGACCAATCAGAATTAATGTACTAGATTGTTCTACAAACTGACCAATCAGAATTAATGTACTAGATTTGATCTGGAATGTTTAGTTTGATATGTTCATATTCTGATTCATTGATATTTCAAGTACAAAGTAACTTATCGATGATAAAATTAGTTGCATTTTTGCTGTGGAGAACTCATTCACCCATGGAGATGCGAAATGTCACCAGGCTCAATTTTACATGGAAAATTAAACAATTCTATCAGTATATTGTCATATGTGTGCTCTCTAACCCCACCCCTTTTCATGCAATGGATTTGGTACTTACTGGGAAATTCCCAGGAACTAGTTATGAATGAACGTATCTAGTTTACTCAAGGTCAGAGGTGAACAATTGAGAGATAGAACTGTTAATAAATTAATGTTCAGAATGAGTTATGTAGGAGAATGGTCTTCTGTTTTTGAAATGCTATTTTATGCTGGCTGAATTTGAAAACATCTTTATTCTGAATGAACATTTAAGAAAATCAAACATAACACTTTGTAATAAATATCATAAAATATTCATATTTTTTAAAGTAACTCTAACAATGGCTGTAACATCAGTTCCAATTAAAGTAAAACAGAAATCATAGTTTTAATTCTGTTTTTAAGAGTTCATTAATGTAAATATTGTTAAGAAAACTCAAAGGTTCTTTGATGGGAACAAAAGTGTCACACCAAATGTGAGTAATTAAACATAAATTATTTTACATGTTGTAGTTAAAGAGGAATAAAAGAGAAAGAAAAAACAGTTGAGAAAGTATCTTTTCTTATACAGAGAAAATAAAATTTAAAAAAGTGTTAAGTGAACAATGTTAGATTAAATATGTTTCACTAATGGAAGTAGGCAATATGAATTGTGGGTAAGCAAGAAGTATAAAAAGCCAAGAATGTGTGATGGCTGTAGAGTCAGAAGTGATGCATCCTGGGAACCTCAAGATCAAAGATAAAGATTTCTATGCAAAGTTTGATGGTGGCAAATGGTCAGTGGAATGGTTTTTCGAAGGAAAATTGCTAGAAAAAAATTCTGGCTTTTTATGCTGCCTGCTAACCCATAATTTGTAATGACTCCTTCCATGAATGAAAAGTATTTAATCTGACATTGTTTAGTTAGCACTTTAATTTTTCTTTCCCCAAGTAAGTAAGAAAAAGTTCTTAACTATACATATGTTTATAAATAGTAGATTATTTTGTTTTCAAAACAATCAGATATTAGGTTGGTGCAAAAATAAGGACGTAATAATGTTGTTTTTTGACGTTAAAAAATACGTCAAAAAACGACATTATTACATCATTATTTTTGCACCAACTTAATATTATACTCTGACTCTTTGTGCATAGCTATGCAGATGGTACAATAATATATGAGTGGGTCTTCAAAATTTTAGATGACCAAAGCTTGGTAGCTGATCTCTCCTCAGATCTAGCATCTCAGTGTGTGACAAACTGGCTGGTCATATTCAATGTCTCTTATGGAGGCCCCATAGCTTGAGTGCCTATTGGGACTTAAGACCACTCAAGACCTCAAGTGGAACATACATATGACCCATTGCTAAAGATGCTGAAAAAATAGTTGGTTCTTTGTATGGAACCAGAAATACTTCTCTTGCTGCTAGAACCAGATCAGGTTGAAAATGGAGTACAAGAAGCAGATCAGGCTGAAAATGGAGTACAAGAACCAGATCAGGCTGAAAATGGAGTACTGTACATTCCACTTGATCAGCTTCTTCCCATTAAATGCTTGTAGAACTGACTTCCAAGAGGATGCTTTCCTGATCATGACAATGTTAATCTGTTCAAGTCTATGGTTAACTATTATTTTCCCTACATATCCTCATAAATTGTGTCTCATACCTCTTACTCTTTAACCCTCTACCTTGAGTGGGTCCTGGACTTTGTACAAGGGTGAACATTATAACATTATTGTAAAAGAAAATCTCACAACTTGAGATGAAACTAAACACCTTAAACCATTCCATGTGAATCCCTGAATAAATAACCAAATATGCTAGAAACAGAATTCATCTTTTTATTTTTTATAGTCTTTCAATTTATTTTCCATGTGAACATTCGCTGGGTCTTTTCTAGTTCAAGTGCTCTTACCTCCAACACATTGGCCATTGTTATTGCAATCATTGATACAGATACTATTGATAATATTCTGTGGTGGTTTTTCTTCTCCACTTTTATCTTTTACCCACTCCTCAGGGTCAGTTAGGATGACATTTTTACATTGTGTCTTGATATCCTCATACATAGAATTGGCCCAGCTTACATCATCAGTTAACTGTAAGAAAGAAAAAACACTTCCGATGTAAAACATTTATTTACCTTCCATTCTACTTCATTATTAATGGTTGCTATGAGCACGTTGTGTATTTTAACACAACATTGAAAATTTTAGTTGTAGTTGTAAAAAGAAATTGCAAGTGACTGACACATATACAAAAACAATACCTAGTCCAGTGACAAAAGCTGCTGGTGGCACAAGGGGTGAAGTACTGCCTTAGCCACTGAACTGTGTTACCTTCTATGGTTGGCGGCGGATGAAGGCAGGGTTTCACACATTGTCTAGAGAGAATAGTAGGCATCTTCAGGCCAGAATTAGAAACAAAGCCACATATGAGCAAAGTATGTTAAAATATGGTAGAGGGGTAATAGAGACCTGGAATTCTTGGAACTTCATGCTCACAACCCCCCCCCAAAAAAAAAAACAGAGTGTGAAAAGGAGTTTTTTTCCCTTTGACACCCCCTATTATTTTAACTACCTTCATTCCTTGTCAATGTTTGTTTTGAAACAGTGATTAGAATTGTAATAAAAGCTAGACATATGATGAAAGTGAATTTATACATTTTTTGATCTTGAGAATTTACAACAAAAATATTAAACGCTATTAGATTATTTACAAGAATTTTATATTTGCAACATTCTAAAAACTAATAGTATTATAAATAAAGTAATGCAATATTCATTATTTACCAATTTATAAAAGAAATAAATATGAAATCATTTTTTTATTCATAAATTTATAAACATTTGCTGAATTACTAAAGTATATAAGCCAACTATAAGGAAATCCTTAATAGTTACCATTTTATAAAGTTTGAATTGATTGGAAATTAGCCAATGTTTTGCTGACCATTTTAGTAAACAATCTAATAAACAAATAGTGTAAATAAACAATCTAATAAGTAAATAGTGATTATTATTTTTGTTGTCAATTCTCAAGAACAAAGAAAATGTATAAATTTACATTCAAGATTAGGTTTTATTAAAATTCACTTTCATATATTTAGGCTTTTTAAAATTCTAATCATCACTTTTTGAAACAGCAAACATTAGTAAGGAGTGAAAATTGTTAAAATAATAGCAGTGTCAAGGCAAAAACCATCCTTTTGACACACTGTTTTATTGCAGGCATGAAGGTCAAAGATTGCCAAAGATCTTTATCAAATGCAATGGCCAGAAGTCTTTTATTTTTCTTCTTATACTGAAACTATTAGCTTCTGTTGGATTTGAAATTTGTCCACTTTGAGTAGATCTAGTTTTTTTCTCATCAGTGGTGATATTGTATATGAGCTTAGTCAGGGGTTGACTGTAGACAATTGTGGGATCAGTGCACTTTCAATACATTTTATTCTCAGTGAATTCTTTTCTCTTCTTATCAGACTGGCATTTATTAGCTAAACATTTTGGTCAGAAGTGTTACAGTGAACTACTAATGCATTTAAAGTGTTGTTATGCAATAGTTCTCTGTGATGCTCATAGTCATTTTTTGAGATTCCTGGATGTTTTGCCAATGTATGTCATAGGCTATTTTGTGCAATTTATTTTGTATATTCCTACCTGTTTCATTATTGTTGCTATTTTGCTTAGTGCTGACTATATCTTTTATTGTTTTTAGTTTTTGGTCTTTCTTGGTAAGTTGTAGATTAAGTTAGACAAATTGTTTTTTATGGTAGCAGTAGTGGAGTTGGTAGGTAGAATTATGTGCCTAATTTTGTCAGAGTTGTTGGAATTATTGTTATCTGTTGATTACACTATTTTATTTCTGTGGATTTTATAGGCTTTATACAAGAAATAATTTGGGTATAGGAGGATTTTTTTAAAATGTTTTCAATGTATTTTTATTCTGTGGGCAGGAATTGGGGGACTACAGTTTGTAAGAGCTCTTAAGTAGAAATATATGATTATTCTGGATTTTATCTTATTACTATCATATTTTACTTTTTAATTATATCTCACCACTTCACAACTCTGTTCTATATTGTGTAACAGTTCCAAATGAGATACATTTATAATAGGTTGTGACTGATTCAGAAAGAACTTTATCAGGGTTAAATTTATTCGCATTAAAAAGCAGATAATTATAAGATTTACACATGCAAGAAATTTATATACACATAAAGATCAATTATAACAACTCAGTAATATGAAGACATTAATGTTTTTACCAAGATATCCTTCATGCAAGATTCAACACTCCCATCATATTTGACATTTTTAATTTTCTTGCAGAGTTGAGCAGATTTTTTTACTTCAATGAAGCTAAGACAGATGCCACGAGCATTCGCTTCAGTTATTCCACTTGGAGTTGGCCATGTTCGATCCTGGAAAGCAGAAAATAAAAACAATGATTGCAATACAGAATAACTTTAAAAATCCAAAGGAATTAGAAACAAAAATTTCTATTCTAATATAGATACACAAAAATACATTATTTAGACTATTGTCCTCATCTTTGTCGCCATATTTATTACAATGTTTCGGCCATTGTACGCTCCGGCCTTCTTCAGGTGGTTGGAATGTCGAACCCTTTATTTCGCTCACTTGCCATATTTAATGGATGTCAGTTATCAGTTATCTCCTGTTAATTTCCCTCTGAAAGTTTTCCACTGCCTTAACCAGGTATTGAACTCACACTCTTTGGGTCCTGTCACTGGATCGAACCAACGCCTTTATCCACTGTGCCATGTGTCCTTGAGGACATCTGTGTATGAATTTCTGGGTATTGTAAGCCTAATGTCTTCAGCAACCATTTTTACCAGTGCTCATATTGCAATTTTTGCTGTTATCATTACATGTTTTTATCAGAGCTCATATTGCAAGTTTGTTGTTATTATCGTTTTTCTCTGGCACTTCTTATTACTGGTTCCCATATTGTATTTATTTTGACATTCCAAATGCCTGAAGAAGGCCGAAGCATACAACGGCACAAACCTTGTAATAAATATGACAACAAAGATGAGGACAATAGTCTGAATAATGTAAATAATGTACATAATACCTCATCTCAGAAATATAGACAGATAATGCACAAAAATGTTTTCACCATTACTGAAATCATAGGAAAACTAATTAAATATTCACTAATTTTCATTACCTCATCATTATTCTCATTATAAAAATATTCTAAATTTTTTATTTGCTTTTATTCATCTAAAACAAATATAAATCAATATATGAATCATATTGCATATTTGACAAATTTGAATTTGGCTAAAATAATTTAATAACTTTTTAATTCTAAAACAGGAATAAATGTTTTGCCCTTTTATTTCTGAATAAAAACAAAGTTAAAAATAACTTTTCTTTGAATGTGAAATACTTTATTGACAATCCCTTTGTCAGCATAAATTATCTAAACTAGCAGGTAACCATGAAAATATCAATTTTTGTACACTTTGAATTTTTTGATGTGTCATAATGCTTAATTTAATGCTTGACCAGTATGTCAAACCCTGTCAAATGCCTTCAAGATATCAAACACAACATCCTGAGCTTCATTATTCTTATATAAAGCTTGCTAGACTCTTTCAGCAATAGTTGTTAATACATCAGCAGTTGAGCTAGAAAAATGAAAGCCATATTGCTTATCTGTAAGAAGACCCTGCGAGGTGAGATGCTTAACAAATTCAGAGTTAATTAGAGGTTGTGGTACTTTGCCAAAAACAGAAGACTAATAGGCTGATAGAAGGATCAGACAGAGTTCAAATGAGTTTTTAAAGAGTGGAACTACAGAAGAGGATTTCTAACAAGCAGGAAAGCAAGAAGCAACAAGGCAGTTTACAAAGAAAAGCCAGTTCAGGAGCACTTTTCTTAAGGACAATTGCAGGGATACCATTAAGTCTACATGATTTATGAGGATCCAGTTTAGGGATCATAGCAGAAATCATAGATAGAATTATATGTATATCATTCAATAGAGATGCACTTCTAAGTGGAAAGTCAGGCAAGGGTACTTCAGATTGGTCAAGAGTAGAATTTGAAGAGAACTTACGACCAAGACATTCTACTTCATCAGCAGAAGATGCTAGTGCCTCAAATTGAGTGAAGAGAAGAGAAATAAAAGACTTACTCTTATTTAACACACTATTACAGAGCCGACAGTAGTCACATGAACCAAACTTTTTAGAGGTTATATGGTACCTCATTCTATCAACAAAGAAGGACTTAGAATCTTTGCAGATATTTTTACAATTATTTCAAGCAGTCACAAATAGGTGTCTGTTGTGATCAGAATTATCATGCTGGTACATCCAGAAAAAGTGATTCTTGTGAACTATAGCAAGTGAACAGGCTGGTGTGAACCAAAGAGAAGATTGTGCTTTCAGGTGAAGATACAAAAGCATCAATGCTGGAGTTAACCCACCAAGAAGCATCTCAAATATAGTCACAAAATGAATCCTAGTCAATACACTGTTAACAGAAATGAGGTTCCTTTCTAATAGACAACTCAAATGAAATATATACTACAGTGTAATCTGAATTACCAAAATGACTGATTTGTGATGCTTGACAAGAGCTAGTAGAGAAAGTAAAGAACAAATTGAGTAAAGAATTTTGATCAGAATTATTAAGAAAATGAGTAGGGAAATCCGTTATTTGACTGAGGGACCAAGCAACATCAGTAAAATTAGAATACTTAAGCAACTTAATGCAATGAGCATTAAAATCACCAAATGTAAAAATATTGGCAGATGGAAGTAGAGAGTGTCATTATTATGTTATTGGAAATTTTGCTTGATATATTACAGTCCTGAGAAGAATGAGAGCAATAAAGGAAATAGCAAACTGTGTGTTCTTTATATGCCATGTCCCCTCAGGACATAGGTAATCATGGACCTCTACAACTTCCTGTCCCTTGTAGCTTTTAATAAAGCTTGTATTTCTGTTATTTCTTCCAAGACCTGTTTTGTCAACCATTTACTCAAGCTCAGTATGAATTGTTTTCCTCTGTCCCTCTTGCTCTTTATCTGTCCTGTGAGTATCAGATTTTCAAAGTCCTCCACATCCTCATTATGTATCCCAGAAACCTCAGCTGTCTCTTTTTGATGTCTTTTTTCCTTTTTGTTTCTATTTTCTCCAAAACTTTGTTGTTGCTCACATGTTCGGTCCAGAGTTTCCCCAGCATCCTTCTGTAGAACCACATTTTTGTTGCTTCAAGTTTCCTCTTCATCTTTGAGGAGATTGTACAGCAGTCATTGCCATACAGGGAGACAGATATCATGTAGCAGTTTAATACTCTTTTCCTTGTTTCTAGCAAAATTTTTCTATTTCTTAGTACTTTGCTTAGCTTTTGAAATGCATTCTTGGCTCTTCCAACATCCCTTTGGATTTCAGTATCACACTTTCTTTCTTCTGTTAAAACACTTCCCAGATATTTAAATTTCCGCATTTGTTTGATTTTGTTATCTTTGATTTGTAATTCACATTTTGGGCTCATCCTTTTGCTAGCAACCATGAATTCTGTCTTCTTGTTGATGTTTAATCCTTACTTTATTTTACTAACTTCTGTAGGAGTTTTTACAGTTTTCTTTCTGTATCTGCTATCAACACTGTATGCAAATGACACAGTGCTAACAAAGTGCAATAACCAAAGTTGAAAGCACATGAAAGAATCATCTGGGGATTCAAAAGACAATTCCTTTGCAATTGGAAGATTTTCCTGAATATAAAGACCAAGGATATGCTGGAATCTTTTTGGAAAAATGGAAGATAACCCAGAACAGAGAATTCGTTGGTAACAATTGAAGAATTTAAATTAGTTTCACAAAGTACGAAGATCGTTTGAAGAGGAAAGATTCTACACTATAGAAATTGGAACGAATGCCAAAAATATTGGAGAAAGAAAGGTTGAGGTTGCTTTTACAATTTCTCATTCTAAGCCACTATCCATTACACCACCCACACATCCATATATAAGTTTGTCTAAAGACCAATGAAACATTTTGTTAAATTTTTAATTTATTTTTTTTTATATTTCACATCATTTTCTTAGTTTCAAGAAAGTATAGAAGAAAATCCTTAACAAAGAACTTTCACTGGTCTTTAAACAAACTAGTATAAATTAAAAATTGCTACCTAAATGCATATGTAGAAACCGGTTAATTAGCTTTTAGTATCTATAAAATCTCAGTTCTGTGCAAAAGAAGGCTGACATAAACCTCAAATTCAAATTCCCACATTAGCATTTATCGGCGTTATCTCAAATACTATGCAAGCTTTCAAATAGCAGACAACCATTCTTATTTGATAAAATAATTGAAGGCTCACAGCCAGATAAATGATTAACAAACGTTTCCCTCCTAAAAATCAAAAATAAAAATTAGGAAATATATTTATTAACCAATAAAACTTCTGAGTTTAGTAAACTTTTAATCTTCTTATGAAGTGGATAACATAAATTAATAGTGTTTAGTCTTCATTTGACTGGGGATTATAAACAATACTACATACTCAAAGTAACTTATTGAGTTCTAAGTTCCTTCTTACAAATTATTTCTTGCTTTTTTTTAAGTCTTTTCATAAGCCAGTTTACACAGTTTATCTTCACAAAAAATACCTGAGCAAGATATATAAACAAAATGTAATTATAGCAATAGTAATACAGTGTAACCCGGATACAAGAGAGATTTTCTCTGGTCCCAAATTAGAGCCTGTGTTAATGTATATAAATTAGACCAAACCCAGATATAAGAGAAACCCGGATATAAGAGACTTCTTCTCCGGCCCTTACAACTCTCTTATATCCGGGTTACACTGTAATACAGTTATTATTGGTCAACTGCTGGAATTACATCATATACACACATAATATAATGCAAATTGTAAAATTTTGCATTAAATTCACATACCTTTTCACCCTATACTAATACAATTCATTTCTTTTGTGTTGTAAAAAGAAAGGCAAACATTTTTCATTGAACTATGTTTGCAAGGAACTTTATAACTTGTTTCTTTCAATATTAAAGAACACAAAGATTATTTTTATACACAATAATAAAATTATTTAAATTTGTAGAGCTGTGTTTGAAGATTATTTCTTTACTTTTATACACTTTTCCTTTATATATATATATATATATATATATATATATATATATATATATATATATATATATATATATATTAGCAGGAAGGCTTAATCAAAGATAATAATTAATGCATGAACTGAGACAATCTAAGATAATATTAAAATGATTTTATAGTGACTTATCCACAGATGTGCTTTAGCCATAGGCTCATCAGGCTGTAATTGCCTGATAAGCTTAAGGTGAAAGCATACTTGCTGGTAAAAAAAGGATGTTATATTTCATTAATAATATAAGAAAATCAAATCTTTATTAAGTTAAATAAAAAAATTAACTATCTTATATACATGCTATTTAAAATTTGCTATATTTATAAAGGAAGAGAGCTCAGTATTTGTAGTACTTGTAGATATAAACTATATGGTCAGATGATTGCTTCAAGTGTGAAACTGTCAGTTGTGATGAAGGGTTGATCTCTACATTTCACAATGTTTCTTTATTTAAAACTCTTGATGCCAGCATGAAAAATTGTTACGCATTCATCTTGTAAGCAAGCAAAATGTCTTTTTTTCCACTTACCTTGGAAACATAATTTTCATTGTAGTCAAAATTGTCAGAACTTTCACCAAGGCATTTTCGCGGAATTATAGATGTATTCCAGTAATAGCCAGTCATATTTTCTATCAAAGTATTAACACAGATTATCTTATAATATCCCAGTAAACTAGGATCAAATGAAAACAATATTCACATATCCTTGTAACCCAGGATCAAATGAATACAACATTGACATGATATTTACATTTTTTAACCATATGATGTTCAACACACAAGTCCCTTTATGTCTTTTCACATACACATGTATTGGAGTAGAAAGAAATAAAGAAAAAATGCTGATTTAAATCTAGAAAAATATAGCAGTTTGGCAGACAATTTAAACACTTAATAATTTGTTATTTGAAATGAAATTCTTTTAAACATTTAATTGGATTCTGATTTTGCTCATTTGCATGTAATCTTTCATTTAATTACTTTGTATCTTATGGACTATTTTACAAATAATAAATAATTATTATTTACTCAGCTTAACATGGGAATAAGTTGGCAATTTTTTCATAGTGCCTCTGTTTTGTCTATGAGACTAATAGTATATATTAAATAAAAACATTATTATTATTTCTTTTCTATTTTCTTTCTTTGGCTTACTATACTTATATTCACACTCACACCATACATACATATATATATATATATATATATATATATATATATATATATATATATATATATATATTCAAGTAATCTGAAGATCACATTAGCATGAAACTCAGGTAATGACTTGGGATGTGTTTTGATAGGATTTAATATTGTGAAGTGATTTTTGCTCAGTCTTGGTAATCTAGGCATTGAGTGCTTTTCTTTACTGAGTAGGTAGGTCTTTTCTTTTTTTAGAAAGTTGTCTATTGGTTTCACTGATGTATTTGGTTTTTCCTTATATATATATATATATATATATATATATATATATGTGTGTGTGTGTATAATGTTTATGATAAAATAAAGTTTTAAGTTATACTATATTTACAGGTTAAAGTACTCAATATTAGAGCATATGTAAATATAAAAGTGAACATTGAGGTCAACACTCAGTAGTGACAGTCTGTTTCATGCTTAAATGGAATTCTCAGGGTACAACCTCAATGTTCACTTTATATATATATATATATATATATATATATATATATATATATAAAATAGCAGGGATCCATCTAACTAGAGTAATAAATTCTAGAATATAATGGAGTGTATGCAAAATAAGCAAACTGTCTTGTAAATGATACGATGTTAAAGTAGTAATGGTTAACTAGATTTACTTTCTTTGCTCACAATTACCCCATGCCAAGGTTCCCAAAGTAATAGCTTGAAGCTGATCCATTCTTCAGGGGAGACATCTCTTTTTCCTTATATATAATACATCTGAAGAAAACTCATGATTGGATCAGTTGAAACATTGTGATAGAACATAAGCAAAACAAAAAATGAATTGAAATGTTTAACTACTGGAGTGATAATTTATATCTAATAATGTTTAGGCTATTTAGTAATTACAGAATACAACCTAAAACTGTCATTTTTACAAAAGTATTCTTATCAGATGACTGTTCTTAAAATTATAGACAGTACAAATAAATTTAATCCTTTAAAGCCAGAAGTGCCAAAATATACCACAAGTTCCACATGCTTCTAGTCCAGGAACTCCTGAATACACCTGTAAATGGGTAGCACTGTATTTCAGTACAAAGCATTAATACCAATCACATAATCAAATATATGTGCTGAAAAAGTACAACTTTGTAAAAGCTGTAAATTACCATAATTATATCTCATAATCAATAATGCTATGAAGGCTAAATCAGTCAGAGAACTGAAAAATAAAGATGAAAATTGTACCCATCATTATCAGCAAACTCATAACAATCCTGAAGACCTTTAAAAAATGTTAGATTATTGAAAATTAAAAGAAGAATTAAAACCATTTAACTGAGAACATTCAAATCAGCAAGAATAATAAGAAAATTAATTACTATCAATTGACCCCCAGCAAAAAAAAAAAAAAAAAAAGTCATTGAAAAACTTGGACAAGTGTTTGAGATACATCAATTTAGTAGCACTAATATCAAATGGTCAGATTATTCAACAATTCAGTCAGGACTCCAGTGATTTAACAACTGAAATTCCTTGAGGATTGATAGGTTTAAAACAAATCTTATTAGTAAATTTTGTGTTTACTCCAAGCAGTTAAAATGCTTGTATTAAAACCAATGCTACAAGTGGGTATCATCCTCATCAATTAAGAGTTTTATCTTTCTTGGATCGACTCTATAGTTAATATTTTATACACTACTATTTTTAAAGACAATAAATTATTATGAAATTAAAAAAAAATCTTGTTATTCTTACTTGAGTCTATTCCCTGGGATACACAATTAACCATATAACCTGTGGGTGTGCACAATTCATTTGTATGCTTTTGGCATTGGCAATATACAATAGAGCTCTTCTTTTCCACAGTGGATGGACAAAAACCATTGTAGATGGAATCAGTTTTATTCACTCTGAAGATGCAAATAAAAAGTAATCAACATTTTGAAATAATAGTGATTAAATAATTTTTTTTTTCAAATGAAATAAAAGAAATTAAAAAAAAAAACTTTATGCAACACTAGTACAGGTAATTTATTACTGGAATATTATTTTATAAGCCATTTGTAGACTTTGTAAAAAAATTCCTAATAGCATTTTACTCACTTCTTAGATTTGATATTCACAATATTTTGCTCGTAACTCTTCAATCATTTTCAATCAATCTCAGTCAGCTTCAGCAGACAAAGAAAAGTTTTTTAACATATCTAGTTTGATCTATCACTATTGATTAGGATTGATTGATTTTTTTTATACAGTGAATGCTAGACAATCTTCTCACAGATAAAGAAGAGACTTGAATCATCAGAAATGTGGTTTCTACAAAAGGATGATGAGAATACCATGGAGTAATGACAAAGTTCTAGAGACAATGGCAAGAAAAGGGACACTTTTTAACATCAAGAGACAGTTGAAATGTCTGGGCCACATTATGAGGAAAGAGGGCTTGGAAATTTTGATATTTACAGGACAGATTGAAGGTCAAAGGAAAGCAATGCACAACCTACCTGATAGGTTTAAGTGAATGAATGGCAGGGCAGGGTTTGGGAGAGATGGCAAAAAGACAAAAGTTATTAAGAGCTACAAAGGACAGGGAATTGTAGAAAGCTATGATTGGCAACACCCTGAAGGAACATGGCATATAGAAGAAGATGGGTTATTTAAAGAAATATGTAATATTTTAGTTTTGTTATGTAATGGTGGGGTCTGCAGCCTTGCAGCCTCACAGGATAGAATAGGTTTGGTTTGGTTTGGTTTTACGGCATATCAACCTCGATGAGTTATTTAATGCCAACAAGATTTTTATTGCTGGTAATATTTTTGTTTAAAAATGTTTTGCTGGAAATATTTTTTTCTTCAAAAATGTATTTCTGGTAATAATGTATTGCTGGTAATAATTTTTTGCAAAAATGTATTGCTGGTATTAAAACCTATTTTTACATGCTGTTTTGACCCCAGTTTGGGCTTAACTATTTGTCCATAGTTGGGACCCTGACAGGTGCTACCACCTTGGGTCAAGGTGGACCTGTGAACACCAGTAATTAAGAGGTGGTTCCATGCTCCTCAAAACCTCCTGATCAGAGACCTTGCTGTCAAATGTAGTTTATTGTCTTACCCAGGATATGAATGTAATTTGTCATGCCCAGAATTAGGGCTGAGCAGGTAGAATTCAACATGAAAGACAAATCTTAGAAATTATTATTTTTTTTTTTTGAGATTAGAGATCTTAAATCATACAAGCAACATTTCAAACCAGAAGGATAAGTCAAGCATTTTTGTACAATATTTAGGGATTTAATTTATTATTTAAACCTAAAGAAATTTATTTCTGTCTGAATTTCTATGGGAAAATCACCTAAAGAATTAAAGCATTGATTTGTAAATTTGGTAGTAAAAGTGAATTCAATCCCTAGGCTGGGAAATGTGTACTTGAACTGAGTGGAAACATAGTGAGTACTAACTGAGCAGTACTAAAAATAAGAACTATATATCCCTAGACATGGGCAGTGGAACAAGAACAGTCTATCCATGAAGATTAGATAAAAGTTTCAGTTCGAAATTCCTTATAGTTCATCTGGATCAATATATACATGTACAGGAATCCCTCGCTTAGTGTGGCTAATGTGTACATCAGTAACTATAAAAAAAAACAATTTTCAATAACTATGGTTAAACTGAAGAATATTTTACCATACTAATCGAGTTTTATCTATGTACTAATCGAATTTTGCTACATAAAAATTTTAGTGCACTAATTAAAAACACATTAATTGAAGGATGTCTGTATATGTTGAAGGGAAGAATGGCTAAAACATGACAACAACAAAGATGAGGACAAGAGTCTGATTGTAAATAGTGTAAATAAATAAATTTGTTTACCTCCAGCTGAGAGAGAATTCCTTGGGCCTCCAGTTCTTTGCCTTTACAAGTTGACCATCTGGCTTCTTAAGGTCATTGCTACTGATGCCATCGTAATTACCACAGAGACCTACAAAATAGAAGCCATGATGATAATAAAAAACGATTTTAAAAATATTTGAATACAAATACAAGGTTTAGGAGAGTTAGCAAAAAAACAAAAAAAAACAAAAATTTATTAAGAGCTACAAAGGACAGGAAATTATGGAGAGCCATGATCGTCAATGTCCTGAAAGGACATGGCACATAAAAGAAGAGAATGGGTACAGCTCAGAATTAAACAAAGTTGAAAATGAGTAATCGCTAAGTTATAAATTGTAAAAGAAATTTACCAAAAACAGTATAACTAAGATTAGTTATCCAAATTCATAGAAAATAATAGACTTCAAACCAGGTCTAAAAATTTAGAATTGACATTAGTTAAAAATATATTTTACCAATTTTTTATTTAATAATTCAAGAGGAAAAATATATTAAGATTTTCAATGATTTGATCCTTTCATTTTTCTACAGAAGATCATTTGCAAGTAACACTAAATGAAGCATCTTTTCTGATGAGTCTCATTAGACAGAAAAATATAACCATACAATCTAGGATACCAGATCTAATCGTTATAATTGTTATATACTGCTTACAGTTGCAAGAAAACAAATGAAAACAACAATACTACCAATGAGGTGGAAAGAAAAAGAGACAAGATATGATTAAATAAAATTCCGTATTGCAGGTATAAAGGATCAAGGCAGAATGTCTCTTTGTGGGCAAGGGAAGTCACTTCAAGGACGGGAAAGTCAATAGTGTACAGGTCTAGCATTGAATCATGTCTTGAGTCAGTTGATTCATGGAAACTTGTGAACTTTGTGACTGCCTGCCTAATGCTTTGAGTGTTATTTTAAGCAGTCAGGGTGGGGATATGTGACTCAGCTTCTTTTTTTTTCTGTCATGCTTTTTCTTTTATCAGTAACACTTGAGATTGGCACTGACATTTAAATAGTATTTCATATTTGGGAGGCGGGGTGGGGATTTGCTCAAGGAGACATTTAATTTTGCTTTCGTAACATTCACATCAGGCTGACAAGTTTTGATGGGTAGTGAATCAGTAAGAGATCTAATTTGAAGCAGATTATAATATGATCAAGGCAGGATGTGTGTGTGTGTGTGTGTGTGTGTAATGAATGCATGGCCGCAATTTTCAACGGATTTGCACCAAAATTTACATGCACAAAGTTAGTGGGAAGGCCAAGACTGACTTTGCATTTCCCAACTCCCATCGATAGTAGAAATAATCAATTTTTTCATGCTTCTATGGCAGTTTTCATGTAGTTTGCAGCCATTTTCTACTGGCCAGAGTGAGAGCCAATAGCTGGCTGCCACGAATAGGCAGGAAGATTCTATTGGCCAGCGTGAGAGCCAACAGCTGACTGACATGAAAGTCAACTTGCATGCTAGCATGCAAAAAAAAAAAAAAAAAAAAAAAAAAAAAAAAAAAAAAAAATCGATAGCTGCATTCGTCACAAGTGGGAAAAATTTAAATCTGCATGGCACCTTACTCCAATTGCCTCATTCGCTTGCTTAAACTCAATATTGATTCTGATTCCGCAGAACTGGGTTGGGTGTGAAAAAGTATTTGTTGTTAACATTCTTTTTTCATTCGGTTTTTCCAATTATGAGTCCTTTTTTAAAGCTGATCGTTTTGTGTTCATTTTGTTTTGTTCTTTTTTCGTAACAGATTTAATGTTTAGTATGGAGCTTAGAAAAAATTTGCAGTGTGAGATAAGCAAGAAGTAAGGCATGTAGCAACATCAGCACGGCAAAGGGCACTCCTTTAAAGGCAAGGAAGGGCAAAAATATTTTAAGTCAAGTGATAGCGATTGCTGTATGAGTCGTACGAATTTGAATCAAGCACGGGCAACACCTGGCCATGCTGTTAGTTTTCTATAAGACATTATTTTTTTAAAGTGGGAAGGTATAAGTTTTATATTCCTATTCTAAGTCTTAACAACATGCCTTAAGTGATGTTATTGTTATGCACATTTAAAAAAAAAAAAAAATTATCTCCCTTGATTCTAGCTGAAGAGAATTGGGATTATTTTTCCTGAGCTATGTCTCTTACGGTTTGTTGATCAGTAATAATAGTAAAATGTTTCCCAGCAAGGAGGTCTCTCCATTTACGAACGCATTTTTCGATTATATGAAGTCGTATTTCAGAGGGATTTAGCGACCGAGAAAAGAATCCTACAGGTCGCTCAGCTTGTAAAAGAGTGCCTCCAATAGCCTTTTCTGAGGCATCGGTTTCAATAGTAAATGGCAATTCATCATCAATAATTTTTACAGATGACTCGGCAATGTCTTAAGTTTTTCGAAAGAATTTATAACTATAGGAGGCATAGGGAATTGTTTATTTTCGACCAGTGGACGAATTTTGTGTGAATATTTAAGTATCCATTTCGCATAGTAAGCAAACATACCAAGACACCTTTTTAACGAATTTGAGTCGGAAGGAGGGGCATTTGCAAAAGTGGCTTCAAACGCTCAGGATCGGGTTGGATAGTTCCGTTACAAATTTGATATCCAAGCACGTTAATAAAACAAAGTGAAAACTCTGATTTTTCGAGGTTGTATGTCGAGGCAGCCTTTAAGAAACATTCCACATTGACGTCGTGCTCCGCCTGTTTTTTTGTTTTTTTACCGCAAACAGTTATATCATCTATATACGAAAAGGTTCCAGATAATTTGTTATCAGAAATGAAAGAATTCATAAATCGCTGAAAGGCAGAAACCCCGTTAGTAACACCCATGGGTATTCATTTAAATTGGTACAGACGATTTCCAGCTTGAAAGGCCATATAGGGGCGATCTTCGGGGCAAATTTCAATCTGATAATACGCTTTGGACAAGTCAATTATACTATAGATACAATACTGGGCTATTTGGTTTACGAGATCTTCAATTCGAGGCAAGGGGTAGGCATCAAGTAAGGTGAACCGATTAATAGTCTGGGAGAAATCGACTACCAATCGTTTCTTTTTATTAGGTGACGAAGTTACAACAATTTGAGCACGCCACGGAGAGTAACTTGTTTCAATTATATCATCCTCAAGCAGAATTTCTTTTTCAATGAACCGAGCATCCTCCGCACGGTAATTTCGGGATTTAGTAGCAATAGGTTTGCAATCAGGGATCAAGTTTCGGAACAACTTAACAGAAGCACAACTGATCTTGGTTAAAGTGCATATTTTTAGAATATCCTGAGATCCACCAAAAGAAATAGTGATACTCTGGTGTAGTTTTAAGAAGGGCACTCCGAGTATAATATCCATACAGGAATCAGGAAGTACTGTAAAGTCAATTTGTTTATATTCGTAACCATTGAAGATAATGTCCTCAGTACAATATTCAGATAGTTTGAGGGAAATGGCAGATGATGCCATGGAAATTACGGAATTCCGTTTAGAAGTAGACAGTTTCATTGTTTTAACAATACGGGCACTGATAAAGTTATCAGAACTACCAGTGTCTATAAGGGCAGTTAATCTCTTTCCTTTTAATTCTAAAGTTTTAGTAACTGGAGGAGACCTATCATCGTCTTTAGCACGGGCTACTATAATAGCTGAGGTAGAATGTGAAGGTGCCGGCATGGTAGAACGGCAAACTTTAGAAAAATGACCGAGTTTGCCATAGTTTCGACATATCTTATCACGGGCAGGACAATAGCGACGATTATCCTTAAAGTGCTGTTCCCTCCACAGTTGTAGCAAGGGCAGCAGACAATTGTACAGAGTCACACTCCATACGAGAATCAGTTAAGTCAGAAGGCATATTTTTAGTAATAGTAGTGGAAGTGGCCTCCTCGGCAGAATCAGTAAACATATTTTTTAGTCCTAGTGGTAGTAGCAGCAGCTGATCCAATCTGAGAAGCGTATGATTCAGCATGAAAGTGAGCCTGTTCTAAGGCTCTAGCACATTGAGTAGCCTCATTGAGAGTTAGCGTATCATTTTCAAGCAGTCTGGCATGTATTACGGGGGACCGGAGACCACGTATAAATGCATCACGGACAGATTCATCCCTGTAAGTAGTAGCAGTAACATCTTGGAAGCAACAGTCAGCAGCAAGTCGATTCAAGGCCTGAAGGTATTGGTCTACAGACTCATTTTCCTGCTGCAGACGTGTAGACAACAAATGTCTACCATGAATAACACTTGGAGACTTGTCAAAAAACTTTTCAGCAATTCAACAGCATGTTCAAATCCAGAACAACCCTCGATAACATCAGCAACGGTAGCACTGATGTTAAATAAAGGACTTCGAGTTTGTCCGGGTTTAAAGAAGCAATAGTTGATAAGTAATAATTAAAATTACGGTACCATAGTCTCCAGAGCTTGCTAGCCTGAGGGTCTGCAGAAGATATATCAAACTTGTCCAGACGAATAATCTTGTCCATGAGGAATTAAGTTCAGTAAATTGTTACGTAGTACAGAGAAGAAAGCTAGAATAGAATTGTTACGTAGTAAAGAGAAGAAAGCAAGGATAGAATAACCTTTTCTTAAGGCTTTACTGAACTTAATTCACAGCAGTCAGTAATCAACAAAGGAAAGAATTCAGAATGAAAAGGAAGAACGCAGCTTTTAAAGAGAAAAGGGAACGTGTGAAAAGTCACGTGGACAAGAAAGCTAGTTTCCTTTTTTTTTTTACGAAAATATAACAATGGCTCACCACAATTTTCTATCCTTCGTTGGTCTAAGTAATGTTTGTCTCCTTACTACCCCTTCCAATCCCTGTTCTGTCATTAGTCTACACAAACTCATTAAGTAGTTTATTCACTGCAGAAGGACTATCCCACTTGCATTCAATATCTCCTGTGAGTGTCAAATTCTCCAAGCCCTCTTTCCTCATTATATATCCCAGAAATTTTAACATGCTTTGGTTCTAAGTATAAAAGTGTTGATTTTTGTGCACTTAATGAACAAATGGACTAATTGTCAAGTTAAATGGTAACATCTTTTTCAGGAAATGCAAATGATGAACAAATAACCAACCTTCAGTTTGGTTAAAATCAG
>OZ010577.1:30456580-30501580 GCA_963932145.1 Acanthosepion lycidas | reverse complement strand
TTTACGTATATTTATGTTGATATGGATGTTTTTTTTTTTTTTTTTTTTTTTTTTTTTTATATACATGTATGTTAGGATACGTGCATTTTTGTGTTTGCATGTATATCGAAGTATGTCTATGCATATGTATGTGTATGTATGTCTGTATATTTATATATGTTTTTGGTCAAATGTCGTTGCATTTATGTGTATGTACGTATATATGTGTATTTATTACTATAGATAAGTATTTTTATGTAGATATTCATGTGTATGTATATTTCTGTATGTGTGTATGCATGTATGTATGTGTATGTATGTGTATATATATATATATGTATATATATGTGTGTGTGTATATGTTTGTATGTATATATGTGTATATATGTGTGTGTGTGTTTACTTATGTAGGTTTGCAGTTGTATATATGTATGTTGACACCTACTATATATGAAATTGTTTATGTGTACGTGTAGGTAGGGAAACTTGGGTATGTCATTACGGCCACATGAGTTAGGATATATGTGTGTATATATGTTTATTTTTGTGTATTGCTGTGTATATATATATTTATTTGTAAATATGTGTACACATATTTGTGTGTATATTTGTGGGTACATATAGGTATATGTGTATGTATGTGTATGTGTACTTGATACCATGGAAATGTATACGTATGTATATGTTTATGTATGTATGTGTAGATGTTTCGGTGTGTATGTATGTATGTATATTTATGTATATGTGTGAGTATGTGTGTATGTGTATGTGTATATGTATATATATGTATGTATGTGTGTATATGTATATATGTGTATATATATATATATATATATATGTTTGTATGCGTATATATGTGTGTGTATGTGTGTGTGTGTGTATATACTTATATGTATATGAGGTGGACATCGTAGCTACCGATGGGTGTTGAATTTAATGTCCGGTTTTTTTTTTTTTTTTTTTTTTTTGTTTTTTTTTTTACATACACTATATTTTAATATATTAAATAATATTAATTTTGATCATTTTTATCTTTGTATATTTACTCGCTTAAATTAGATTTCAATAGGTTGTTAACATTCATGCAATGACATTTTCTGTCTTAAATATTTATCGGTTGGGGTATGCAACTGTCTGGGTCAATGTCTGTGGATGTGTGTGCATGTATTTATATGTATCTATGTGTATGGAAAGTGCATCCACTTTTAATTATGTATGTATGTACGTGTGTGTTGGTTTCCCTTCTCCCATTTTGCCCCCCTTTTTTTTTTTTTTTTTTTTTTTTTTTTTTTCATGACAGACGGTGGAGATGTTCTCTGTCTTGTCCCCTTTTTTTGTGTGTGTATATGTCTTGGTGCTTATGTATTAGAATCTGACTGCGTTTGTTTTACGCGTGAGTTTGGGACCCCATTTACACATCATGAGGATTAAAATGTATACATTGTAAAAAGACCGGATATTAAATATAGCTAAAGTAACTTCAATGAAAAAATAAATTGAATAACATATATATTTCTTCTTTTCTCCTCAGTAATTTTATAGTTGTAAACTTGATAGCGAATAAATGTTAAATTTTGGTTTTGTAATTAGCAGTTTTAAATTTTAATATTAAATTTTATCATATAATTTAGTAATTATTCGTTGGAATAAATTATTTTTTAATACTAAACATCTGAATAGATATTATAACATGACTTCGTTATCGAGCTTTTTGAATTTTCCTGTAATTGTGTTCTGATTGGTCTACCTAGCCTCTGTAACAACGTTTTCCCCTTACGTAGAATATTAATTAATTTGAAACTTTTAAAACCATTTATTTTACATTCAACGTCATCACTTGATAAGACACCGTAGGTGTTGAAACAAAATGGCTATTTTTGTAGTGATTTTATAACATATTTATGTTATAAATTTTTTTTTTCTTTAAAAATAAATAATTATATCTGCTCTACTTTGTATTGAGCACTCTTTTAAGAATAGTAATTGTTGGTTATTGGAATTCATTCCATATACACCAATCATATACTTGGGTATATATATATATATATATATAATCCAACATTTTTTTTTTCTTTAAAATATTAGCTCTCGATTTACATTGAGCTCTCAGGATTTCATCCTCCTTGGGCTTACCCATATAGATTACCAAGTTTTTTCATAATTTATATATATATATATATATATATATATATATATATATATATATATATATATATATATATTTTTATTCATAATTTTCTTTGGGGTACAGAACTTTATTAAGGAAATAAAAATAACCAGCCGACCAGTTTCACCCTCACTCAACAGAGCTGTAATTTTGCACATTTGTATGTCTTTTATATTGTAACACTTATTCCCCCCAGGATTCCAGCTCTGTTGAGTGAGGGTGAAACCGGTTGTCTGGGTTTGTTTTTTTTTTTAATCATGAAAGGTAAAATAGTCTTACCTTTTTTATTTCCTTAATACACACACACACATATATATATTTTTTAATTTTTTATAAAGGGCCGTGGATGTTCCCTGTCTCGTCACTTTTTGTGTGTATATATACCAATGTATGTCTGGGTGCTTATGTATCTGAGTGTGTTTGGGTTGTTTTATGTGTGAGGTTAGGACCCCATTCACACACTTGGGATTAAAATGTATACATATTGTCAGAGGACCGGATGACATATCAGCATCTATTCTAATGTAATTTCAATGAAGAAATAAATTGAATAACATATGTATTTCTTCTTTTCTCCTCAGTAATTTTATAATTTTAAACTTAATAATGATTAAATTTGGATTTTAAAATTGGTAATTTTTACTTTTTACTTTTAATTTTAATATCAAATTTTATAATTTAATAATTATTGGTTAGAATAAATTCTTTTTTAATATTACCCCTATTTTAAAGATCTGAATAGCTATTATAATATGACTTTGTTGTCAAGCTTTTTGAATTTTTCTATACTTGTATTTTGATTGGTCATTCTAGCTTTTGTAACAACGTTTTCCCCTTGCGAAGGATCGTTGATTAATTTGAAACTTTTAAAACCATTTATTTTACATTCAACATCATCATTTGATAAGACACCGGAGGTGTTAAAACAAAATGGCTATTTTTGTAGTGATTTTATAATGTATTTATGTTATAATTTTTTTTAAATAATAATTATATATATATATATATATATATATATATATATATATATATATATATATTTATATATTTGTGTGTATAGATTACAGAATATTTTTTAGATATCTTTCTAGACAGTGTAGAGATATTTATTTTCTTATTTCATTTATATATAATATATATAAAAATATTTTTCAGATATATTACTAGACAAGGAACAGATATTTATTTTTATATTTCAGATATATACTTCATATATCATATAAAGAATACATTTCAAATGTATTTCTAGATGGTTTACAGATATTTATTTTTATATTTCAGGTTGTTGGTGCAAAAATAATGTCGTTTTCTCACATAGTAACATATGCGAGAAAACGACATTATTTTTGCACCAACCTAATACATATAAAATAATATATTTCAGCTATATTTCTCAATGGCATACAAACCTAAATATATTTTTTTAGAAAAAATAAAAATTTAAATAAAAAAAGATAATGGTGGAAAATATCTTTTAAGAAATGAAACAGAATTTAATAAAAATCAAAATGTGAAATTAATTGATGTTCACATCCAAAAAATGTAATTGAACTATAAAAAATTTGTTTAATTTTCAGGGAAATGATTGAATACAAAACCAAAATCAAATACAAGAATCTTTTCCTAGCATGATACTTTTAATTTTAAAATGCCATGTCCTGAAGGGACTCGATCAATCATTACTGTACAGAATTTGCTGAGATAAATAGTGGAGTCGCTCCTTATTGACTTCTCCACAGTTTGAAATTCAAAGTTTTTATTCTTTTATATTTTAGACATACAAAATTTGTTTCTTTTAGGTTTTTAATAAAATAAAATGTTTGTATTTTAGAAATTAAATGTCCCCTTTATTTTTTTAGAAATAAAATTAAAAAAAAAAAAAAATTTTAGGCATAAGTTTTTATTTCATATTTATTTTAAAAATAAAATGTTTGATTCTTTTTTTAGAAATCTGTGTTGTCTTTTAAAATAATTTTTTTCTTTTTTAGAAATAGAATATTTCCTTTTAGAAATAAAATATTTTGTTTCTTTCACTTTTTTAAAAAAGAAATTAGTTTCTTCTATTTTTAGAAATAAAAACTATTACTTTTAGAAATAAAAACTTTGTTTCTTTTATTTGTTAGAAACAAAAACTATTTCCTTTTTTATGTTAACATCACAAAACACGCTAAGATTTAAATCAACAAACTCCTACAAAATTTTTATTATTTAGGGCAATGTTTTTTTTCTATTTTTAACTGTTATGTTATGCTACTTTCTACTTATAAAGTAATTAAAATTTTTTTAGCAAAGTTTTAACTATGGACAAGGCAATCCCCCCCCCCCAAAAAAAAACAAACAAACTGGTGTTTGAAAAGGTTGTTCTACTTTTTACACTACTATTATACTCCTTGGGTAATTTCTAATATTTTGAAAAGGTACTTTTAGATTGTTAATAAAACCATAAAATATGCAATAGCAAACAGAGTACTACCTGTAGTGCGCACGTCAGGTAACTATTTATGTTTTTGCTTAATAAGTACTAAATGTAATTTAAGCAATATCTAAAAAATAATTCACACAGAATTGGTAGAGTTAAAATATTAGCGAGTCAGCATTGTGGTGTTTTTTGTGGCGGCAAAGTTTGGTTTCGAACGACGTGGAGTAAGTTAGCAATTCTCTGTGGCACTGTTGCTGACTTTCTAAAGTTGATAATTGTCTTTAACGTCTGGTCAGCAATGACTAAGACAGGAGTCAGTGAAGGTTACATCTTACTCGAAAAGGTTCACATGTGTTCGGTTTATATAATTGCTGAGTGGCTCACAGCATATGAGCGGGAAAACAGATTGGTCGCGTGCAGGCGGTTTGATTGGTCGGAACTGATCAATCAGCAAGCCAGATTGGAGGTGATTGACCAATGAATACTTCTTATATTGTCTGAAAGTAGAATTTGGCTTACCAGATAGGAAGAGTGCATTTCCTACAAAGAGGTAAGGCTGGTTAAGTTGTGGGAGATTCCACATACCCTTCGAAAATTAAAAGTTGCAATCTGAGGTCGTTATAGTTAATTACAGTGAAACAAATATGTACTACTTCGGTTTTATCATATGTGTTATGGTTTTCTTTTAAATTTATAGTAATTAAAAAGAAAAAATTTCTTTCCTTGACATTGTTTTAATGGTTATAATAAAATTTGTACACACAGGAAAACATTCATAAAGTTTAAATTAATAAACTTAGTTAATAAAATTTTGATTATCTCAATATTTAAAAAAAAATTTGTCATATTTATTTTCAAATGTTACCTCATATTTGTTGCCAGCTGCGAACCTATAAATGGCGGTTCCTGGAATTAGTCCTTCCTCACTCCTGAATATTTGGATTTGAAGAAGATATTGATTTCTGATCTTTTTCTGTTGACACTTATTCATTAATATAACAACATCCCCAGATCGTACGGCGACAGCACAATTGCAAGAGGCGATTCCATTACAACTTTTATAAAAGGTATGAACCTGTAAACAGAAATAAAAAAAAAATAGTTTTAGATTATTTTTCATATTCTGAAGCCTTTTTTAATAAAATGACTGAAACAATCTAAGTTCTTTCTCTTTGCATATGGAATGTCAATCTAAAGAAGACCATGGAATTAATCAATTAAAATACTATAGATAAAATCCAAAAGAAGAATCTGCAATATTATCAGTCCTGATCTGACATCTCTGCTTGAGTCACTTTCCCACTACTCTAACTCTTCCTTGTACCTTTTCATAGTAATGAGCTTCTTTGATACCTTGACTTCATGAATAGTACTAGATTGACAGCTAGGTCTCATCATTTTACAGTTGAAATTGCTAGATGTAAGCATATGTTCTATTCCAATAGTTTCTTCTCTCACACTTCTAGAAATCTCTTTTGGCTTCCTGCTTTCCTGTCAACTACCATCTGCAAAAATTTAAATGCAATGTAAATTGTCATTTTGTCTCCTTGAATCATATTCTTCTGTCTCCTTCACTCTCAGCAAACCTTTGCATTTTAATGGCTTTCATCCCCTTGGTTGGGTAGGGGGAATGATTGAAATGAAAAAATAAAAATAAATTCAAAAGCCTGATCAACTCTTGATATACTAGAACATTCTTTTTATTAGTCTAGAACATTATTATTATTTAACTCCACCATTAGTATTGTGGGGTATTTGAATACCCTACAAAATGTTTTCCTTAATATTTAGCAAGTGGCAAGTTAAATTTTCATGATTTGTCAAGTAGCTTTTGAAAACAACAAGTAACTACAATTTTGAAAAATTTTTTTAGCCATATTTGAGGGAATTAAAAGCATGTGACCATAAAGTAAAGGTTGCATTAATAGTGGTATAAACGTTTGCAAATATCACAATAACCTTCTGACAAATTGCTTGGAATATGAAAAAAAAAAAAAAAATAACAAAAAACCCACAAAAAACAAAGTTTTATCTTAGTAATATTGTAGAAATTTCTAGTGTTGAGTTAATTTAATTGTTGAGCTATTTATTGTTAAAATTTAGTATGGGGTACCCAGTGAGGATTGAAATCACTACTTAGTAGTAATGGTCAACCAAACAAGACAAATTAACAGTAGCCTATGCTGATTATTGTTTCTTTGATTTTTAATGTGTCAAAACTTGTTGAGTTATTTAATGTTAAATTTTGTATGTTACCCCCAATGAGGACTAAGTAGTGATCAACCAAATTAGCCTCACTAACCATTACATAACACTGAGTCACTATACAAAGGCAATACAGTAAATGTGGACCTTTGTCTTCGTGCCCCCCAAAAAACTGTCAGGATGTTTTTTTTCCCTTGATACCACTATTATTTTAACTACCTTCACTTCTCAGCAATGTTTATTTTTTTAAAAAGCGATGATTAAAATTCTAATATAACCTAAACATATGAAAGGGAATTTATACATTTTCTTGAGAATTTATTTTATTAGATTGTTTATTGGAATGGTTGGCAAACATTGGCTAATTGTCAATTGATTAGAACTTTATAAAATGGTAAGTAATAAGTATTTCCTTATAGTTGGTTCACATATTTTAATAATTTAGTAACTGTTTATAAATTTATGAATAAATATCGTTTCATATATATTTCTTTAGAAATTGGTAAATGATAAGTATTGCATTAGTTTTAATTGGAATAGATTTTAATATGTTGTAAATATAAAATTATTCTTGTTAATATTTTTGTAAATTCTCAAGAAGAAAATAAAATGTATAAATTCACTTTCATCATGTTTAGGTTTTATTACAATTCTAATCATTGCTTTTTAAAGCAACTTTGCTGAGGAGTGAAGGTAGTTAAAATACCAGTGACAATAGAAAAACTGTCCGTTTGACACAGCATTTTTTTGTAGGCACAAAGGTCCAAGTTTTCCATAATACTTAATAACTTATGGGAGAATATGATATCTAAATTTCTATATATCAGAATAATGTTAGGCAATTGAATGACAAAGTGGAAAAATTAATCAACATCCAACAATCTAACACTTATAACAATATACATAATTCTCAAAATGTGTGTGTATGTGTATGTGCGATCAGATGTTGTTTGTTCCACAGTTCTCAGTTGATTATGATGAATTTTTTTTGTTTGATAGATAATTCTTCAGTGCCAGTTTTGAGTCCAAATTGGCTGGAAAAAATTACAGACTTAAAGGTGAAAAATTGAAAAAACTGATTTTTTACACTTTGTGCAAAAATCAATGGCAAATTTTGTGCCTGTAAAAAACAGTGTACAATCAATTTAGAAAGTTGAAATCTAATGCAAAAGATAAGAATTATAAAAAAAATTACGTTATAAATAAAAATTATCGTATATTATTATTATGACAGTCCATGAAAGAGGTTCCTTCCTTGCAAGATTGAGAATGCAAAAACAGCCCTTTTCAGGCCCCACCCTTCAAATTGTTAACCCCCCATTTGGGAATGTGCCTCAGTTACACCCAATTGTTGTTACTAATATTGATTTTTTGGGTGGGCTGACCACTGACTTAAACTGCTCCAACTGAACGGCAAAAATTCCCATTAATGAAACACTCGGTCGAAGATGGGTTATACTGCTAGTTTATATATATATATATATATATATATATATATATATATATACACCAATGAGGCAATTGAATAACAAAGGGTAAAAATTCTGTGTAGCATGTTTTGTCCTCTAGAAAGATAATTCAAAAGACACAAAATAAAACTTAATTTAAACTTTACTTTTTTTAATTTAAACTATTTTTCAATATCTTTTGAATTGTAAGATTTATAAAATACACTATTAAATAGTTACATCCATCCTGGATATGAAGATAAACTACGTCCGACAGCAAGACCTTTGATCAGAAGGTTTTGAGGAGTGTGAAACCACCTCTTAATTGCTGGTGTCCCAGGTTCATTCTGACCCAAGGTAGCAGCACCTGTCATGGTCCCAACTATGGGCAGATAGTAAATCTCCCAAAAGGAGTCAAAACACTATGAAAGTATAAATATAGGTTTTAATACCAGTAATACTTTTTGGAAATTTTTTTACCAATAATACATTTTTGAAAAAAAAAAATATTACCTGCTATACATTTCTAAAAAAAATATTACCAATATATTTTTGAAAAAAAAAAAATTACAGCACTGAAAATCTTGTTGGCATTAAATAACCCATTGAGGTGTTGATAAGCCATAAAACAAAACAAAAGAAAACAAACCAAACCAGATACATAATACTTATTAATATGTATGTAATTAAAAAAGTAAACCAAAATCTACTCACTGCATATGGTAGTGTAGTATGCCGATAAAGTACAAATTCACCTTCTTCATAGTTATCATATACCTTGTTATCAAATGTTGTCATGTGGGGGTCATTAATTGATCGACACATGGAAGGATTATACACATCCTTTACAGTCACCTAAAAGAATGAGAAAAAAATTAGTACTGCATATGGTTTAATTGGTCATCTTATACACTTTTTATTTATTATTCAACCATTGAATGTTATCACTTACAGGTCATTTCAAAGTTTATTAGTTGTGCAAATCTATGTAAATACAAGTTGTATATATTTAGTACATTGTTTCTTAAAAACATGGTAATGGTAATATTAGCTGTTTCCCTATAAGGAAACATTCATTGACCAAGTAGCCAATACTGTTTTTGATTGAAATTTATAACATCTTTCTCTTAAAACACTTTTAAGAAAATAGGTTTCTCATGTCCAGTAGCTGTTACTGCACTTTCCAGTATTGATGGATATTTCATTCCAAACCTATTTGTGGAATGTTAACATCTTCATTATATCATTGAGTTAAATGTGCTATTTATTTTAGTTGTTGCTGCTGTTGGTAGTCCTCAAGTGATATGGCTTCTGTTATTTGGTACAGTTCTTTGTCATTCTGTAGTGTCAGTCCACAATGTTCAAAGTAGAATGATCTTTGTCAAGACTCTCAGACATTAATCCCTCAAAGATTTCTTCACGATTGATCTTAGGAAGTGTTTCTATACAGTTGACAGTTTACATACTTCTGAACAGGTGTGGCACCATGCATAGCATTCATGGTACCAAACCAGTTATGAAATATCTCTATATAGCTCATCTATACTTAGTGAATTAAATTTTCAGTTCATCACTCTCACCTGAAATCTGTGAATATGTTTTTTTTCTCATTGGAATTATTCAACAGGATTCATAATTTACAACAATCAAAAAAAAAAAATTTAAAAAAAAGTAAAATGTCAGTTTGAACATTGTAAATGACATCACCTTGAGTGACTTGAAATTGGTTCGAGCAAATGAGGGAATGCCAGAAGTAGCCAATAACAGTTACATAAACAGACAAAAAAGAAATCCTTGAATATGAATTTCACAACATTTGTAAGTACACATGCAGAGAAGGAGGAAGAAAAAATTAAACTTTGGAAAGTTTATATAAAAATAAAAACAACTTATTCAGAAATTTGAAAAACTTAATAAAAATTGTATAGACAGAACTTGCCAATATACAGTTTTATTTTGTTTTATATTAATTAATGGGACTAACGAATGTAGCTTATTAGAACAACTACAATAGAAATAGTGAGAGAGCAATGAGATACTCACAGCATTTTGTCTTTGGGAAAGGGGTTGTAGGGCGGGAATTCATCATCCACAAGGTCACATAGACGATTTGACCTATCAAGACCAACAATAGAGGACTGGGTAGCTCTAGACCAGTTATGGCAGCAATACTCCATTTTTGGTCTGATCTGGCTCTGGTTATAACAGAGCATAGCAGGGGGAGTCAGATATATATATATATATATATATATATATATATATATATATATATATATATATATATCAGTATGCAGGTTCAAATCCTGTCTGAGCGCATATATTTTTCTTAAATAAGATTTCTTGAATATTCAGGCCGGTAGACAAAAAAAATATACATAAATAAACAGAAGGTCAACTCAAATATGGGTATCCATTAAAAATAACATTTAAGTAATATATATATATATATATATATATATATATATATATATATATTACTGAGGCATGTGTTATTAAAGACTATGGAACTTTTCCATTTAATAATCTTTCTATTGATTTTTTTCTTTCTTTCTTGCAAGTTCCTTTGTTTTTGGGTATAAGCTGTTAAAAAGATGCAAGTGACTTAAGTTTTGCCATTAGACCCATCAGGAACTGGAATTTAGAATTGTTTTTCCCCTTATTCCTGCACACTGCACCATTTATTTGAACTGTTGGGAATTTGTATAACAATTTCCACAAAGACCTCTATATTTCTACAGTAGAAACACCTACATAGGTGTGTAGAGACTTTTCTATCCGTACCTTTATCTAGAGTTGTACCAGGCTAGGAAGAAACAAATTTCAATTCCATTTGAGTTTGTTATATTTATTGACATGCAAATACTCTTGGGAATAGATATGAATCCACTTCTTCCCCTTGTAGCTATGGGTTAACTAGTGGGACTTGTATCAATAAATCATTATTTTCAAAAAGAATTACAATCTAAACATACTTTATGGCTTTAAATAACCTTTAAAGTTGATAAGCCATAAAATCAAATCAATCAATACAGATTTCTTGATTCTGTAGATTTTTGTCTGTCACTTTTTTATAGACTTGATATTAGTAAGCTTGTTACTGAATTTATTCTCTCTCTCTCTCTATATATATATATATATATATATATATATATATATAGATATAGATATTTGTGTATTTACGCAGCAAATCCTCTTTTAGGCATGTCTGATTGAATAAATTACAGACATTATGTCTGCTAATTTTTAACAAAATCCATTCATACTTACGAATAACCTTCTGTGTATTGCTATTAAAGGATGAGACAAATGTGCTATAACTGTTTAAATTTCTATTATTTTCATTTCCCAAGTACTTTCAATCTTCTTCCATGATCATCTTCAGGAGTGCAAGTAGTACAAAACTATGTTGTTCCTTAGTATAAGTATTTAGACAAAGATGTGCGTTGTTATCCATTACCGTATTTTTTCATTATGCTTTTAAATGCAAAATGGTTGACAATTGATTCATTAGAATGTGAAAAATTATCCATTATGAAATTTTTTTTTCATGTTATAATGTCATAGCTATGTGCACATTAAAGCATGGAAAGACATATATATATATATATATATATATATATATATATATATATATATATATATATGTGTGTGTGTATGCATGAAAAAGATGAGAGCAATCAGTAATGTTGTAAATAAAATATTGTTTTTTCAAAATCAATTTTCTTGATATTACGTTACTTACAGTGACATATGAAGGCGGTTGTATCACAATGTCATTTGGAGAGCAAATCAGCTGTGCTGTTACAGCAACAGTCACTGTGTGGTCATGATCCCTGATTCCATCTACTGTAGCTTGCAAAATAATATTGGTTGGTTTCTGCTTCCAACTGCTGTATTCATTTGTTATAACTTGAGTACATGGGGTCGTGTTGGTGTTTTGCTGACCAGGCAAGGATCCAATAACAAGTTGAGTTAAATTATTGCCTGTAGGACAGCGCCAAGGTTTTGGTTCTGGAATGACTTCAGCTGTGACCAGAATTTTTGATTCAACACTTTGGTTAAAGCAATAAAGCCTTGGTGGTAATGGACTTCTTACTGTTATTAATTTTGAACTGCCTTCAGTAATAGTGAGCTTTTGCTGTTCCACCTAAAACAAAATAATATCATTATATTAATTTTTATATTAATAACATAAATATATATGAAGGTATAATGGAATTGTTAAATGTAAAAGAATTATTAATTAAAAAAAAAAATTACAGGTATGTCATCATGTTTAAAATTATTTGTTAAAAATTAAATTAGGTGAATAACAAAAAAAATTATTTTACACAAATATTTTTCAGCATAATCTCCTTTCTAGTCTATGTACTTAATTTAGAGGTGAATATTAATGCTATAGAATGAACAGAGAAAATTTCAGGTAACTGTGTAAAGCTTCAAACTTATTGATCTACCCTGACAAATTATATATATATATATATATATATATATATATATATATATATATAGTGATAAAATTAATTGGTAATCTCTATAGATAATTCCGAAGAGGATATAGATCCAGAGAGCTCAGTGTAAGAACAGAGCAAATGATAATTAAGAAAACAGAGACTTCAGAAAACCATGGTAATATTTTATTCCACAAAACCGAGATTCCAATTTCACTTCTTTAGACGATTTGGTTTGATGAAGCTTAATCAAAATCTTGGTTTTGCAAAATAATATATTACCATGCTTTTCTGAAGTTTACACTTTCTTAATTACTCCGTAAAAATCTTAGCAAGTTCAGCCCAAAATCAGATCTAAAGATACTTTAAGGACTTTTCAAAAATCCTTAAATTGTTATCATGGAATCTACTACAGCTAGACCTTTGTCATAATAAATAAATAATAATAAATTTCAAGACTGTAGTTGGATTCATTAGGCTAATACTAATTAGCATAACCATATCACTATATATTAGGCAGAATGCTAGATAGAGCAGTTAGTGAATGACTACTACTATAATTGTGAGTATAGGAACTTTACAACAAAGGCCAAATTAGAATTAGCCAAAAAATACCTAGTGAAAAAAACTGAACTTCTTTGTTCAGATGAATTCAAAATAGAATTATTTGGGCACAAGAAATCCATGGCACCTGTGAAACATGGGAAATATAATGTCATCGCTTGGGGATGTTTTGCTGTAGTAGGGCCTGGCCAGCTTACCATCATAGAATCCACTATGAATTCTTTATTGTACCAGAGACTTCTTGAAGAAAGCATGATAACATCTGTCAGAAAATTGAAGGTGAAGCAGATATGGACTAAGCAATATGACAATGACCCAAAACATTCCAGCAGATCCAACCTAGCCTCCTTTAGTCTTTCCACAAGTTTGCATGAATTACCTTTCCTTGGTATCAAGTTAAACTGCATTGATCATGGTCTAAAATTAAGTAGCTATCATACATCTACTAATAAAAATAATCTTTATATATATATATATATATATATATATATATATGTGTGTGTGTGTGTGTGTGTGTGCGTGCGTTACTTATGAAGTACAAGAAAAACAATCAATCTCATTTACTTCAAATTCAGTATACTTTGAATTCACATTTGATGTTATTTTCATGAGCTTAACAATTATTACTTAAGATAATTTTAACTTTTTGATTCATTGGAATTTTTCTGTTTTTAGAGAAAATATTTTTGTCCAAAATACAAAGAACATCACTTGTCATTGAAATAAAATAAACCATAATTTACATAAGTACAAGTAAAAGATAGAGAAATGTATTTACCATTATTTTTGATACAAATTTAATACTTTGCCGGAAAGGTCCAATCGTGTTGTCACAATCAAACACAAAACAAGGAATTATCTCACAAAAAACCTGCAAAAAAAAAAAAAAAAAAAAAAAATTAACAAAAACCGGATATATGAAAAAGATACATATTGGGTGTATTTTGCAGCAATTTTTCATGTATACATGCTGGCTTAAAGACCAACAAAAGTTATTTGTTAAAAAGTTACCAGGGATGAAAGCTTACTAGAACAAGTTCAGATTCAAGGCCTCACTTCCTGGGAAAAAAACTCTCCCTGACTAACCTATCAGGTCATCCCATAAGTTCTGTCCAAATTTTGAATAAAGAAAACAAGTGACCAAATGTTATATTTAATTACAGATTCAATCAACAATGTATTTTCCCTGATTATCTATGACTTCCTTCAATCTATTAACAAGCTTACTAATTCCATTACTGTAAAATTCTTTTGGCTTTGATTCGAAGAACTCAGAAAATGTCAGTTTTAATCTCTTCCTGTCTTACAAAAGCTGTTCCTTCCAAATGATTCTGTAAGCTATGAAACAAATGGTAGTCTGAATGAGCAAGATCAAGAGAATAAGGTGGATGAGGAATTTTCTCCTAACCAAGTTCTTCGATCTTTCGTGATGTGATTCTTGCTGTGTGGGGTTGCTCATTGTCCTGATGAAACACCACCTCTTTTTGATTCACTAGAGCAGGTCTTTTTTTCCTCAAAGCTTGGTTCAAACGCTCTAATTGCAGTATATTTGAGCATTAATTGTTGCATTAGGTGGTAAGAATTCAAAGTGGATTATTCCTTGGTGATCCCACCAGATTGAAAGAAGAACATTTTGCCCATGAAGTTCCCTTTTCGGCTGTGGCTGGAGTCCTTCCCCTTTACCAATCCACTGTCTACGATGCTTAACATTTTGATAAAAGATCCATTTTTCGTCACCAGTCACAAGTCTATCCAAAAAAGGTGAAACAAGTTGGCGAGAATGGAGAGAAGAGAAGATGTCAACTCGGGATTTGAGGTTGTTTTCAGACAATTCATGAGGCACCCATTTTCTAAGTTTAGGAACTTTTCCAAGTTGTTGAAGATGATGATGAACAGTTGTATGGTTTGAACTGAGAACCACTGCCAATTCCTCAACTGATAAAGCAGGATTTTCTTCAAGAAGCTTTTCATCAAACGCAACTGGACGTCTGGTTCGATCTTCATCTTCCAGGGTGAAATCTCCACCTCTGAATTTTGCAATTTCTAGCCGCTTCGTCTGCTGAGTTTCCTTTCTTGAACTCATAAAGCATTATGTGCCTCAAATGATTCTTGGGTACTTCCATGTTAGCAGGATTTAAATCAAACCAAATTTAATTTTATTGTTCTCTGAAATAAAATTTGATCAGTTTAAATGCATCTAAACATAAAAATAATGTTCAGCTCCATTAGACATAATAAAATACTCTTTAAATTTTGTTCATTTTAACAAAAAGTTAAAATTCGGACAAAACTTATGGGATGGCCTGATAGTTTTCAGGGGATATAACTGTACTTACAACACTGAGCCATTTGTGGATTGGTGAGGCTATTTAACCAATAGTTGGAGATTTTGAATTCATAGTTGTTCTCCTAGACTGGTTACCAACCAAGGTTATATTACCCAGTCTACCCTGCCATTTATCCATAGCTGGAGGGAGTACAGATAGATTCATCTAACTCAAATGGAATTCGAACTTGGCTCTCCATTTTCTCAATTCAAGCTGTTATCCACTATCCACCATGCCTCCAAATTAGGTTAAACACCAATGGACATTCTTGAGGATTTTTAATTTATTTCTTTTGCATTTTGAACCTTTTTCCTGGTTTCTAAGATAGACTTAAATATAAACTGTTTAATGTCCAAGTACATTCAACTTTTAGAAACTATTATCAAAAAACTCAAACACTGGATAATTTATATTTAAATATGTCCAAAATATAGAAAATATAAAAATAAAAAATCTTTAACAAAGAACATCCATTGGTCTTTAATCAAACTTGTATAAAAGATATACATTTATGTGTTCATATTTTTTCCTTTCAATATGCATTTTTGGTGAGTATGTGAATGCTATTTATATGCATCTATATACATATAGCCTGATTGTGTATATACTTACCCATAGTATGATTACTTATATGGAAATATCTCTATGCTTGTGTGTGTAAGTTTGTGTGCATGTTTTTATATATATGTGTATTTTTCTTATTATCCTTCCTGGTTTTGCATTTGGAAGTACAACTTTTAATACTGTTCCAATATTCTCAACAACATACTAAAATTTCAATGTTAATTTCAATAATATAAAACAATATAAAATGATTCTTATCTAATAGAATAATCAAGGATATTGTTGAACTGAAATTTTATTTACACCCAAAGTAATAACAATATTAATTTCCAAATAGGTTCATGATCTACATCTACCAGTGCTTCTGTGAATCTTTAAAACTCTCAAATACATAGGCCAGTAGATGTAAATTTACACTAGAATTTCAAGATCTATATCTATAATTCTTAAAATGTGTGTATGTGATCAGATGTTGTTTATGCATTTCCACAGTTTTCATTTGATTTTGATGAAATTTTTTTGTTTGATAGATAATTCTTCAGTACCGGTTTTGAGTTCAAATTGTTGGAGACAATGGCTCTCCATTACTTCCTGTCCATTATAACTCTCAGAAACACTTTACTTTTTACTATCTGTTCTTGTATATAGATCTTTCATAAAAACTTTAATAAAAATAGTTTAAATTATAACAAGAATATTTATTATTATGAAGTTCCCTTTTCAGCCCCCACCCACATTCAAATTGAGTAAAGTTTTAAAGAGAGAAATTAAATAAGAGTTTAAATGAGTGAGATACAGATAAATATGAGTTATTACACATATGCATAAATCAAAAGGGGAATTACAATTTATATATATATATATATATATATATATATATATATATTGTAATCCCTATTTTGTACCAGTTTCATTAAAGATGACTGACAAGGTACTGTGATCAAGCTTTTTAATTTTTCTTGTGTCCATATAAGTGCTTGGGTGTATAGAACATTTGGACTATTTTTAAATATTTCATTTTCAGAAAATAAAACATTTATATGAAAGAACAAAAATTGAATGAAAAGCTTAATTGTAGTAACGTTTCAGTCATCTTCAATATATAGTCATAATTGTTAATAATACTCACTTGAGTTCCAACGCTGTATGTATAGGATTCTGTCTCATTCCAATAAACTTTGGTAACACCCTTCTTTATTTCTTGTCGGTGTTTTATTTTGCCATTAATGTACCATTGTAAGGAATAACCAATATCTTTTCTTTTTGCTCGGACAAACTCACATGAAAATACAGTCTTGGATTCAATATAGGAAATGTTTAGTTTTGGTTTTTCTGGCAAAAATGGCTCCTCTGCAAATATGATTATTTGACCATTTTTAAGACATGTATTGCAAGAGCTTAAAAAATAATAGAAAAACAATTTTTTGCAAAATGTAATGGAAGGTGACACAAGATCAAGCATTAAGATCATTTGCTGAAGAATGTTTAATTTTTTACATACTAGCTATCATTTCCAAGAATATATATCTATTAGTATTTCCAAGAATATTTCTAGAGGTAAAACATTATTGCCATTATCATGGCAATAATATTAATGTGTTTATGCAATGGAAAGAGAGAAAAGTGTGCAAAAATAACTCTGTGTATACTTTTCATGACAATTGTTCAGTTATTAGATATTTATTAATTTAATTAAGTGAAAATGTACATTTTATACCAATGTTAAATTTATAGTTCTTAATAATATTTAAATATTTTTTAAAATAATTTAAACTAATGTTATCCTCACTTTGACTTTGCTGGTTTAGATGTGTATTTTATGTATGGATATGAATAACAAAAACTATATTCAAAAAATTATAAGAATCATAATTTCTGTAAATTTTGCAAAGGTTGATGTTTTCAATAATATTTTCACTGTACTATTTTTCATAGCCAAAGTCTTACAACTGTATGATATCAGTGTGTGTGTGTGTATATATATATATATATATATATATATATATATATATATATACACACACACACACACACACACACACAATAGTTCAAAAGTTTGAAGCCACCCCCAGAATTAGTATGGGATGAACTTGACAGAAGAGTGAAAAAAAAAATAGTAATAAAGAAAAAGAGTTCTTAGAGTCATTGAAAAAAAATTAAAATCAATTATCAACTTTATACTTTGAGAAACTTTTGCAATGAATGTCAAAAATTTGTGCTGCAGTAATCAAGCCTAAAGAAGGATATTTTGATGAGAGCAAGATTTAATCATATGGTCATACTAAAATTTCTGATAAAATAATCATGTACACTTTTTTTTTTTTTTAACCATATATGATAATTTTCTCTTATTTAAACTACAAAACAAATACTTTTTGGGACAATTTAAAAAAATTACCAGGGATGATCTCAAACTTTTGAATCATAGTGCATATATATATATATATATATATATATATATATATATATATATATATATATATATATGTATGTAGCTGAAAATAAACTAAAAGCTTAAGATATAAAAATAAACCAAGGGCTCAACGTGAAAGTTGATAGATATAATACATTATAATGTCATTAATATAATAACATCAAAATCCTCTACTCAGATTTTCATGTAATAACAATCATCAGGTGAATATAATATATAGAGATTATATTCACCTGATGATTGATATTACACTAAACTCTCAGTGGATTTGCTATTATTGCAGTAATAATATTATATATATATATATATATATATATATATATATATATATATATCTCATAGCTTGACTTCGCAAAATTTTAGGAGGATTTTCCATGATAGTTACATGCTGTATCATATATTATGCAGGAAACAAGTAGAAAAGCCCTCAGGTCTGCACATGTAGTTTTTGTTATACTAGAGTTATCACCCTTCGATTGACGAAGGGCATCTCGGTGTGGTGTAATGGTTAGCAAGCTTGTCTTGCTAGAGTCAATTATGACTGAATAGTGAGTTCAATTCTCACTGGGTGTATCTCATACTTTCAGCCTTGTGCCACATCTACACTACACTTAGAAAATCACCACCCTTTCACTGGCGATACCAGTTGCCAATCCCTATTGCAGACTACTTGTCCAAGCACATCTGTGTTTGTTCAACACCTACAGAATCCAGATGTGGTTTATACTGCAACAATACTGAGATTGATTTGATTACCTGAAGTCTATGGGCCTTGGTGAAGGTGACACTTCTTCAAACCTTATGGACTGGTGCTACAGAATCACAAACAAAGAACTGTACCAAATAATAGAAACCACATCACTTGCAGACTTCCAACAGCTAAAATGAATATCAGTTAAAGACAAAATAGTGACATAATCAAGATGTTGACGTTCCACACTACTTTAAATAAAAGGTTAGGAAGGAAACTCCAATTAATATTGGAAAGAGTGATGGCAGCTACTGGACATCAGAAATCTATTTTCCTGAAAAATTGTTTCAAGAGAAAAATTTTATAAAATTCATCCAATAGTAGTACAAGCAGCTCAGTCAATGAATGCTGAATATTTCCTTATAAGGAAACAGCTAATATTACCATTAGTCACAGTTTCTGAGAGAGTGTGCGTAATCTGGTCTCTAGTTTGAACAAGGCCAGTATTCTATAAACCTTCAGTCACAATGAATTGCTACTTCATGCTAGCACAACCACTGATGGCTACCAAATAGTTTTATCTACCAATTTTTACTCACAACGCTTGGGTCAACCCATAGCATTGTTTTCAGAGACTTCCTAATTGTTTTTCATGTTGATATTACCAAGAAGTCACATCCTTGGAGAGCCTACTGTAACTTAAGCACAAACCAAACCTCAAGAGGAACTAATACATCTGATCCACCACTAAAGATGCTGGAAAAATGATCCGTTTCCTGTACCACTTCAGTAAGTATCTGACTTCTCCTGTTATACTCTTCTTTTACAAGTACTGTTGCCATATATGGGCAGGAGCTGCCCAGTCCTCACTTTCCAGTCTCAATAGAGTTCTAAAGTGTTTCCCCGTCCTTGTGGGTAACAAATTATTTTCCAACCTACAACCTCCCTTTCTCACAGACAAAACATAGCAAGCTTCTTATTGCTTTTTTTGCTAATTCCATGGAAAATGTGCAGATGAAATTACTTGCACAAGTTCTAAGCTTCATGGCTAAGACTTTCAATATTATGCAAAGTTATAGTCAACCACTTTCACGTTCCACTCTAGCAGCATCGTAACTACTCAGCCATATGCTCGCTTTTCTAATAATAATCAGGACTTAAATATCAATTTCATATCTGTTGTCATTTTTTGTAGTATCGATAAATAAGTAGATAAATAAATATGCATGAAACAATATGAAATAATGAAGTATAATCTTTACCTGTCACAATTTCAAGAATGTTTAAAATTCTCTTTTCAGCTTCCCATATGCGAAGGCCTCCAAGAATAACAGTTGAAGAAGTTCCCCATTTACTGTTGTGTGGACAGTTGAATTTCAAGGAACGGAAATCTGATTTCACAGCAGAACGAATTCTGTACTTGTTAGCAGCAACCTTGATTTTATTGTCAATCACCATGCTCAAACCTGATGTTTTACTCCAGCTAATTTCAAAGTCAGAAAAAGCTTTAGAATTCTTCATAGGTGTATACACTATCCACTGGCGTTGTCTTGTAGAGACTGTCAGGAATAGTTTCTTGTGCCGGTAGTACATCGATATTCCTACTGCAGTTGTTGGGTCTTCACCGGTGCTGAGGATATAAGCTTTGTTCTTAAGAGAGACAAGTTTCAAAGAAAACTTGATGGTCAAGCCGAGAGGGCATTTGAATGATCTCTCTTTAAAACAGTCAGAAAATAATTGTCCTGCGGTGATGCACTGGTCAGTATTCAGATAGATGGCATAGCCACCATTCTGACCATCAACAATCTTTGGCTGGCCAGTCAAGCTCATATTTTCAAAACTTGTCACCAGAGTTGAATTGATAATCCGAACAAAGGAAATTTTTTTCATATTTATATCAGATTCTGGAAATAAAATTAATTTTGAAATCAACATTATAAAAAAATGATTATTTATTAATTGAAATATAAGAAAATATAGGAACACTTCCTATAATATACTCACTGAGGAAACCAACCAACCATCTTAAAATGAATAAAATTTTAGTTCAAAATTCCCAGAAGGTTACATGAATCAACTGACACCTGAAAAAGGCTAGAAGTTAAAATAGCTGAAACTTTGTTATAACAACAAATAATAACTCCTTATTCCAGAAATTCAAAGATGGAATAATTTTGTAAGTAGGTTTTTACATGCTCATTTTATATATTGATTTATTTTATGCAAAGACCTGATGCTTAAGATTTTGAAATGGATACTAAGTGAACATGAAAATGAAAATGCAACAGAAGGTACAGTGTAACCCGGATATAAGAGACCCGGATATAAGAGAGATCTTCTCTGGTCCCAAATTAGAGCCATACCCAAATAAAATAGACCAAACCCGGATATAAGAGACCTCTTCTCCGGTCCCGGCGACTCTCTTATATCCAGGTTACACTGTAAATACTCTATTGAATGATGATTAAGTTTTTGATTGACAGTTAAGAAGATTTAAACTGTAAGAACTTGTTTGAATTTTATCTAATAAAGTTAAAATTTTTTCAACCAAATATCAGTGAAATAGCAGGGTAGACTGGGCTCTTGAGCCTTGTGCATCAGCTAGTCTAAGAGAAAGTTAACTTTGAATTTGAAACTGTGGAGAAGGCAGTGAACTATTCTATCTTGCTCACGAAGTCAAAGCAATTCAAAGACAATAAAGAAAAGGAATCTGTATAGAGCCATGATCACTCAGGAAAAGATATAATAAATCAATATCTGATTCTTGACTTTCAAATTTTAATTGGCTGCTTTTGTTTTAACAATCAGCAAAATATTATGAGATGCTGAAAAATTCCTTGGCCTGACCAATCTCCCAAAATTAGTATTCTGATATTTTGTCATTGAAATACTGATTTTGATGAGTGGATTGGGCCAAGAATCTTTCAGCACTCCCACATCATTCTACAGGCACTGTATCTATTCAAAAAATCTCATAACTTCATACAGAAATACAGTTTTATGAAAGAACTATTCTTACTTTTTAAGGTTGTCCAACCAGTTTTGTTTTTACTTGGGATGCAAATTTTGGTGAAATCATCCTTAAAGAGTTGTCCTGGTTCTTGGCACTGGCCATAAATTCTGCAGATATCAGTCTGAATCAAATTAAGAAAAAATAAATGCAGAAATTGTAATAAATTTTTTTAGGTTAAGATTTTATATTTAAGAAATGATATATCACGTGTTCATTATCCTTCATTTTAAAAAAATTATTTTTATGTTTTTGTGTTTGTTCTTTTTAGTTTAAATATGGACATTTAATTAAAACACATAAACTTGTGAGGGAGAAGAAATCAACTGTTACTTGTACTGTTTACATAGAAATATTATAAAAGTAATATGGGCTGAGAATCCTTTATCTGAAATTCCAAAATCTGAAAACCTCAAAAATCCAAAGGTTTTTCTGGTGCTGACATGACTTGCAACAAATAGAAAATTTCACAAAGCACTGGAAAGGTTTCTAATTGATGTGCAGCTGTTGTAAGTAACCTCATCTACCCTGGACGGGGTTTCCCCAGCCCAGCTATATAGCCCATGTTGGCACCAGTTTTTGTTTGTTATCATTACAGCAACACCTTTGTTTGTGGATTACTTACCAGGTGTTTTGTGTTTAATAAAGATATTATTCAAAATGTTAAAAAGTCCTGCATTTATATAGTTTTTTGTAAGTAGTGATCACGTTTTTTTGCATACATATAGAAAAAACAAAACGTTTTTATGTGAAGTTTTAATTTCACCACTTAAAAATCCGTGTGGCCATTACATGACTAACGTCATTACCCATATCATTATGTACCCAATTTTATTAAATTTTATATAAAACAACTTTCAGAGTATATGGTATTTATATAAAAATACCTTCAGAGTATACGTATGCTATGTTTTGAAATATAAAAGGATATTGTGTTTATTGGGTTCCATTCCCAAGCTGCACCATTTTATAGATGTTATATACAAATTAAATAGCCTGTATTCCAAAATCTGGAAACCAAAGCACTTCCAGTCCCAAGAATTTTGGATAAAAGGTTCTCAACTTGTATTTATATTTATCAGGCATGGTACTAAAAAATAAAATGTGTGTGTGTGTGTGTGTGCGTGGTGGTGGTCAAATCAGATGTTAAAATTGGTGAAGGGGTTTAGTCAGATGCAAAATTTCAAAAGATTCTTGGAGTCTGGTTCTATATTTTTTATCAGATTCTTTCATAAAAATAATTTTTTTTAGATATATTATCTATGTTGTTTTAATTTTAAATGCACAAGTTTTTAGCTGTTTGTTCCCATAAACATTTTCTGCATATAAGACATAAAAGTTTTTGAAGCTAATTTTTAAAAAAATACAAAATTTTATTTATTTTGAAAATTAATAGCAATAATGATTTTAGATAAATGATACAATTCAACTCAATAGCATTGACATAGATTGAGTCTGTTATACTCTGTCCCAAACTAGATTCTCTCTTTGATTCACTCAACATCAAAACTTGTCGGAGAGATGTTAATGCTAAGAAAGCAAAACTAATAATAAAAAAAGTCACTCTCCGTGCAGGGGCTCCAAATATCATATCTGGCTCACTAAGCAAACCTCTTCAAAAAATAATATAAAATACAATATAAAAAGAGCCAATTGCAAAAATTGCTACTAAAGCAAAAGGCATGACGAAAACACTTAGTCATGACTGTTGCCCTTGCTATTTTTCTAGAGCTCCTTCATAAGATCCAAAGAAGAATCAGCAATATTATTGGTCCTGATCTGGCAGCTCAGCTTCAGTCACTTGCCCACTTCCATAAGGTTGCCTCTCTGTGACTTTTTTTTTATAAATACTTTCATGGTAATTGTTTGGATGAGCTCTTTGGTATGGTACCTAGACTGTATGAATTTAAGTGCAATACTAGACTGGCAAGAAGATCTCATCAATTTACAGTTGAGCTTATTAGATGTAACTGGAACTTCTATGCTAACAGTTTCTTATCTCACACTTCTCGCTTGTGAAACCCGTCCTAGCTCCAGGTTTTCCAACTAATTTTAATCTGCAAAAATTTAAATGCAACATCAATCACTATCTACTGTCTTCCTGATTGCTCTCTTCTCATTCTCCTCATTACTAATGTTTCTGTTCCTAATTCATCCACCCCTTGTTTGCTAGTGGCTGTACTGCCTTGTTTGGAGTAATACTGATTGAAAAAGAAAAAAAGCTCAACCCTGTCTGTTTTTAAGAATGCCACTCATGTCAATGTTAACAGTTGCAGACTAGCTTGCAGGCTGCGACCATCACTACCAGAGACCTCAGCCAACCAATCAGGCACAAGCATCAATTTCAGGCCCTACCAACTCTCCCTATCTTCCAGGTCACTTCCCTCACCCACAAAGTGACATTCTTGCTTTGATTGGCAATACAAAGAATTTTATCTTAACTCGTCTTCTTTTCTTTCCATCTCATTGGCAGTATTTCGTTTGTTTTCTTGTGCTATCATACATGCATTTATAACAAGGAGACAAATTAGAGTTTACTGTTTAGTTTTCAGTTCCAGCAAAAAGCAATGATTTTGAAGCATTATCCATGCTCCTTATAGCACCATGGGTGCTTATATTGTTTATGTAAGGTTGAATGAATAAATAACATTTGAATAGTCAAAAAAAAAAAGGAAAAAAAAGGTAATAATCGTAACTTGTACGTACCCTTTCTGTACATGCAGTCATATTGCAATCAGTGCATCTGGAGTCAAAGATGATGAAAATTAGTTCTGAACTTGTTATATTTCTATTGAAACTGATTGAAACAAAGACAGATGTAGTGTTTTGCAGTTGACACTTGACTTGGCCACTGAAAACAAAGGTTGCTTTTACGGTGTATTTAGTTCGCTTTTTGGGAATGCCACTTACAAACTGAAAATGAAAAATAATTATACGTGTAAAAAAATTAGATATAAATAAAATATATCTGTAAAGAAACAATATGAATGAAGGCAAAAATAAAACTTTTCTTTACCAATGTGTTTTGTCCTCCATCAAGGTAAATGTAAGGATTTTATTTCGCAACACATATTATAAACAGAAGTAAAATAAAAGAAAAATATTGCTAAATTTTCAAAATTTTAATTTCTGAACTCTAAGATGTTAAGATTGTAGTGATGGAGGAATCATTCTCTTGAGGGTCTGTTCTATAAAGTAGCAGTTCTTGAGAAGAAGCTATCTGAATTAAACTTTCTTATCAACAATAGAATGCTTAGGGAATGAGGATGATTCACCTCTGTGTACAAGGCATGGCAGGTCTTAGTTGTAAAGGTCTGAACTGGTGGAATTATGGGATGTAACTTGTCAGAACATTTTCCATTGAATTGGCATGTTGTCTATTTGGTATTAAAACTGCCAATCTCAGATTCAAATATAGCCCACTTCAAGCAGATCTGTTACTCTCTCCACCAGCTCATATACTGATGATTGGTTTTGCAATGATTGGTGATACTATGTATGAGTTTGGTCTCAGGTTTATCATTGGAAACTGTGAGATCAGTGCACTTTCAATGCATTTTACTTTTAGTGAATATTTTTCACTCCTGATCGGACTGGTATTTATTAAATTTAAATTGTGACCAGATTTGTTATGGTGAACTACTAGTGAGTTCAAAATGTTATTACACAATATAAGACACCCACTTAACTACCGAACAAGGGTAAAATGTTTTTTCAATAAGAAGGTTTTCTACTTGGTCTAAATTTGTTATAACTGATTTATCTCTTTAGCAGTTAAACAACAAATATTTTAACAAGTAATAATCATGTAGTGTTTTAAGATAACTAAATTTGGAAAGTATTTACCTCAATTTCAGTGATATGACACATCAGGCTGTCAACGTTAGCAAAGCTTTCACCAGTAACAATTATCTTAGAACAATCCCTTTGGTTTGTGTCACAGATCTGGTTAGCAGGGGTATCAATAAGTACCGGTGGTATAGTGCCATTTATTGAACAGTCAGCCCCCAACATTCCAGAATTACACTGACATACACCTGGAAACCGGAACAAGAATAAAGAAATATTAGCAGAAGGCAACAGAAATATTCTTCAAGAGAATAAAAGCTGTTAATGGGATGGACAAAAAGATTAAATAAAATTCAGATAAGGCATATATAGGTAATAGCACATTATGTAATTTAACATTGTCATTTAAAAGTAATCTTGTAAAGAGTGTATCATCAATGGAGGACTTATTTAGCCAGTCTAAGAGAAGAATATCTTTGAATTCAAGCCCAGCCTGAAGAGCGATAGAGTCCGTCAGGTTATCTTGCCCTAGACCAGTGGTTCTCGAACGGTGCGATGCACCTCATAGGTGCAGTGGAAGAGGATAGTTGGTGAGGCAGAATGATTGAAAGCCAATCAAAGATTTAGAAACAGTTTCAAAAAATTCATTTGCCAAAAATAAATGATTTCAAAATTTAAAATATAATTATGGATTAAATGAATGAATCCCAGTATAAATAATTATTGACCAATCTTATCATTGTGATATTTTTGGATTTTATATCAAGTATTAAGAATGTAGTAGTTAGGATCCGTTAATTGGAGGAGAGCATTATTAATGATAATGTTTTGGCTTTGAATCCCTTGTTATCTCTCTTTAACGTTATTTTGTGCATGACCAAGTGGTTAGAACATTTGCTTTCTGACCATGAGATCTGGGTTCAAATCTCACCATCATTGATTTATCAGAAAGCTATCTTCTTGATATTATTGGCCTGGGGAGGTGATCTCAGTATGTGGGATCTTTGGAAAGTGTCTAAAAAACATAACTCAATCCTTGTGAGTGAAAATGAGTAGACAGAGTAATTTGGGAGCCATTGATGGTTGTGCTAGCATAAAGTCACAAGTCATTATGACTGAGGGTTTGAGTGTACTAGCCTTGTTCAGACAGTTGATCATACCAGATAATGCATTCTCCCAGAAACTGTAACAAAGGTCTACTCAGCATAGTTGTAGTAGTGATTTTCCAAGCATAGCTCAGATGTGGCACAAGGCCGAAAGTATGGGGCACCCAGTGAGGATTGAACTCACTACTCAGTCATAATTGTTCTAGCGAGACAAGCTTGCTAACCATTACACCACCTCAAGGTGCCCCAGGATAGTTGTAGTATAAACCATGGGCCGGCTCTGTGGTTGTTGAATAAACACAAATATACCTGAGCAGGTGTCTGCAACAGGGATTGACTAGCTGCTCTAGTAGACAGGCATACTCATTATCAAATGGTTGGTGTAATAACAGAGGTGAATCTTATTGCAGTTTACATTGAATCATTGCTAAGTACAATTTGATTTCTTTATTTTAGAATCATGGAATAGAACCATCTTTCAAGTTAAATACATGGTTCTTCACAACTTCCTATCCCTTGTATCTCTTAGTAGTTTTTCCCCCTTTACTAATCACATTTTGTTCCATCATCCATTCACATAATCTCATCATATAAATGGAACACTGCCTTCTCTATATCTCTTGCCCTCAATATGTTGGTGGGAGCTTTCCAAGTCCAGTTTCTTCATTAGGTGTCCAAGGAATTTCAGCTAACTTTTCTTGATTCTGAGTGTAAGTGTTCCTTCTGTTGACATTTTCTTCAAGGCTTACTTGCTGCATCCATGAAATTTTCTGAAGAACCACATTTCTGATGTTTCTAGTTTTTTCTTCATCCTTAGTGAAATTGTTTAACATTCACTGCCATATAAATGGATAGAGACCACATAGAAATCCAACACTCTTTTCTTTGTTTCTAACAAACATTTTTCCATTTTTTTCAGCAACTTGTTTACCTTTTGAAATGTCCCTTTCACTATTCCATTGCATGTTCAGATCTTGGTGTCATATTTTCCATCCTTTGTTAAAACACTTCCCAGATATTTGAACTACACTTTATAGATTTTAATTATCATAACTTAGGTCTTCAATTTATCCACCACATCATACCAGAGCAATAGACATGTGGCTGAGTAGTTAGAAAGTTTGCTTTCTAACCATGAGACCAGGGTTTGAATTTGTCAGTAAGGTAACTTCTAGACGTTATTGGCTAGGAGAGCAGCATGCAGCACATTTGGAAAGGGGGTTGAAAACCATACGTGTTTACCAAAGCATTCTGAGTGAAATTGGGTAGACAGAACTATTTGGGAACCATAGTTGTGCTAGCATGAGGTTACAAGTCATCATAGCTGAGCATTTGAACCTTGTTCGGATTGTTGATCACACCAGATAATTTGTTCTTCCAGAAACTGTAACTAAAGTCTGCTCAGCATAGTTGTAGTATAAACCACAGGTGGGCTTTGTGGGTGTTTAACAAACACAAATGTGCCTGAATGGGCGTCTGCAACAGGGATTTGCTAGCCTCCCTAGTGGACAGGCATACTTAGATATGAGCAGTCAGACATTATTAAATATGTTAAAGCACAAAATTATTTTGTTTTATGTGAAATGACTAAAACCTTGGTTCATAAATTTTTCATAATTCAAGAAAATATATACATCTTTCTGTCCAAGTCAATTTAACAACATCCTATAAAATAATTCTTTATCACTTTTTATCATAGTAAAATATTCATATGTAAACTTAATCAATTTTCTTTATAAAAATTTGCAATTCATTAAACCCCATATAATATCTATTTGATGATTTTCTAACAGAAAAAAAATGTAATTCTTTTATTCCTAGTTGAAGGAACTATAGTTTGAAAAACAAATATAATTGTTATTTTCAAAAAATAACTTATGCTTGCTGTCTTAAGTTTACTTTTAATTTTCTTCTTGGGCAGTATATACAGTATTTGTATGTAGGAGGGTGGTATGAAAAAAGAAAATCTATCAAAGGGCAGATGAGCTTATAGGAGCCAACGACTATATATATATGAAATGGAACTAATGTCTTTAATTTAATTACAAAATTAAATTCGGAGCTTTTAGCTTCCATTTTTGAAACATGGTTAGAACTGTGTAGCATAAAAAACCATATTTTAAATCAATTTATAATTATATATATATATATATATATATATATATATATATATATAATATCATTTGATAATTAGAAGGGATAATTCCAAAGAGGATATAAATCCAAAGAGAATTCAATGTAAGGAAAGAGCAAATATGATAATGAAAGTGAAGTCCTTAGAAATCTATTTAGGTGATAATTTATTTCATGGGGATCAGGCACTCATCACTTCAGACCAAAATTTTACAAAAAAATTTTTTTTTGTAAAATTTTGGTCTGAAGAGATGAGTGCCTGATTCTCATGAAATAAATTATCACCTAAATAGATTTCTAAGGACTTCGCTTTCATTATTATATGTACATATAATTCATTTATTTAAATGCTATTTTTTAACTGGATACTCATATCTGAGCAGATGCTCTGTTTTTATTTATTTATTAAACAGTATATTTATTTATCTGCATCTACTGGCCTGAATGTTTGAGAAATCTTGTTACAAAAATATGTGTTCCCTTGATCATTAGATCTACTCAAATATGAGTATCCATTTAAAAAATAATGTTTAAACAAATTGATTAAAAATCTGTTGGATTTAATCCATTTCTTAAAAAATATATGCTTTATATAAATAAGGCTAGAATGGGGTCCCAAGTGTTGAATCATAACTGTCATAGAGATAGTGTCTTGAAAAAAATGCTTTGTGTATTTGGGCTACTGTAAGTGTCTGAGTTGGGTGCTGGGATTGGGTGATCTGACCTTGTAAAACTGTAACTCAAATCTTTATGACAAATTCTTTGACCAACAGAAACATGCCTATGTATGTACGTATGAAAACATCAAACTAAATTACATGAAATATTAAGCTTCTTACATTTTTAAAAAGTGACCATACTAAAAGCAGGAAACTGCAATTCATACAAAACAGAAAAGAAATTGGATTGATCTAATGGATGCTGTTTCAGAATAGAAATAATTATCATTTTTATGGCTCCTAATAAAATTTGTCCCACAAACAATATTTGGCAGCCTGATGCAAATCCTGGTAACAAAATATAAATTGGCACAAGACATAGAATTTGAAAAAACAAGAATTAATAAATATATTAACAAGACATGTTACAAAAGGGTAAAGAAAGTAACAAAGTTAGTAACAGTTCAATACTGTCTTCAGTTTGATGTCTCTGAAGTATTTAGATGCCTTGTGGCAGATGGTGCAAAAGGGGAATATATGTTACTGCTCTTAAAGGGAAAAAGAGAAAGAACCTTTCAAATATCACACTGCCTGTAATTACCATCAAGAGCAATAATCCAACAATGTTGATACTTAATCAAAAAACATCATGAAAAAACCCTAGTATAGCAGAACATATTTTTGGCTTCCAAAGGAAGATCAAAGTATAATTAATTTATATAATAAGCAAGAACCCCTATTAACTTTTATCAGCTTTAATTTATTTTTTTTTAATATTCATAATCTGGAATGCTTAATCTATAGTAATATCAAAAAAAAAATTGAAAAAAAATGATTATTGCTGGTTACAATGCCTATTCTAAAACTCCACCAACATGTGTTAAATTAGCATCTAATGGTAGTAGTGAGAGTAACTGTTTCCTAATAAGGAAACATTTGATATTCATTGACTGAACAATTAGTATTATTGTTGACTGAAATTTATAAAATCATTTTCTTAAGACAGTTTCTGAGGAAAATAGGTTTTTAAAGTCTACTATTTATTGCTCGTTTTAATACTGATGGGAGTTTCCTTCCTAATCTTTAGTTTAAAGTAGAGTGGAATGTCAACATCATGATTATGCAATTATTTTCTCTTCAAATTACATGTACTGTCCATTTTAGTTGTTGCTTCTCTTTAAAGTCATCAAGCGAGGTTTTTGTTATTTGGTAACGTTCTTTATGATTTTGTAGCACCAGTCTATGAGATCCGATGAAGGATTGTCTTCTTTAAGATTTACAGGGATCATTCTTTTGAAGCTATTATTTTTAATCATTGATATGAAAATGCAGTTGCATATAGTTGATAGTTTAGACATTTCTGAATGATTAGGAAACCTTGCATGAAAACCAAATGAAAGTCTGTAGTTGACACGGGAGATCCATACTGTAGAATATAAACAGTACACCTACCTCCATTACATTTACCATTGTCTGAACATTCATTTGGACAAAGGATATCTTCAATCTCTTTTGGTGGCTGTGGAGTATCGCTTCCATTCTCTTTTTTCCAAATGGCTGGGTTATGTTCAATTTCAGTGATACACTGCTCTTTTAGATTTGTGAGAGCAGAAGTATACCAACTTACATCATCTGTTAACTAAAACCACAAAATAAAAAAAAAATAATGTAATCAATAAAGAAATGACTTCAATCAAAGGAATAATAAAAGGCTACAATTATGAAGAAATATGACAGAGGTTCTCTAAAACCATAACTTTATAATTAGTAACTCTATATCAAGAAGGTAAACATGGACATTTGTGCATGCACAAAAACAAAGTGTCAAAAAGACAGTTTTTCTCATGACACCACTTATTTTAACTACCTTCACTTTTGGTAATGTTTATTGTTTTAAAAAGTGAAAATTAAAATTGTAATAAAACCTAAACATAAAATCTAAATTATGCATTTTGTTTATTCTTGAGAATTTACAACAAAAATAATAAACGTTATTTATTAAATTGTTTATTTACACTATTTATTTCTTATATATTTTATTGGAATGGTTGGCAAAACATTGGTGAATTGACAACTGATTCAAATGTTATAAAATGGTAAATAAGGATTTCCTTATCTTTGATTCACATATTTTAATTTAGTAAATGTTTATAAATGTATGAAAAAAAATTGTTTTCATATTTATTTCTTTTTATATTAGTAAATGATAAATATTGCATTGCATTAGTTTATAATTGTATTAGATTTTAGAATGTTGTAAATGTAAAATTATTCTTGCAAATAAACAATCTAATAAATAAATAGTGTTTAATATTTCTGTTGCAAATTCTCAAGAATAAAAAAATGTATAAATTCACTTTCATCATATGTGTTAGTTTTATTACAATTCTAATCATTGCTTTTTAAAAGAATAAACATTGCATAAAGTGAAGGTAGTTAAAAGTGGTGTTATGGGAAAAAATCATTCTTTTGACATTTTTTTTGTGAGTATAGAGATCCATGTTTGCTAAGAAGAAAATCTAATTTTTAGATGATGACAAAAGATTTTTCTTTCATCAGTACTTATTGTATTGTCCAATTTTTAATATTAAAATATAATTTATATTATTACACCCTGATTTCTCTAGGACTAATACTAGTCTACTACTACAGAAAAAAAAAAAGTGAAATTTCTTTTTCACTCAATGCCATTAAAATGATCTAACATTTAGAAAATAGCATTTTCTAGTCCAATTGAGCTCCTGGGTTCTGAGTGAGTTTTAAATAAATACAAACTTGACAAAAAACATCCAAGGAAGATAACTCTAGATCTATTAATTGTTAATTACAGTTACCTTCAGAAAATTAGAGGAATAAGCAAGAAAGAATCATTAACCTATGTGTACTCCTCTGTATCGGTAATAAAGGTATAAAACTGATGATACTTTAATAATAAAAGCCCTGATTCTATACCAGAGATGGCTCTCATGGCTTAACATCTTAATTGATTGGAGATATTAACAGCCAGATTATTTCTCCTGGTCAATTAAAATTGGCTACAGTAAATATCCCATTCAATACCACTACTGTGCATTGATAAGCAGTAGTCGTGAAGCATCATACCTGGGTATCAAGGGGGTTGTATTTTTTTTTTTTTTTTTTATAGTTTGAAGGGTTTTTTAAAGTTTGACTATCTTATGATCCAATTGCTATGGAAGGGATCCCCTTGAATCAATTCCATAATGTGTTCCGAGTTTCTAACATAGGATGAGGACTTAATTTCTCTTATTGTTTGATTTAGATGATGAAAATTGAAAAAAACTGAAAAGGTTTTCTTAATCTTTTGTGAAAAAAAGAATGTAATACAAAGCTTATAACTTACTCTTATGTCTTCAACACATGATTCTATGGAAGTGGTAAAACCTTTACTGACAATTCCTTTACACAACTGCCCAGACTTCTTTGACAAGATAAAATTAGTACAGATTTTTTCAGCATCTGTTTTATTCCTTCCACTTTGAGTCGGCCATTGTGGATCCTGAATGACAAAAAAGAAAAAGAAAAAAGAAAAAAACAATTAAGATGTAAACTTTTTTTATGCACCAAATCTTGTGGGTGATTATGAAAAACCATAAAAGTAAAAAAGAGGTTCGTGGGTTAATGTAATTTTCATAAATTTGTTGCGAAGATGTATTCTCGCCATTTATATCATTAACTTCACTAATCTGTTTTTTGTATGAATGATTCATATAATATATATATATATATATATATATAAATAAACAACACAGTTTGTCAGTGCAATTTGTATTTGAAAAATTCATTCTTTTTTGAGTATGAATTCCTTGCTTCCATTCTGCCCTTGTTATCTATTAATGCACAAGCATACAATTGTTTTAATAGAAAAGATTGAAAAATAAAATTTCTTGAGTAACCTATTTGGTATAAGCTTCTAGCATGTATTACAATGGATATGGAATTATTTTTATTAATCATAATTCTACATATTAGAATTACATATAGAATCCACCAAAAAAAATGTATACACACTTCAGAAAAGGAAAAACTTGTCTTTTGTAGTTTTATCCAATTGTGATAACATTGTTTACTGTAGTATATTTTCTTGACTAAAGGATGCTGTGTATCACACAAAACTGACTACATTGGTGGCCATTAGGCAAGAAATGCACGTGCAACTATCCCACTGGACAGTTTGGCCAACATTATCCAAGCAGTAGTCCACTGTACTAATAAATGTCAAGAAGGTAAAGACCACCATTTTGAGCATCTCTTGTGTTTCTAGAATACAAAGGTAACTTGTATTTATTTTGTGATATCTGAATAAATTTAGTATTACAATATCTATACAAGTCTTCCCTTTCCTGAAGTGAGTATACATTTTTTTTTGGCAGACTCTGTATGTTTCCTCATCACTGATCAAATCCTGAGCCTCTTCTATAAATATTTCATGGTAATTATCCTGATAAGCTTTCCTCTTTGATATCTCAGCTTCATGAATTTAAGTGCCATACTAGATTGAAAGTCTGGTCAGATCATTTCTCTAATGAAATTGCTAGATGTGACCACAAGTTCTGTGCTAATAGTTTCTTTTCTGATATATTTCTCGATTAGGGAATTCTCTTCCACCTTCCTACTTTTCTGTCAACTATAATCTTCAAAAATTTAAATGCAATATAAATTGTCATCTTCAGTCTTCTTGAATCCTGTTCTTTCATTCTCCTGTTTCTTTCTCTCAGTAAATTCTTAGTCGTTTTATTGCTTTGCTTGGGGGTGAAATTATTAAAAATAAATAAAAATAAAAAAGAAGCAATTATACTTACAAGAGAAACATAACTAGCGTTATATTTAAAAATGACCTGTGGTTCATTGGTGATACATTTTTGAGGAATTTGTTTTTCTTGAAGAAGTAAATCAGTTATGTCTTTGCCTGAAATATATAAAAAAAAGTAATAAGAATGAACATCAAAAAATACTTCTAATCTAATATTAAAACAGAATTTTGGTAAATTTGTATTGTAAGTACCAAAAGCCTCCCCCCCCCCCGGTGTTGAGAATGTATCATTCTGGAGTGAAATTGGCTGGTTAATTCGAAAATGACTTTAAAACTTTGTGCTCAGTTACCATTTAGAAGTTATAGACAATGTAAATTTGACTTCTTTCTCATTGTATACACAGAATGTCTGTCATTGTTGGCTTTGTTTACATATGTTTGCCTTGAGTTGTCATGTGGTGTAGAAGCTTCACTTGTCTTGATTACTGCATAATGCACAAAGTTCGAAATGAATGCGTGAAACAATGTGCAAAAAAAAACCAAAAAAAAAACCATAAAATCCGACAAAATAAAATAAAATAAAATAAAAATTACATGCCTGAAAAGTAAAAAAAAGGATTTTTCCTTTTTTTCAACGATGTTTTTATGTCATGAATCTGTATCATTAGCTAAAGCACATTTATTAAGGACAAAGAAAAAATACTGTTCATTTATAACTTCATTTAAAAATAAGTGCATTTTAAAATAACATCTGTGAAAATCTCGAAGTAATTGAGATACGAAAAGCTGTAAAAAGGTCGTTAACTAAGTAAGCTTATGCGAATTACAACTAGAGGAAAAAATGTGTTTACAATGCCAGTAATGGTGGCCACACAACATGAAAGAGATCAAACTTACATTGACGATAAATTGAAAATGATAATCGAATGCATTGTTTTAATGTCATTTTTTAAATAACTAGACAATTTCACACCAGAATGATACATTCTCAATATCGAGGACTTTTGGTGTTGACAATGCAAATTTACCGGAATTTCTATTATTAGGTTCTTTTTTGGAAAGAAATCTTCTTTGCCTGAAACCAATTTAAGTCTCATTAAGACATCATCTGAAACTGAACTATATAGACTGATTTGTTTTCTATAGCTTATCAACCTTTTTAAGGTTATTTAAAGATGAAACATATTTTTTATTATAAGAATTTTTTTGGAGATAATGATTTTCTCATAAAATTCTTACTACTTAACCCATAGCTGGAAAGAGAAGAGATAGATTCATGCCTTTCCTAAAGATATTTGCAATTTGAACTTGGCTCTCTGATTTCTCATTTCTGGTTGTGAATCATTACACCACCTGCACATCTAAGCTCCATATTTCTGAATGGTCACCCATTTAGGTACTGACCAGGTTCAATGTTGCTTGATGAGAAATGGTGTTTCAACGTGATATGCCTGTAAGCTCAAATTAAACTCTGTTAACAGATGTTAAAAAATTAAAAAAATAGTAAGTTCCTCATACTTAATGGTAATGATAATATTAGCCATTTCCTTATGAGGAAACATTCCGAATTCATTGGGCAAGAAGCCAGTGTGCCAATGCCAGTTAAAATTTATAAGATTCTGTTAAAAGATTTTTCAGGAAAATATATTTCTGAAGTTTAGTTGTTGTTATCACTCTTTCCAGTATTGATGGAGGTTTCTTTCCTTGCCTTTTACTTGAAGTAGTGTGGTATGTCAACATCTTGATTATATCATTATTTTCTCTTCAAATTATAGGCTCTATCCATTTTAGTTATTTTCTTTTTAAAGACCTTAAGTGATGCTATTTCCATTATCTGACTGTTCTTCGTTTGTGATTCTGTAGCATCAATCTACAAGATTCAAAGATGCCCTTGCTAAGACCTACAGGCTACATTTGTTTAAAGTCATTTTTAATCACTGATCTAAGAAAATGGTTGTATACATCTAATTTCAGAACATCGGTGTTCATAGACCTCTACAACTTCTTATTCTTTGTAGCTCTAGGTGATGTTTATCTTTATACCATCCCTACTAAGTTTCACCAACCATTCATTCAAACTCATCAGGTAGGTGGCCTCCTGTTTCCCCTGTTCCTTTCGTCTTTTATCATGTGAGTGTCTCCTTCGTTATTATGAATTCAAGAAATTTCAGATGACCCTTTCTGATTCTACATGTTCTTTTTTGTTTCCATTTTTCTGAAATCTTCCTCACAAAGAATTTCTTCAGTCAACAACTCTTTAAAATAATTGGTAAAATATTAATAATATATAAAAGGAATTGTAAATGGTTATTCCTTAAAAAGAGTTAAAAATTACGTCTGACAGAACTGCTGAAGAAAAGTCCAGTGTAAGAAGGAAACAATTTTATTTCAAACATTTATCATTAAAAAATTCGAGTGCCAATGTCAAGAAGGACAATCAAATTATATCACCTTTATTGTTCTTTATACGTTGATAGCATCGGAAATGATACTTTTCTTCACTGCAGTTACTCTGGAAATTTTTTCGACAGTCATAATACACAGTTTTTGATACATTGGCTGTCATATCATCTGTTAGACAATATCCATTATACAAAGTGTCTTCTGGTTTAACTCTAAAATGAAAAATGAAAGTAGGTTTAACATCATAAAATATCTCCACTTACATTTCACTCACACAAAAGTATTTGATAAGGTATAACATGAAGAGCTACTTGAATTATCACAAGTGTTTTTTTGTTTCAAATCATATTACTCCATGCAAGGCAGTAAAGCTACTAAGATATAAGGGGTTATGCTCTCATGTGTTTAATGTCTGCTTCAGGGAAATGGAAGATCTTGTCAATTTTGAACCTTTTCATTTGTACCCTCTTTAAATAATGACCTGTATTCATATTTATGATTCTTATTGCAATATTTCCTTAAAGTTGTTAAGCTCAAATATTTAATGATGCAATATTTTTAAATGGAAATGTAACAGGACAGAGAAGAGAAAAAATAATGCAATAGGCAGTGTACAACTGTTTGGGTATTTAATGTCTGCTTAAAATGTATGCCCCTTAAAATATAAAGACTGTATGTCAAGTGTCAACAGTAGAATTAGTGTACCCAGTTATTTTTTTTTTAATCTTTTAACTTCACACTTCTTTACTGTTTTTAACTTTCATGCACCAATAAAATTTGAAACAAGCTTGTCCTATTGTTACAATACAGTGTACTATCAAAATAAATGAATAATAATTAACTATTATTATAATTTCAATTTTTTTTTGTGAAGAGCTCAAATATTGTATTTGACAACATACACTTTATAAAAAAAAAAAGGTTATAAAAAACTGCTGTCTTGCATGTGAAAAGTGAGGTTTCCCATAGGATAATTTTATCCACAACACTCACTATTTTTGCTATAATTTTAACTCAGATTGGCACTTCTACCAAAATACAATTTGCTGAGAAAACCATTATCATCATCCTATGGTGATAAAAGTGCCATTTTTTCAGACACACAGTATTGAATGACAGAAACAAAGTAAGCCAAAAATCCAGCTACCGTAAATAAAATAACATTGTCTGATGAATTATTTTAAAATTATTATTAAGAGAAATGTTTGTAAGATATGTGTTTGGATAGAAAGAAAGAAGGGAAGATAGAAAGGTTTAATGTCTCCTGCAAATACCTCATAAATAATGGACTATTCCATTTTGAAAGAAAGAAAGAATGGAGGATAGAAGTGCTTAATGGCTGCTTCAGTGAAATGGAAAATTTTGTCAATTTCAAATCTTTTCATTTGTACCCACTTCTTAAAATAACCAGCATTCATATTTATAATTGTTATCACAATATTGTGTTAAAGTTGTTAAGCCCAGATATTTAGCAATGGAGAAATTTCTATGGGCATTTTATTATCATAGAACTTGTCATGATTTATCATTAATTTAAGAATTAAGATTCCTCAGAGAATTCAAAAATGAAAAATGTAAAATTTTCACAGTTCTTTCTAGTTAATATTATTGGAACTGTAAAAGGAATTATCATAATAAAGTGCCAGCAACATTTATCAGTACAAACTGATCCATTATATCTGAAAACCTTTCTATTATTAATCAGCTGGAAACTACAAAAGAAAAAGACATAACTAAAAGTAAATGTTGGTAATGGCAAAACACTAACCTGGGAAACAATGTTAAGGCCACAGAGAAATATGATGAAGAAATAAGCATTTTTACATTGTTTTATATTTAGCTGTACTGCAAGCTTGCTTTTTATATACAGTGAGGTTTTCAGCTACAGCAAAAGTGGTTTTGTAATATTTTGCAATGTATTAATAGTTTATTTTAAAACTAACATGCATAAATACACTAACATCTTTTTTTTACTAAATAGGCTCTGCTGAAATGCAAGTACATTTTTTATGCTGTCAAATGCAGTATATTAAATCCAGTAATGTCTGATACAAGTAAAATTTCATGTTGATAATAGAAGAGAAAGATTTCATATTTTACCTCCAGCTGAGGGAGAATTTTTTTGTATTCAATATATCACCTTCTGCATTCACAAAATCATTGCTTCTTTTACTATCAAATGTACCACAAAGACCTGAAAGCCAAGGTAAAATATTTAAAGTCAATAATCTATTCAAAGACAATATATCATTTATGTCATATTTTACTTGAATATAGACAAGGGGTGTGTGTGTGTGTGTGTATATATATATATATATATATATATATATATATATATGCATATACACCCCTATATAGGAGGAATAGTGGATAGTGGCTCGGATTAAGGAATCGGAGAGACGATTTTGTATTCCAGTCAAATCCATTACATGCTAATACCCTTGGCAAAGGTATCAACCCTCTTCTTCTCCCTCCAGCTATGGGCAAATAGCAGGACAGACTGGGTTCTATAGCCTTGGATGGCAACTGGTCTAGGAGAAGGACAACTCTGAAAAAAAAAAAAAACAAACCTGCGAAGGGTTGTTTGGTAACCTTGTGGCATGTAGTGCACCAGTTTGGCCCTTCAAAAAGTGTGGTTAGTTCTGCACAAAGCCTTCACCACTATAATCAAATCATATCTGCTGGTGTTTGGGCTATTGGTTCCTATGTACTGAGCTGCTTGAGTCTCATACATCAAATATGAAGGAGAGTCGTACCATATATATATATATTCACAGTTTTAGGTTTTGGCAAGTTGTCTGTTACTTTCATCAACACTTTTTGTTTTTTTGATTTTATATATATATACAATGAGGATGCAGGTTTGATTCCTGCCAGAGAAAAGATTTTCTTTATTAAGACTTCTCGAATATGCAAGCCAATAGATGTAATATCCACTGTTTAAAGTAAAAATAAAAATAGTCAGGATCGTTGAACCAATGCTAATGATCCTTTCCTTTAGCTGTATAGTATATACTATGTCAAGGCTACATACAGTTTTGAATTCAGAGTTACTTTTTTTTTAGACCAGTTGCTACCCAAGGCAGTAGGCTGCCATTTCTTTCTGCAGTAAATCAGTTGCCATCCAAGGCTATAGAACCCAGTCTGTCCTGCTATTTACCAATAGCTGGGAAGAGAAGAAGAGGATTCATACTTTTCCCAAGAGTATTAGTATGTAAGTGAATGTAATGACTCGAATTTGAACTCGGGTCTCCAATTCTTCAATCCAAGTCACTATCCATTACTCCACTGTGTCTCCTTTACCTATTAACTTGGGTATAAACACAGTCAAGTTATAATGGATTATATGAAACTGTCATTATAATAGAATAATGGAATAATCTGTCAAGTTATGGAATAATCATTTATTATAATGGAATAGTGGGATAACCATTCATTATAATAGAATAGCAGAAAAGGATTAGTTGTTATAATGGAATAACATTATAATCAGTTTTTATAATATAATAAAAAAGAATCAGTCATTATAATGGAATAATCAACAATCATTATGGATTAACCATGTTATTAGTCATGTCATAACAGAATAATCTGCTTGTTAATGATAAGAGAAATTACCAAAAATTTATTCGGAAAAAGAAACATCTATTTGTTTCTTAGCTTTCTTTGTAATATTTTGTCTGTTTCTCCAAGTATTTAGTAATACGTTAGATTTTTAGTTTATTGACAGTTAAAGAAAAAACCTTTGATGAACATCTTCAGAATCCATTAGTTTCTGTTAAGTTTAGCATTACCTGATCTGAATTTCTAGACCTGGCAAACAGATAAACATACAGTTCACATCAACTAATGAGGGTATATGAATGTAACTAACCTTCTGTATGTCCATAATCCATTGCAGAACCCATCAACCAAACATTAATAAAATGACCTGTTGTTCTCCCAATGCCAGATTTGACTGTCACATAAGTTCCAGTTGGTAGGTGAATCTAAAGAAAAGAAATATACATTATATATAAATAAAATATAAATATATAAATATTTACAAATGATAAAATTAAATATATAAATTATATATTATAAATATATAAAATGTAGATATACAAACACATATTAGGTACATACCATGAGAAGAAATAAAAAAAAAATTATTAATGCTGAAATGCTATGTAATAACAATCCTCTCATACAAACGTTGAGCAATTTCATCACATATGAAGAGAAGACAAATAGAGTTGTGGTACTACAGAAGGATGCTGAGAATATGATGGATTGAACATGTGAGCATCAAGGAAGTTTTAAGGATACCAAGCTGTCTAAAGATCAGACAAATGAAGATGAAAAAACTGGTCCAATGTAGAAGAGAACAATAACTTGTTGTTTTGGTCCCAAATTCTTCTTGATCATGAAAATTCCTTACAATTAAACCAATTGAATAACTGATCTACAGCAATACTAAATTAGTATAAATGTCTTTAAGTGTCAAATTGAAATACACCATTAAATAGACTGAAACAGTTGAACATTAGATGTTAAGAAATAGAAATAATGAAATATTCAGTGATAAAAACAAACTATCAATTGTAAGAAGACAAAATACATGATCATTAGTCAAATTGGCAGCTCAAGATGCAAAAAATGTCAAAAATCAAGCAAGTAGTGATTTTAACAGATGATGGAACATAGAAATATAAAAGTGCATTTGATCAACAAAAAGATGCCTTCCAAAGATTAAAAGTATAAAGAAACAGGAAAAATACATTAAAAAGAAAAAAAGAATGCTGAACTATGTAATAATCCTCCAACATGGCAATGAATGTTGGATAATTACCCCACAAATAGAGGCAACAAAGCTATGGTTCTACAGATGGATGCTGAAAATAACATGGATAAAACAATGCATAGGTTTTAAGGAGAATGGAAGCAAAAAGTATAGTTGTACTTAGAATCAGAAAGAGAGAGGTGAAATTTCCAAAAAACATAATTATTGCATGCAAGAAGGACAGAGGGGAAACATTGAGTAATCTACCTCTTAAGTTTGTGCAAATGACGAGCAGAACAGAGAGTACAAAGAATAGTAAGGGACAAATGTTCTTTCAAGCTACAAAGGATATTTGTGGAGAGCCATGAATGCCCATGTCCTGGGGACATTGCACATAAAAGAAGATGACAGTCAGTGAAGTGAATTAGTAACAAAGTTCTATCCCTATAAGAAAAGAAGAAACTGCAAGGTCATTAGTCCTGTTCTGGCATCTCAGTTTCAATCACTTTTCACTGTCATAACATAGTTTCACTCTGCCTTTTCTATAAATATTTTCATGGCAATTATTCTGATGAGCTTTCTTCTTTTGTACCCTGACTTCATTAATTTAAGTACGGTACTAGATTAGTAGCAAGGGCTAATGATTTTACTGTTGAAATTGTTAGATGTAACCGTAAGTTCTATGTTGATAGTTTCTTCTATACTTCTCACCTGTGGATTTCTATTTCAGAATTTTGGTTTTTTATCAAAATCAAGGAATTAAATAAATATTATATGTACCATTATATATTAATAAAATAATGCTTATATAATCCCTAAATATTTTTGACATTGAAAAGAAATCAATAAAACCCTCACTATAAAATGGTAAATTTAAAAAAAAAACGAGAATTTGAAAGACCTTAAATGACCCATGTCCTCTGTATCAACATGAAAAGTTGCTTATTATTAAGTTTCCAAAAAATAATGATCTTCTAAATCAGCATAATGAATTAACAGTAATTTGTAGGCATTGTATAAGGTTTACTTTAAAAAATAGTTAATAGACTTTTTCATAAAAATCTATGCATTACAATTAAATATCTATTATTTTATTAATATATAATATTTATTTCATTCCTTGATTTTTTTAACTTTAAATGACATGTTTTATTGCCTATTCAACATAAGTTTTTTTTTTTATTTTGGGTTCCAAATTATATATATATATATATATATATATATATATATATATAAATAAATGATTTAATCACACTAGAGGCCCCTTTAAGATAGTTCTTAACTATATACAAAAAAAAAAAAAATTAAATCTTTAAAATTAACCTTTTGTTAAATATATCTCTCTGACTACTTCATTGTATCTTAATTTACATTCAAAACTGATGTCATCTAATAGTGATGCATCTTAAAAATGTCAATTTATCTAGACATAAATGAATAACACACCTACCCCTAACTTCCACTGTACTGTACAGGTTTCTTTATAATATAATATATAGTATATATTTATGGAGAACGAATATATATATATATATACACAGTGGAAAAAACAAAATAGACACCCCACCTTACAGAACCCTACACACCATACAAAGTGTCTGTGTGTGTGTGTGTGTGTATATATATATATATATATATATATATATATATATGCTCCTGAAAAATTTATTTCGTTTGAGCTCTCTGGTGAGGAAGTGTGGGTTTGTAAACAGTGACTATTACAGCTAATAATGCATGACTCTTCAGTAAATCAAATTGAGTTCTCTCAGTCACTGTGTGTTTATCTAAAAATAAATACACTTAAATTCACCTTCATCTCTACTGTGTGCCAATGGCTTAGAATCCCCAACTGATGCCAATTCAGTTGGGTTTCGATCCTAGCTAGAGGCAACCAAACATCTAGCCACACTGATGAGCTGTGATACAGTGAAACAGTGTCTGTGGATGACTGTATATATATATATATATATATATATATATATATATATATATATAATCTATTTCCTTGTAATAAAGCTATATATATATATATATATATATATATATATATATATATATATATATATAATTATTGTAATTTTGGCTAATCCTTGTCTCCAAAATGTTGTAACCTAGGGAGGGTTACTGAATAGAATAATCAAATATTCACTACTGTATTTATGGGAATGGGGGCATACCCATTATTGTTTATAGGTATGCTACAATATATATATATATATATATATATATATATATATACATATATATATGTATGTATGTATGTATACATACACACACACACACACACATATCCCTGGTCAAAATCTTAAGACCAGATACAAAATGGTTAAAAAAATATAAAATACTGTTACTTTAATCAAAATATATTTGCGAAACATTTACATTTAATTAGGAAATATAGTTTATCAACAAATATGTGAACATTTTAAGCTTTTAATTGATTAATTTAAAAAAACATTGAAAAAATGATTTTTTTTGGTTGGTCATAAAGATAAGACTACGTGTGAAAAAAACAAATTACCGAACAAAAATTTTAGAACTAGTCAGTGTTCTCATAGCTCCAGGTGTGTAGACATCTTTGTAGCTCATTAAATATTAAATTTCAGATTTTAAAATGGTTAAGGATAAAATTTTAACAAAGTTTGAACAGGACAGGATTGTTAAACTTCAAAGACGTGGTATTTCACGAGCTATTGCAAATGAAATTGGCTATAGCGGAACTGTCATTGCTAACTTCATTAAAAATCAGGATGCGTATGCTTCTAAAAAAAATTCAAGCAGTTTCCCCAATAATATCTCACCATCTCTAGAGAGATGCATTAGGTGAGAAGTTAAGAGAGATTCAAGCCTAACATCAAATCAGATAAAGGCGAATACAGATGCTGAATGCAGCTCTAAAACAATTTGATGGCATTTAAATAAGAAAGGTTTTAAGAATTTGAAACAGTTGCAGAGGCCTCGCATTCTTCTTCACCATAAAACCTCCTGTTTACAATTTGCTTCCGATTATCAAACTTGGGATGTGGATAAATGGAAGAAAGTGTTGTTTTCAGATGAGAAAAAAATCAATCTTGATGGCCCATACGGTTTTCAGTGTTACTGGCATGCAAAAGATGTC
>OZ010577.1:30199080-30451580 GCA_963932145.1 Acanthosepion lycidas | reverse complement strand
TATAAAGAAGTAAGAGGATAAAAAATAAAAGATTAAAAATTACCAAAGTTTTCTATTTCACTGAAGCAGATGCTAAACACATGAGAGTCTTATCACATCTTCCATCTTTCCTTTCTTTTTTCTTTCTTATTACGCATACTTTCTTTTTCACAACTGAAACCAGTGTCTGATGTATCTGTTTCTTCTATTTTTCCTCTTAATCAAAACAGAAGGGTTCATTCTTTATCTGTGGTAATGGCAGGGTATAATGAATATGTTAATTAGCTTACTAACTGATGAACAAGCAGAATTATAATATGATATTCAATTTTCTTTCATTGTATCTTCACATCATAGTCATATCAGGAAAATAGATTTCTTAAGCCTACTCACAGAGGGAAGGAACATGCTGAGAGCTGCAAGGGATAGAGGGAGGTGGAGAACCATGATCGCCTTTATCCTGGAAGGACATGGCACATAAAAAGAAAGAATCCAACTCACTGTTATCACTCTTTCGAGTATTGATGAAAGTTTCTTTCCCAAACATTTGTTTAACTTTATATCATTATTTTCTTTTCTAATGTGCTATCCATTTTAGTTGTTGCTGCTTTTGGAAGTAAACATCTAAAGCTAGACAACTGGTGTAGTCAGTTCTACTGAAAACATGTTTTTAGAAAGTTTTATGATTACTGACAAACCAAAAAAAAAAAAAAAAAAAAGTTTTATGATTACTGACGAACCAAAAAAATAAAAAAAAAACTGGATAAAACAATAAAAAAGAACAATTGCAGCCAATAATTGTTTCCCGTTTAATAACTTTTAATACAGGGTGTAGCACAGTGCTTATCAAACTATCTGATATGGCATACTGGCAGTTTCATTATCAATATGCAAAGGACCAGCAAGCAAAGTTTTTCTATTTCAGTTTGATGAGTGCAGGGTACAGTGCTCCCTAAAAATCTTTGGGAGATATGTCCTATTTCAGTGTCATTTTGAGACTATCTGTATTAAACATGTTCTAAGGCCAGTCTTCATTGACATAACAAGTCTTCCTAGTGTGCCAGAGACCAATGCCATATAATTATAGAATAGCTGATCCGACAAAATATTATTTGAACATTTGTAGTATTATTCATTTATACCAGAAAAATATAATAATAGTGGCATGATTTATTTTTATTTAATAGAAATATATGTCCAAGAAAATCACCCCTTGGTATTCCTAGGTGTGGTCCCCACATAGTCTTATGCTGCATCATCTTGATGGTATTGTCATATGTATTTCAATTCATTTGTTAGCTGCCAATTATATCGCAGTCATTCATTGTATAGCAATGACTTTTAACATGAGTAATTGAAAAATGTAACCATTGTCGGAGTTAACTCCTCCTTTAGTTCGTTAACCCTTTCACCAGGGGTCGCTCTTCCCTGGCGATAAATAGTCGCTGACCCTTCGTCTCTTCCTTTTTTTCCCTCAGGCCTTTGGGCCAACACCTGGAGGTAAATCTCTCTTTTTCCTCAGGCTTTCAGCCTTACCACCTTGAAAATGTAAGCACTCACAGGGATAGCGCTTCCCAAAATGCTGGGAACACGCTAAGCACAATACACACACACACACACACACACATGCACATACAGAATATTCACACACACACACACACTTTGTCCTTTTGTAACTGTTTCCATGTAACTTGTTATTAATATATATATTTGTATACATATATTATCGGTCTTGTGTTTGTTTTTCTTTGCCTTCTTCTTTGGACTTAATTAAAGTCCAACCTTTTCATGTAGTTGGGCCGGCTAGCAGGAAAATCTGAACCCACATGTGTTCTTCTACGTCTACTCAACAACATCACAGCCACGGTCCGCTACACCATAATAAAATTAAAACTAAAATAAAAATTTAAAAAAATAAAAACAAGTCAAATATCCTGGCAGTCAACCGTGATGTGGAATGGGATTTTCTTTCTTTTTTTCTTGGGAACTCTCTGTGTACTGTCAGATGATGACTTGCGTACCAGTACCACACTGAGTACCACTGGGTAGCAGAAATACCTCGTTATATCCTGTCAGAATTCTCACATATTTTAAAAAACAACTAGAAGAAACTTCACCTTCCAGCACCAGTAAACCTGATCCAGCCTATAAAAAGGCCTCGGATCAAAATGTAGTATCTGTTCCAGCAGCAGCTACAGATAGCTTGCCACATCCAGTTCCAGCCAGCAGCAGCTCCAGACAGCCATTCATCAACTCCAGTTAGCAGCATAGATATGCAATAATCTGTTCTTTTTAGGGCAATGCTCTTCAATGGCTACCAAACTTCTTTTCAAGACAACACTTTTCATTCACTACAAAAACTGTTTTTTTCAGTACAACATTTTTCTCCTCCTTTACATAAACATGCAGATATATTTTTTGCCTAGTTTAGTGTAACCTTACTTTTCTCAATGTATTTTCTTTAATGAAAATAAACTTGGCAATATATGTTTGTACTCAAGTCTTTCTTTTTTGTTTATTGTTAACTTCTGTCATTCAATATCTGTTTGCAGACCAATATAACACCCACAATAACCTCCTATATAATGTTAAGACAGCTCAATGAAAACAGCATTGCCACTAATGTCTTAAAGTTATGTGGGACGTATTTCTGCTACACACACTGTAGATGCTGAAGATAATTTTAGCGTGTCTCCACTTTTTAATTTTCAAATGTTCAATATTTTTCATGTACAGAATTTCCTTTTATACTGAAAATTTTTACCTTCAGAATTCTTTAACAGTTCTAAACTCTCTGAAGTTAGGTAAAATATATTAAAATATTTACATGAAAATGTAAACTTACCGCATAGGGAAGTGTTGTGTGTTTCATGAGAACAAATTCTCCTTCGTAGTAATTATTATATCGTCTAAATAAAATAGAAAGAAATTTAGCAACCAAAGTTATAAGAAACAGTGACTTGAATTTGTCAAATCCAAAATAATAATAACAAAGATAAAGCAAAGGGTATATAATGTATCTAAATAAATTCCTTACTGATTAAAGGAGAAAAAAATAGTCATCAAATTCTGGAACAATTTCTAATGAATAAAAGCAAATGTGTTTTCACTATAAAAGTTTAGATAATTTTAAAAAAAAGGGAAGTGTTCTAACAGAGGACGGAAAGTGTGACACTAAGATCTGAAGACGTATTGGGAGGCCCAAAGATGCATTCTAAAAGCTAAGCAGAATATTAAGAATCAGAAAAATTTCATTAGAAACAAAAAAAAGAACATTGAACTTTTACGTGATATCTGTCCTCTTGTATGGCAGGATAATCTCTTCAAAGATGAAGAAGAGACTTGGAGCAACAGAAATATGGTTTTATAGAAAGAAGCTGAGGATACCATGGACCAAACATGTGAGAAACAACAAGGTTTTGGAGAAAATGGAAACAAAGAGGAAACCTATACTTAATCTCAGTAAGAGACAGTTGAGGTTTCTGGGTCATGTAATGAGGAAGGAGAGCTTTAAAAATCTGATACTCACAGAGCAAAGAGAGGGAAAGAGGGAGAGAGGAAAGCAGTGTGTAACAAATTTGATGGCCTTGAGCAAATGGATGATGGTTTGGGAGAAATAACAAAAAGAAAAAAATTATTAAGAGCTACAAGGGAGAGGAAGATGTGAAGGGTCATTATCACCTATGCCCTGAAGAGACATGGCACATGAAAGAAGAAGAAAATACTTTGATATTGGACAGGTGAATTAACTTTTTTTTTTAATCATTTCACCCCCAAGTAATGCGATAATGCCAGTAGAATGCAGGGTTTACTGGGTGTGACAGTGAATGAAAAGACTGATATTAGGGAGGATTACAGTGAAGTAATGGATAGTGGCTTGGATTGAGGAATTGGAGAGCCGAGTTTGAATTCCATTTGGATCCATTACATTCACTTACATGCTAATACCCTTGGGAAAGGTATGAATCCTCTTCTCCCACCAACTTTGGGTAAATAGCAGGACAGACTGGGTTCTATAGCCTTAGATGGCAACTGGTCTACTGCAGAAAGAAATAGCAACCTACTGCAGGAAAAAATCTGCCTCGTCAGTCATGTATCAAAAGATACATGATTGCCTAAGCGTGTATCATGCATGGCACATAAATGAGGAAAAGGCAAAAAAGGAACATTGCATTAAAATTTTGAAGATTGTAGATATCAGAAGCAAGAAATTGGAAGGGAGTTCCACAGGTAGGAAGTGTGAGAAAAGAAACTGTTAGAGTAGAAGTGGTGGCTGCATCTAGCTATTTCAACAGTAAAACAGTGGCACATGTGATAACAAATATATCCTCATTATTCAACTTCTATTGATTCTCAAAAAGTGAACACACTTGGTGATTTCAACATGTGAGGGTCTAATAATTCAGGTTTTTTTTCACAGAACTATTGCTATTCTAAAAATTAAGTTGTTGATACAATATTCACTCACACAAAAAAAAAAAAGAATTATTCTTACAATCCAAAATATGTTTTGGCTTTAAATAACCCACAAAGAATTGATAAACCATAAAAAATCAAATCAATCTAGCTAGGGATTAATTAAAAGGTATATTTAATACTCAAGCCTTGGGTAGCAACCAATCTGGGATAAAGATTATACTGAATTCAAAACTGTTGAAATGGAGAAATTACTTCTACCTCTTTCCCCAAGAAGTCATGAGAATTTACAGATAAGAAAAGGGAGTCTGTGGAGAGCCATGATAGCTTAAATCCTGAATATTGATGATATTAACCATTTCCTTATAAGGAAATATTCTACTTTCAGGTGTAATTATTAGGTTGGTGCAAAAATAATGTCGTTTTCTCACATAGTAACATATGTGGGAAAACGACATTATGGTTGCACCAACCTAATAATAAAATCTTAGAAGGTTCCTTAAAAGGTTTTTCAGAAAAATAGGTTTCTCAAGTCTAGTAACTGTTATCACCCTTTCCAGTATTGATGGCGGTTTCCTTCCAAACTTTTTGTTTGAAGTAGTGTGGAATGTCAAGATTTTGATCATTATCTTCTCAAATTACATGTGCTAAGCATTTTAGTTGTTACTTGCTGCTGCTGAAAATGCTGAGGTGATATGATTTTTATTATCTGTTACAGTTACTTACTTTGTGATTCTGCAGCACCAGTCCATAAGGTTAAAAAAGGATGGTCCTTGCTAAGACCTACAAGCATAATTTGCTCAAAGTCATTTTTAAACATTGATCCTAAAAAGCAGTTGTATACATCTGGCAGTTTAGATATTTCTGAAGGAGTTTTGTGCCATGCATAACATCCACATGTCTTGAACTGATAAGGCTGTTCAAAAGCCTGACTTGTGTTTTTCGGTTAATGCTCTGATTTTGTAGCAATTTGTGGTATTGTGTGAAACTATCCCCAATGCAACCTGTTCATTATTCAATTTCCATACCCTCTAAAGAGATATGGTGCTAAAAAAAAAACAAAACAATTAGCATTTGATAAAAAGATTTAGACAATTTGATAACTGATTTTTACATCTGCCTTTGTTTGTTAAACTTGGCTGTTTTGTGATACCTACTGTTAGGAATGCCTAATAGAAGTGGAGGATGTTTACTTTTTTTAGTGGGGTGGGAGGGATTTCCTTACCTCTGAACTTATTAAGACCATCCTGTTTTTGACGCTTTAAAATATTTTCTAAATCCCCTTTTATTAAGACTTCTGTTTATTACATATTAAAAATTCTGCTTCCTTTTTTATACAACAAAGGAGAATAACATAAGATTTTAAGATTTGATCAATTGTTTTAAACAGGTGCTGAAATCAAATTTTAATGAAACATTTTAAAACCAAAAAGATGTTGGTTAACAAATAAAGTGCTCACCTGCCATCAAAGGTTGTCATGTGAGGATCATTAATTGATTTACACAAAGCACTCTTATCATTATCAATGATTTTTATCTGAAAAAGAGAAATTACATCCAGAGTGTGTAATGAAAATCTTTAAAGAACAGTAACGAAGAACAATTTTTATAAACCAATAGGATCAAAATAGAAAATTCCAATAGAGAGCAACAAGAAAAGTTTTAAAGAAAATTTAATTAGGAATTGAAGATACCAAAAGTCAAGCAACTACGAAAATTTAAGTATCAAAAAACTCACTTACACACATTTTTTTAACAAAAATAAACTTTAGGAGGTGCATAAATTACATGAGTAGATTGTTTCCAGGTATCTTAAAAAAATTTTTTGTTGAAAAAAAATGTACAAAACGTAAACATTCATACCAGAATTTGACCCATTTAATGTCAGATAAGTTTATACAGAAAAAAAAAATAAAGCCTTAAATGTAATGAAGTTGATTTTTATTCATGCTAGACAATATAATGCTTACTTTTTCTGTATAAATTTACTAAAACCACTAAATGGTTAACAACTTTTTGAAGTCTGACGTTCATGCTGGTAATCACAATCCAGACCATATTTTACAATGCTTGGTGTTTCTACTTATCACAATGGTGCACCAATGACATACATAGTGATATGGATATTTTTGACTGGAAAAAATGTAATGATATGGATAATCTTGACTGTATGGTTTTATTCTTGTCTGTTTTTCTTGTTTTGTTGTGAGATTGACAAAACTGTTGAGGATCATAAGGAAAAGAATGTAAATTGTAAATATTTACAATGTTGATAATCACGATCCTGATTTTTATATGTGGGAATAATTCAGGTCATATAATTTAATATCTTTTAATGTGATACTTACCTGTTAAACAGAAATTATTTTTATCTCATGAAAATTTAATAAAATCTAATTGTAAGTAAGTGAAATTATGCTAAATACAACTAAACTGAAAAACCTCTTCTTCCTGGCCATATTGGTAATTCTGAAAATTTTTGGGTGCAAATTTTACACGAGTAGAATCTTTTTTTAATAAATTTTATCCTGAAAATTACCTGTGTAAATTACATGTGTTTTAACGGTATTTAGGAAGTGTTTTGACAGAAAACCTGAATCTGAAGGCTCATTGGAATAGCAAAAGATGCCTTCCAGAAGTTATGCAAAGTATTAAGAAATAGGAAACTTTCATTAGAAACAAAGAAAAGAATACTAGATTATATATAGTATTGGTCCTTCTACTTGGCAGTGAATGCTGGACAATCTTCTCATAGATATAGAAGAGCCCTGAGGCAACAGAAATGTGGTTCTACAGAAAGATGCTGAGAGAATCATAGATGGAACATTTGAGCAATTAAGTTTTAAGGAAAATAAAATGAAAAAGGACACTTATACTTAATATAGCAAAGAAACAGTTGAAATTTTTAGGATATTTAATGAGGAATGAAGGCATAGAGAATTTGACACTTGCAGGGTATACTGAAGGCAAGAGTTGTGGAGGGAAACAATGAATAACCTACATTATGGGCTTGTGTAAATGGAGGGAAGAACAGATACTGTGAAGGATAGTAAGGAGATAAACATTACTCAGAGCTATGATGGACAGGAAGTTGTGGTGAGCCATGATCACCAAGACATAAAAGAATAATAAAAATAAACATAAAACAAACATTCTCTGTCCAATCAGAATATTTAAAGGATTTAAATCCTGGACTTTTAGCTCAGCTTATCAGTAGTGACAATAGACCATGAGATTGTGCTCAAATTGCTCATACTATCACTACTCACATACACATGTTGACACTACTCATTAAGTTCTCAGCAAACATCAAAATGACAATTTAAATATTTACTACTGAATGCTTCTTCTTTCATGTGCTGTGTCCCTTCAGGACATAGGTGATCATGGCTTCTCTCAGACCCTGTTCTGTTATCTACTTGCTTAAGCCCACTATGTATGTCACACATTGCTTTCGCTTGTCTTTCTTTCCCTCTATTCACACTGTGAGTATCAGATTCTCCAAGCTCTCCTTTCTCATTATGTGTCCCAGAAATTTCTGTTGCCTCTTCCTGATGTTAAGTATAAGTTTCCACCTTGTTTACATCCTCTCCAAAACCTCACTGTTCCTCACACACTTGATCCATTACCTTGAGTCTCTTCTTTATCTTTGAGTAGAATGCCCAACATTTGCTCCTGTAAAGGAGGACAGATATCATATAGCAGTTCAGTACTCTTTTCCTTGTTACCAACGAAATCCTCCTGTCTTGTAATACTCTACAATGCCAATTACAAACATAAACATATTCATATGAAGCATTAAATTAAACTTATTTGGTGCCTACATTTGAGTAAATACAGACAATTAATTCCTAAAATGACCAATATAACTTGATAAGAAATTAGTAATAAGTAACTGAAAAAGTGAAATTTATACTTACTTTAACGGTGCCTATCAACTTTACATGCATATTCAATACTGATCCATGAATCTCCAAAATTCTTATTTGATCCTTATCTCTCAGAGAATCCATAACTGCTCTGACAGAAACAGACTGGGTAAGATTCCAGTTTTCCATTGTAAACCAAAGACCACAAGAACTAGCACAGGACTTTTGCTTTCTAAAGCCAATAACCACTTGCATGATGTCAACATTGTTACATTTGTATTCTTTGTGTGGCTGAAATTCCATTTCAACTTTGACACTGCACTGCTTTAAGAAGTCTTCATTAGTTGATAAGTTAGCATGTTGGCCAATCAGGCAAAAGAATTGTGGAGGGAATGTTAAAGATAACATTACATGCTTCTCCATACCACCTTCAGCAACAGTCAAAGTTTTGTTGTGGACCTATGTAATATAAAATAATAGAAAATAATAATGACAATAAAAACAGATAATAAAAATTTTGGTTTTAATTGAATTAAATAGTGTTCCATTTTTTAAACATCAAATACAGGGTGTAGCAGAAATACCTCCCACATAATGGTAAGACATTAGTGACAATAGTATCTGCATCCACCTAATGTTTTACCATTATATGGGAGGTATTTCTGCTGGCTGCACCCTGTACTTTAAAAAAGGCTAAAAGTTAATCTTTTCAAAGATAATAAAAAACTTGCTTTGGTAATAACAAAGTTACAGTGTTGTTAAATAATGATCTTGAGCCAACCTTATAAATGATTCAATTTTAATTTTATGAGGTAAGAAAGAGGGAGTTTAAATCTGAAGTTGTTGAATATCTGTTCAAAATGTTGTTAATATTAAAAAAAAATACTTTGGAGCCAAACATATGAAAGTATATAAATATATATTTGTAAAATAAAAATTACTAGTAATACATTTTTGTGAAAGGAATTACAAATGCTCTCAAGAAAATTAAATTTTGGCATCAACTGACTCAAAAGGCATTGATAAGCTGCTAAAGGATCTTTCTGCCTACCAAGCTGCTCGGGTTATTTTCAGTTGAAATTTGTAAAATCTTTGTTAAAATAATTACTCAGGAAAATAGGTTTCTCAAGTACAGTAACTGTTATTGCTTTTTCCAGTATTGATGGAAGTTTCCTTCCTAGCCTTTTGTTCAAAGTAGTGTGGACTGTCAACTTGATTATGTCATTATTTTCTCTTCCAGTTACATGTGCTATCCATTTTAGTTGTTGCTGCTGCTGAAAGTCCTTGATTGGATCTGGTTTCCACTATCTGGTACAGTACTTAGTTTGTGATTATGTAGCACCAGTCAACAAGGTTTGAAGAATGGCCCTTGTTCAGACTTACAGACTTCATTTGCTTGAAGCCATTCTGAATGAGTTTGGTACCATGCATAACATTCATATGAAAGTCTTGACCTAACAATGCTATTTAACCTTTATCACATAGTAGGTGACTATTTTCACCAAGCAAAATGTTAGTCCTGCTAATGCAAGTTGAATTTGAATTTCTTGGTTGTGTAGTCATATTCTTCTATGGCAACACCTAAAACAATCTTGATTGAAATTGAGAGAAAGGCTACTGCAGTTTCAAATATATAGAACTAATATATAAAACACTATATTTTGAGAGGATTCCATATACAGTAAAAGGGAAGTTATATTTATAAATGATGCAGAGTGCTAAATATTAAGAAAATAACATGAGTTTTTAGGCTAATGTTTTGGCTTTGACGTTGTTTGCAGTGTTGGGCAAAAATACCACTAGCACATCCTAATCTATGTTATATTTCCTCATCTCCTATACTAAATTGGTTACAACTGATCTATACACTGAGGTATTTGAAGTGTTTAGTATATACTAATTTTATATCCTGAATTCTTTTGATGAATTCAAGATATGTCCTATCATTATTTTCATTCCAAAACCTGATCAGAGTTTTCTTTATCTATTTCTTAGAGCAATTAGCAGATGGTAATGATTTTTTATTCAAGATCATTCTCAGTCCAACTATGAATATCTATGTCTTCAGCATATCCAACTTCATTGTAAGGATTTATAAGAATGACTAATATTTTTCAGGCTATCACATAAATTAGATATAATGTATAGTTGTTATCTATTTTCTGATTGTCTATCTAAATATTTTATAAAAATACTTATTTATAGTGATTGGTTACTTATTTCCATGTTTGCCTATCTAGTAGTGTAGCTAGCTAATCCCTGTTTGAAACACTTCTTCAGACACGTGTGTTTCATCAACAACCACAAAAACAATATCTGGCTTATACTGGGACTATGCTGAGCAGACCTTATGGTTTCTGTTGAAATCAGTAGTTGAACAAGGCCAGTACATGCAAATACTCAGTCATGATGACTTGTGATTTCATGCTAGCAAAATCAACAATAGTTTCTGAAGAGATTTTTTTATCCAATTTCTTATACATGGGTTGGATCAACCCATAGTTTGGTTTTGAGGCATTTCCCAACAGTACCATTTACTAGGTTAGTCTACCTTATCTGTGTTGCAAAGAAATCACCTCCTTCATCAATTGATCATGGTAGGACTTCAAACTGGGGTTCATAGTCAGAATTTTAATACGTTATCCACTCAGCCATGCTCCAATATAAGTGTAGATACTGATGCCAACATTGTGTGGTAACAACTGTTTCATGCTTGGATTCAATCTTCAGGCCATGTTGGTTGGATTATAGCTTGACTATATAAGTTACTTATTGAGGAATTATGGATAGCAAGATCAGTTATTTCTGGCTTATGCATTTAATGTTTTGTAAAATATCTCTTTTATATTCATATAATCTTTTATTTAAAAATCTTGAGGTTTCTCCAATGGATTCTTTGTAGCAATTATTACAGGTGATAGAGTAAATTCATCCTTCAAGTTTTAACTTATTGTTTTGTTTTATATTGATTAAGTATTGCTTTAGGTGTAGTTGTAACAAATTTTATATTGAGTTTAGATAAATTCTTTTCAATTACAGTTGTAATCGAGTTAGTAGGTAAAACAATATACTTTTTGGATTTGTTGGGTTTGTCAGTAAGGGACACTTTTCTATTTTGGAATATTTTACAAGTCTTTTGTTTTGTATTCAATATGAAGTAGTGTATTACAGGATCTTGAAAGTGTTTTCAATGTATTTCTCCTCTTCATGTAAATATTGAGGGCTGCAGATTCTGAGTGCTCTTAAGTAGAATCTGATGATTATTTCTGATTTTTTTTTTTTCAATGATGGGAATTGAAATTTATTAGATTATTTTTATTAGTTGCTGGATATATATATATATATATATATATATATATATGCTTTTAAAAAAAAAATGCCATTTTTATTTTATTCATAAATATCTGATAAGTGACCAATTAATTAAAAATTACATAAAGCATAAAAATTCTTTTAGATTAAATTAATTTATTACTTTTTACAAAACTCTTAACTTACCAAAATACCAGCAAACAATTTTTCACTTTTCCGAACAGGACTCTTTGAAGTATTACATCGGTTAGCAAAACAAGACTGGATCCCGCATTGAATCTAGAAATAAAAAATGTGTTGGTTACAATCTGCTAGGAATGCAATATTTATTCATGTTAATTACAAAAGAAAAAGAAAAAAGAAAGAGAAAAAAAGAAAACAAGAAAAAGAAAAAAAAGAAAAAGAAAAAAAGAAAAAGAAAACAAGAAAAAAAATAGAAAAAGAAAAAAGAAAAAGAAAAAAAGAAAAAGAAAAAAGAAAAAGTAAAAAAAGAAAAAGAAAAAAGAAAAAGTAAAAAAAGAAAAAAGAAAAAGTAAAAAAAGAAAAAGAAAAAAGAAAAAGTAAAAAAAGAAAAAGAAAAAAGTAAAAGTAAAAAAAGAAAAAGAAAAAAGTAAAAGTAAAAAAAGAAAAAGAAAAAGATAAAAAAGAAAAAGAAGAAAAGAAAAAAGAAAAAAAAGAAAAAGGAGAAAAAAAAAGGAGAAAAAAAAAAGAAGAAAAATGGCAAAGGATTAAAAGGGAATGAGGAGGCCGGTCTTCACCTGTCCTACATTTAATTTAGTTAGCCACAAACATTGACCAAAATATACTATAATTTTCCTTACAGCTAAACAACACATTCTTACTTACTATACTTACTACAGTTCAAATATTAGAAATAAATCATTTCCTCTCTCACACATTTGTAAAAGATTTTGAACACAAGATCTCAGTTGATGGAATCAAACACCTTGTGAAAGTAAACAAAACAGATTGTAACCTCTTTGTTGAATTTTTTCATCTCTTCCAGTATGTGGCGAATGGAGACAATTTGAGCAGTTACAACTTGCCTCTTCTAAATCCATTCTGTTTCTTGTGGAGAAGTGGATCGAAGGTAGAGACAATCCTATTTAGAAGAGAAGCTTGTTGTAAACTTTTGCTGCAACTAGCATGAGAGTTATACCCCTATAGTTAGATCACCTTTTTTGGAAACAGGGAATACTGTTGGCTGAAGGGTGCATGAATGTAGACATACCCATTTTAAGGTGTACTAATTAATCTATCATATTTTTCTGTTTGATATGACTATTATATTTTTATATTTTAAACTATGAAAATAAAAAAATATAGTTTTTCATTAAGAATGTAGAGAGAAAACTTTCTAAGAAAAAAAAAACAAGAAAATGAAAATATAAACAAATTTTATCTTGTGAGCAAAACTGAGTGTATTTGCAATCTGTAAGAAATTTTTTAAAGTAAAGTAAAAATTTCAGCATACTTGTGTATATGACCAGTATTGGGAAGAAGGGAGACAGAATGTGCACCACCCCCGGGCATCTATAATTAGAGTGCATTCAAGAGTGAAATAAAAATTTAGTTTATATTTAATCTGAATAAAGTGCTTATTTCATGTTTCCTCTGTTTTTACATATTTAAAATGTTTTCCTTTCTCACATTTCTCAGTACTAGGTCCCATACAACCTCTATTTGAATCAATCAAGGAGTTGGCCCTAGGTATCACCAAACATCACCAAGCTTCTGCAAGTCACTGAATATGAGCCCACACTTTTTACTTTTAATTTCTGTTTAGAATTTCTTCATTATGCACAAGAAAATATGGTATTTTGATAAACAGATGAAAGGGAAGATATGATTATGTCATATAGGACATAAATGAATGGAATTGTCCCTTCATATAAATAAGCAGAGTTAGCATTAAGTCATTTGCTAAGTCTACCTTTGTGTAGTAAACCATCTATTTCATTACTTATGTACAAGTTTGTCTTCCTTATTTATTTCCATCTGTTATCATGAAAACATGAGATACAACAGATAAGAAATGAATTATTGATATTTTTATTTTGTTTTCAGTTTTTAGACTTACATGCATTCCAAGAGTGAAGTTTGTGAGCATATATGGTTTGAGATGTCTTTTTTCTTCTCCAAGTGACAGATCCACGTGTAATTCTTCTTGGCCTGCATACCAGATGAGTTTATTCTTCACTTTAGAGTAATTCAGACGGTTAAATTTACACACTACATAATATTTATCATTAGCATCTTTTTCATAGAAAATTTTCAAATTGGTATCCACGACTGGAAATTCTGAAAAAAGAAAGACAAAAGAATAAAATATGTAATGTATGTTGGACAGCTTGCTAAAAACACAAGACTAAGCGTCTCATTATTTATTCTATTTATCTTCATCTTTTTTGTTGTTATCACTTTGTTGTTGACCACTGTACCCACCTCCCCAACCTTCCTCAAATGTATTTAAATCTGGATAACCTACAGGGTATTTGTGGTCAAATGAAATTAGCAACTCTATTTTAAAACACAATTTTAGATTCGTCGTTTTTTTCCCTCTACACTAGTTTCTTGTGATTTTTTGTTGTTCTTTTCCCAGTATCTACTTCATTGTTCATTTCTCCTGTCACAACTGTATGTACGGTATGATGTACACCAAGAGAGTCGTCTCATCTACATTATGGTTTATTTATAATGGGAAATCACCAATCAGATAATAGACATACTAGAGATATGGGCATGTTAGAATAGAGCACACTAACACACCTGGATGTCCCTCCTTATGATTCCATCCAACCACGCTAATATTATACACAATTGCTAATGAAGTAATTTCTTGTGGGAAAACAAAGAAGAAAGGTCTCTTTTGATGGAGTAACATACTTACCTTCTCTTAAATTGAAGTCCTGCATGCCAGACAAAGACAAACTCTATTTTGTCAAGAATAAAGCAAGTCCTATTCACCATTTCTGCCATTTGACTTCAGTTCTGGTTCACTATGTCTGCTACAGTATTCTGACCAGGGTATTTCTCTTAATTTAATCTAAAGAAACTGTTCTTGTGCGACTGCTCATGTCTAGGGATTTCATCCAGTTCTTCTTTTTTTTTTAATACTGTTCAGTTATTGCTTGCTTGTTTCTACTGAGTAAAGGTATAGACAACCCAATCCAGGGATTGAACTCACAACTACTATATCATCAAATTTAAAAAAAAAAAACAATGCTTATATCCACTAGGCTATACAGAAACTAAATCTCACAGATGTAGCATTGTTTATTTAAACCTGGACTTTGTCAGTTACTGCTGGTGAGTGTGTGTATGACTTTGGGGGTCTTCTCTCAATGTATATTCTACATTCTTGCAATGATGCAAGAAGCTGTCTCCTTCTTCACTTTCGAATAGGTGTTTGTATATCTACTTAGCTTGCTCCCATGTGTGCACATTTTAAGCACATCTGGATTGATCACTTGCTTATAATTTGGAAGCAGTCACTGACACTTAGTAGACATTAGATTTGCATTTGATAGTTAGAAGACCATCTCTCAAATCAACTTGCTGATGCATCTGGATTCTCCAATACACATCAAGTGCAAAGTCAGTTTTAACATCATCTGAGGTGAGTCATATTAAATATAATAGCATATATATATATATATATTTTTTTTTAAGCTTAGCGCCCCGAGCAAGGCATGAAGCCACTAGGATGCAGGGGGGTTGCAGAAGATTTGTAGCAAGAGCAGATAGGAGTGATAGAAGAAAGGATGAAGGGAAGGGTAGTGTGTAGATCAAGGTAACTGGAGATGTCGATATATCAATGCAACTTTATATACCATTTTAATTTTGATTTATATGCCTTGCATTTTTTCATAAGAACATTAAGAAGATTACTACCAGACCTTAGCCAAAGTAAATTTGTTATCTGAACTAAAAGTTAAATTCTTCTTTGTCAAATATTTCATCTTTTCTGTTTTGTGTTTTCTCATTGATTTCATGTTATATTAACAAGAAGTCAATGAGAAAAGATTAAATATAATAAAACAGAAAGATCTTTTGAACACTTCCACAGTTTTAGATAATTTTGTCTTCAACTTTTGAGATGAGTAATTATTAATATACAATAATTAATATACAATTATCCTCATCTTAATTGTTATAGATGTAATTATCCATAACTAAACTAAAAATATATGTGAGACTGTTTAATTTCCCACCACTGTAACATTGCTTCCCTGTGCCTTTTTTATAAATATTTTTGTGGTAACTGTTCAGATGATCTTTCCAAATTGTTACCTCAACTTTATGAATTTAAGTGCAGTCTTGGATTGAGGAATTGGAGAGCCAAGTTCATATTCCAGTTGAATCCATTACATTCACTTACATACTAATACCCTTGATAAAGGTATGAATCCTCTTCTTCTCCCCCCATCTATGGGTAAATAGCTGGACAGACCGGGTTCTGTATCCTTGGATGGCAACTGGTCTACCACAGAAAGAAATGGCAACCTACTGTGAGAAAAAATCTGCCTCGTCAGTCATGAGTTCTATAGCCTTGCATGGCAACTGGTCTACTGCAGAAATGGCAGCTTAGTGTGGGAAAAAATCTGCCTCGTCAGTCATGTATCAAAAGATATATGATCACCTAAGCATGTATCATGTATGGCACATAACTAACTAGATTGGCAGTGAGGTATCATCTTTTTACAGTTGAAATGAGTATATATATATATATATAACCGTAAGTTATATGCCAACAGTTTCTTTCCTTGGACTATTTGCTTGTGGAATTCTCTTCCAGCTTTTTTCTTTCTTTCCATTTAACGTTGATGTTCCAAAATCAAAATGCAGTATCAACTGACATCTTCTTTCTTCTTATTTCCTGTTCTTTTATTCTCCCCTCACCTTAATAATGATTTTTCTTTTTCTCATATTCTTTCATACACAGTAACCACTTGTGTCTTAGTGGCTTTATTGCCTTACTTGGGGTTACATGATTAAAAAAAATAAACGGAAAATATGTCTTAGTTTTAATTTTAAATTGAACCTAGTGCATCTAAGCTGATTTTTCTATGTATATTTACAAAAAAACAAAAAACTTTCTATTATTGTTATATACTAAACTTGACAACAGACCACCACTATAAGGTACCCAGTAAGGATTTAACTTTCTACTCTTATATATGCCCACTCAATGGGATCTCACTTGCAAATCAAAACCAAGTTACAAAGTCACGCATTACACATGCTCACTCAATGGGAACTCACTTGTCAACTGAATGACTTCTAGGTTATATTAAAGCAACAGTCACAAGGTACACACACTCTCTCAATGTGTCATTACTTTCCAAGTGACCTCTAGTTTATATCAAAGCAACAGTCACAAAGTCACACATTATGCATGCTCACTCAATGAGAACTCACTTGTCAACTGAATGACTTCTAGGTTATATCAGTGTAGCAGAATCAATTCTTGCGAGAACTGGCTGGATATTTTCAAGACAGACCATGTATACATTACCTCCATTTCCAAATGAACCTTTACAAATCATCAATCAGTAGTTGTTTTTTTCTTTTAAAGCTATTTTGATTATATATATACTATACATTCTATCTTGAGTTAAGAAATATGGAAAGCATGAAATTGGCTAATTGTAATATCTATTTCTGTAGATTGTTTAAAAAGCAATACCCTGTCAGCAGGACATAGAAAAAATTTAACAGCATCCCTTGCCTAGAAGAAAGACTCCTCCAAGAAGTTAAATATTCTAGATAGATGCTTGCCAATGTTTACCTTTAGAGTCAAGGTTGGTTGGTTGGTTGGGTTTTATGGCATATCAACCACTGTGGGTCATTTAATGCCAAATTAAGGTATATATATATATATATATATATATATACACATATGCATACATACACATATACCTATACATATATTAAATATACAGTACTATTAAACATATAGCTGGCAACATTATTTTTTCCCAAAAACGTATAGCTGGAAACATTATTTTTACCAAAAAACGTATAGCTGGCAACATTATTGTTTCAAAGACACATAGCTGGCAACATTATTTTTTCCAAAAAACGCATATCTGGCAGCATTATTGTTTCAAAAACGCATACCTGGCAATATTATTGTTTCAAAAAATGTATAGCTGGCAACATTATTGTTTCAAAAAAACATATAGCTGGCAACATTATTGTTTCAAAAACGTATAGCTGGCAACATTATTTTTCCGAAAACATTATCTGAAGCCTTGTTGTTGGACGTAGTTTATCATCATACCCAGGACACAGATGTAGTTTATCGTCATACCCAGGAGGCTTTAGAGTCAAGTATTGACCTAACTAAAGTTTACCTATAGATTCATAAATAAATGAATATAATTCATAAATGTAGCTATTGTTTACTCATAGACTCAAGTCTGACAAATGATTACCTTTAGAGTCAAGTATAAATCTAACCAGTGTTTACCTATACACTCAAGTATAGACCCAACCAATTTTTACTTATACACTCAAGTATAAACCTGACCAAGGTTTATATATAGCCTCAAGTATAAATCTAACCAATGTTTATATATAGCCTCAAGTATAAACCTGTCCAAGGTTTATATATAACCTCAAGTATAAATCTGACCAAAGTTTATATATAGCCTCAAGTATAAATCTGACCAAGGTTTATATATAGCCTCAAGTATAAATCTAACCAATGTTTATATATAGCCTGAAGTATAATTCTGACCAATGGTTGTCCATAGACTCAAGCATAAATATTACCAATATTTATATACAGACTCAAGTACAGACCTTGTCAATGTATACATATAGTGTCAAATATAATAAAAACAAATTTTGAGATTAAATAATCCAACAATGATTATTAATATGCCATAAAATCTGCTACCCAAACCTTTCCCTGTTAAAAAATAAAGAATTCAACCACTGACTTACTTGCTTTGACTGTCCACTTGTCCACACTTATTTCAGGATCACAATACAAGCTGCTATTTGATGGATGAATGTCTGCTAGTTTGTAACATTGCTGGTCTATAAAGCAATAGTCAGCCTAGAATACAAAAAGAAATTATCTAAAAACCTTGTAATCTTATGGCTTTTTTTCTTTCAGTTGCATCTCTAATCAGTTTGTTCATTATATTTTACAGAAAGTGAATTTCCTCAAGATGAAAGTGTATAAGGGTCATGTGGATATGAATTTTTACTTTTATAAGTCCAGGTGATAATTCTTAGTATTCAATTTTTGTACCTCTTCATCTAACTGCAGTCAATACAATTCAATATTGTTAGATGCCATGTAAATTACACAATTATAGCCAAGCAGTTTTTAGTATTCCTTTTTATTTACGAGAAAACTTTGTAATATTGTTCTTGTCTTAAACATTTCTTTGCTATACATTAATGTCTTTTTTACTATTGTTCACCTAATTTAAGGCCTAAGAGCTACTCAAGTTAAAGGAATTACAGTTATTGAATTGGGAGTTTAAATTTCAAGTAATATTTGTATTTGAAAAGGAAAATAAACTTTAGTTAAATAAAAATTAGCAGAGACAGACATGACTTACAGACAACATTATTTGTGTTGAATATTTGTTTTATAAACTTAAAAATTTTCAAAAAAAAAAAAAAATAGGGCTTGCTATAGTTTTTTGCTTTAATAAAACTTAATTGAAAATTATTTACTTTTTTTATGTTAGTTACAAGCCAAAAAAACAATGAAGTTTACTTTTAAGGATTGAATAAAAATATTATTTTCAATAACATGGCTGAAAAATATTAATAAGTCAATAATACACACACACATTAATTATTGTAGTTTTTAAGTTTTAGCTGGACACACATTCAAATATTTGAATAAGTAAATATTAAACTTTTTGTCAAATAATTCTATTAAATTTACTTTGTTGTTTTAATATTCATTTTTTAAAGTTTCACTTTTATTTACCATAGATGTGAAAATAAATTCAAGAGAATAGAAATTTTAAAAATACATACTTGTGTAACGTTTAGTAGAAAAAAAAAAATGGTAATCTGATTCAAGAATAAGAATTATTATTGTTCATTTTTACTTTTTAATTCTGAGAATTTTGAATGCATTCTAATGCATTTTAATTTTAAAACATCCTTGTAAATAAAAATCATATATTTTTTTTTACAAAAAGCTGGCTTGGGTGATAATGAGTGTATATAAATTTATTTTGCCATGAATTACTGTAGCTTTTTAGTTTTAGCTGGACATACACACACATTATATATATATATATATATATATATATATATATATATATATACACACACACACACACACAACTGCCCTTTATACATGTATAGATTAGATATCATATGGATTAAAATTTGATCAGTGTCCTGCATTTCTTTTTAGCAAATATAGCAACTCTAGCAAAGGGAGACAATTATCAAAGCCAACATCACAATGCAAATATTATTAAAGCTTAAGGATAACAAGATCCTACCTTGTATGTACAGGTATTTTTATTACAATTCAGACATGTTGGATTGTAGATAAAAAATTTGAATTCAGTACTGAAGATTAATCCATTGTTGCTGAGAGTGATCATAAAATTTCCTGTAAATGGCAGCCGACATTCAGCACTCATGAAACTAATGTACTTGGCTGTGACTTCAGCTTTTGCATCAGAGACAACAATCTGTTCCTTTTTTATCTAAAAAAAAAACAAAAAAATATTGCTTAAAAAATTATAGCAAAAAGAAAAACAAACTTATAAAAGAAAATAAATTTTGTTAAAAAATGTTCCAAAAATTTGCAGCTGCTCTTTGTATTGCAACCAGAGTATATAAATTTTTCAAACTGCCCCAGAGATTAAACTCACAACTGTCAGATAACTGGTTAAAACAGTCCTTTAATCTATTAGACTATCTATAGGTTCTGGTTAATGAATTTAGTGGTACAGTAATTCAGAGTTCAATCCTTGGGCTAGCCAGTGTGGTGAATTAGATGTTTATTAGACATGTCGGTGGTCAGCAAATGATGCAGTGAATAAACTGTTTTTTTTATACACATCAGTACTCACTAAATGATGCAGGGTCCTTAACATCATAACAGCAGGGATAGCCTCATGTTCATATGGGTCAAAACATACCCAGAAATAATACTAAAAGCATGCTTAATTGTAAAATATTTGTTTATTTGTGTACTGGTGTGTATCTATTTATTTTAGTTACATGTTTTAAGGTTGCATGTGATAAAGGAAGGAAGTCACTTCGTATCATAACAAGGGATGTGATGAGGAGAGGAGATGGACGTCTTGACCTTCCAACAGTTGGTAGCAAAAGAGACTGAGGTCATCATTTTTTTGGAGTGACCTGTTTTCGGGCAGGAAATGTTTCTATTGCATTCTGGGAGAACTTTTATTTTTGGTTTTATTAATTTAAACAAAGTCTGAATGATATTTGTTTTATTTAATTTATGATATTCATTATTATCATTTTATATTTTTATTTCTATCAATAGTCATGTCCCTACACTAGTATAAACTTAGAATCAGTGGAATCAGGGTAACCATTAACTGAGCTGTACTAAAAAAAACTAAGAAAAAAAGCCTGAAATATGCCTAAATATGAACAGAAGAACAGGAACAATCGACCCCTATAGATTAAATAAACAGTTACTTTTGTAAATCCCTGAAGTGATAACAACACAGTTGATGACATTAATCTGAATATAAATAATGTAAAAAAAAAAAAAAAAAAAAAAAAAAAATGAAAATTTTCTTTTTAGAATATGTTTTCTCATTCATTTTCTAATATTTTGGTTTTGCAAAGAGTGTAATTATCTAAAAATAATAATTTATATATCTATATCTATATATATATAGATATATCTTATAATAAAAAGAAAGAGCAGTAAGCTATATAATCCAATGTTTTTATTGATTTTTTTATTTTTACAAAACAGTGCTCAATTTACAGAGCATAAATATTATAAATTAACTGATTTAAAATATGGTTTCTTCATTACACAGGAATTAGCATGTTTCAAAAACCGAAGCTAAAAACTTCAAATTTAATTATATAATTAAATTAAAAGCATTAGTTCTGTTTCATCTTCAAGCGAATTTTGGAATTTTTAAAATTTAAATGCACATACAATTCATAATTTTTTGTTTCCAAGGCTACAGAGAAATCCAATCATTTAGACAGGAGCAGTAGCGTGTTCATTTTTATTAACTATTATTTTATCAATTATGATTTATGTTTGAAAAAGAGGTTAAGTTTACGTAGAGTAGGGGTGCATTTTTCAACGAATTTTGACATCCATTCAACTCATGATATATATATATATATATATATATATATATATATATAAAATGTGTATATTTGTAACTTACAAATATCTGTCGGAAATAACATTTCAATTGGCCATCATCTACAAAGTTTCCTCCGGGGATGAGCACAGTGGAACAATTGTTTTTAGTCAAGTCACAAGTGTTGTCCAAATCAGTTATATCAATATTTGGTGGAATGCTCAAGTTTATGCTGCAATCATTTCCAGCATAGTTAGGATTGCATCGACATTTGCCTGTAAATAAAATAAATTATGAAAATCTTTACTAAAATAATGTTTTATCTTTAAAGATTAATTGAGAGAATTTGAGGAACTAATTTTAGCAGATTTTTAAAAATATATATAAGCCATATAAAAAGATGATACATCAGTGGTATAAACGGTATCTGGACAATATAAAAAAAATGATACATCTGTGATAGATTAATGATATGGAAGATACTATTTGAGTGATATAAAAAGATTATGTATAAGTGGAATAAAAAGATGATATGTAAGTGATATAAAAAAGGATATATAAATGAAAGAAAAGATATGTTAATGACATATAACGTACTATTTGAGCAATTTAAAAGATGATATTTTTATTACTTAAAAATTTTATTTTTAGTTCAGTCATATTTGAGTAGATTCCCCATTTATTTTAAAAAAGTATTGTATTTTGTCTACCAACCTCCACATTTGAGAAAACATTAAACGAAAATGTGTCCTCTGACAGAATTTGAACCTGTGTTGTCCTTCATAGGAAAAAATGCTGCTTAATCTGACATGATTTGCACACTTGGCTATGAAGAGTTTCACAATTAAACAATAAAAGACAATATTTGAGCAATACAAAAAGATGATATATAAGCAATATCAAAGATTATATATGATCACTATAAAAGATTTGATGTAAAAATATCACTTTATCGTAGAACATAAAATTTTCATGAAAAGTAACCCTAACCAAATTATGCTAAAAAAAAACAAAAACAAAACTAAATTATTTTTAATTTAATAGGGGTAGATAGTTTATGCTATTGCTCAGTTCACACTCCTTCCTCATCTTTTGAATAAGAGTAGAGGCTTATTCCTTGTTTCCTGTTTAAGATTCAGTTTCTGGCTCCTTCTTCTAAAGTTTTAATTATCTTTCCCCTTGCCCCCAGTAACCTCTGCTTTCTTAACCTTTTGCTTGAAATAATGCATAATGTTAAGATCTTGATGATGCTATTATTTTCTCAAGTTATAAGTGCTCTATATTTTAGTTGTTGGTGCTGTTGGAAGTCCTCAAATCATGTGGTTTCTGTTATTTGGTACAGTTCTTTGTTTGGGATTCTGTATCACCAGTCCACTAAGAGTCTGTCTATATTTCTGAGATGAGGTATTATGTACAGTATTTACATTATTCGGACTATTGTCCTCATCTTTGTCGCCATATTTAAAGAATTGGTCAGTATAAGTAGTACCATACAACGTAACAACTACCCTGGGTACATGGCAGCAGCCCCCAAAACCTGGGATAGGCAGGTACAAGAGGAGGAAGAGGAGGAGGACAACAACACTCAGAAAACAGTCTGCCTGCCTTATGTGAAGGGGTTATCAGAGAAAATACAAAGGATCTGCGGTCCATATAACATCAGGACAACCTTCAAGAGCTTGACAACACTTTGCAGATATCTCTCTCGAGTGAGACCCCCCAGAGAGGAGAACATGACTAAAGACTGTGTGTACGCTATCCCATGCAGCTACAGAAAGGAATATAAAGGAGAGACAGGTCACCCCCTCAAGGTAAGGCTTCAAGAACACCAGAAAGCTGTAACGCGAGGGGAAGTAGAAAAATCAGGTGTGGCTGACCACATATGGAGAGAGAAGGGAGATCACCATCCCCTGTGGGATCATGTTGAGATCATAGACAGGGAACACCATTGGAAAATTCGTAAACAAGGAATCAGCATATATGCTAGGCCACAAAAATCTCCTGAGCCAACCAAGCTTAGAAATAAATACAATATGGGAACCAGTAATAAGGAGTGCCAGAGAAAAGCAATGATAACAAAGTTGCAATATGAGCTCTGGTAAAAACCTGCAATGATAACAGCAAAATTGCAATATGAGCACTGGTAAAAATGGTTGCTGAAAACATTAGGTTTATAATACCCAGAAATTCATACCTAGATGTCCTCAAGGACACATGGCACAGTGGATAAAGGTGTTGGTTAGATCCAGTGACAGACCCAAAGAGTGTGAGTTCAATACCCGGTTAAGAACTTTCAGAGAGAAAATTAGATAACTGATATCCATCAAACATGGCACGTGGAACTAGAACAGTCTACCGAAATAAAGGGTTCAGTTCGAACCACCTGAAGAAGGGCAGAGCGTACAACGGACGAAATGTTGTGATAAATATGGCAACAAAGATGAGGACAATAGTCTGAATAATGTAAATCCAGTCCACTAAGTTTGAATAAGAATGGTCCTCGCTAAGACCTACAGCTTTCATTTGCTCAAAGCCATTTTAACCATTGATCTGAAAAAGCAGTTGTATATGGTTGACAGTTTAGATATTTCTAAACAGGTTTAGTTCCTATATGGTATTAAATGCTGGACAATCTCCTCACAGATAAGGAAGAAACTTGAAGAAACAGAAACGTGCTTCTACAGAAGGATGCTGAGGATACCATGGATCAAACATATGAGCAACAACAAATTTTTTTAGAGAAAATGAAAGAATACTTATATTTAATATCAGGAAGAGATAATTGAAATTTCTAGAAAAGAGAGGTTGGAAGATTTGATATTCACAGGATGTATTGTAGGCAAGACACAAGAAAACAATGCCTAATCTACATAGCGAGCTTGACTAAATGGATGGCAGAACAAGGTTTTGAAGAGATGTGAAAAAGACAAAATTTATTAAGAGCTACAAAGAACAGGAAATTGTGGAGAGCCAGGATTGGCAGCATCTTGAAGAGACATGGCACATAAATGAAGTAATTTAGTGCCCATCTCTTTTTGCATATAGTGTGTACTAAACAGAAAATCTTACTTTGCCTGCTATAATAAAGAAGACCTAACATTTCTCTCCATGTCTTACACCCATCATAAAACTTTGAAACAATTTTCATCCAAACTATTATGTAATATGGTAACAATTACCACCAAGATGTAAACTACATTCCTTATTTATTTATGACTTGAAAAGAAGAAAGGAATGTTGTTCTGTAAATGTGGAGAGTATAATGGCTAGTAGTATGGAGAATAGAATCATTAATCAGGGTTCAAATCTTTGTATTGTTTGTTGCATTCGGTTTTTCATGAATGCATTAGAAAAGGCAAGAAACCACTTCTTCCCCTCCTAACTATGACTTAAACAGCAGAGTAGACAAGGCTTAGCCTTGGCTAGCAACCAATCTAGGAGAAGTAAAACTGAATTCAAAACTGTTGAGAAGGCAATGGGGAAACTACTGTACTGTCTTTCTGGAGAAAATGTAGAAATTTGCAAATATTAAAGAAAAGAAGCTGTGGAGGGAAATATGCTATATCCTGAATGGATCTGCCAGTAAAAAGTGAAAAGCTCTTAAAATGGTGACTATAAGTTTTGGTTATTTTAAAATAGGTATCTCCACTAATTCGCCAATAAAGAGCATACCATGATGAAAAAATTTTATTGACTTATGTTATGTTTATGTTATTATTAAGAGGAAAGACTAGAGTATTTTTTTTATTATTTATCAAATTTTTTTCAGCTTTTTTAGAACAATCAAAATTTTGATTAAAAATCTTTTTTTCTTATGTCTGTGGAATACCATTAAAAAGCATGTCTTAAACACAGTGGCTTGTTTCTGACAGTCACATTGATGCATTGACAGCTTAGGGTAGTGGGAAGTTATTGAACAGAAGAACAAAAGTGACATAATTTTTTCAAATTTTAAGTGAAGTAATTTAACTATACAGTAATTTTTTTAAAATTAGCAAATACTTTCAGCAATCTAATATTTTTCTTTTTTTTTTTTAAAGTACTTTAGCCTTACATTTGAAGATGATTTTTGAAAAAATAAAATTTAAAATATTAGGTTGGTGCAAAAATAATGTCGTTTTCTCACATGTGAGAAAACGACATTATTTTTGCACCAACCTAATACTAACAATAAAATAAATTTAAAATGTCACATTACTTATGAAATTTTATGGCATTATTTTTATCTCAGTTATGAAAAAAAAATTACAACTGAGATAATATAAAAAATTAGTAAATAAAACTAGCATCATAAAATTTCATAGGTACCTAATAATTATAAGTAGCTCTCTCATTTACACTTTATTTTATTTAATCATAATTCAATAAAAATACAAGTGTAAAAATAAAAAAAAAACTATGTAACTGATTTCAGACTTTCAAGAAAATTTGGTGGCCCTTTTTTGAAAATATTCTAATAAAGATCAAAGCCTGAACCACTGTTTCCATCCCTAAATTTGAAACTTGTGATGATGATCATCCCACACATACACACATACTTACACAAATTCAAATTATACAGCAACAAGCATTCATTGGATAATAAATCAACATTACTGTGTAACGGACAATTTATAAATTGCAGCTATGTGACAATTTTGTAATTGCTATATTTTCATGTAGTCAATTTCATGCACTTTTAGGAGAATTGGATCCCAGAATCTTTGGTGAGTCTCCCCAAGCTCACTCACTGATCGGTCAATGCCAACCAATCAGATTGTCTGCACGTGAAGAATGATTCTTCCCGCGCAGTGCTTCGGAGCTGATGATCACCTATAAAAGCAAGAAATATCCTTAGATAATTAGTGAGAATTCATCTGCCTAATGAATCCATGATAGTTGAAACCATGTGCCAATCTTCTCACTCACACCACCACTCACATGCTGAATATTCCCTACACACGCATAATCTTTTTCCTTACACAGCAAAACTGTTGAAAATATTTATTACTAGAAACTATCACAACCTTCTGGAACACAATAGTTAAAGAGAGACAACTCTTGTTTTACTCAATGCATGCCTTTCTTTCACATCCTTGTTTGTACATCTTGTTAAATACAAATTTTATGTGTAATGATGTCTTTGGTTTATCCTTTTTTCTTCATGTCAGTTTAGTTTCCTAATCTAAGTTAAATTAATCTGGTGAAGTGCACCACCAACTAAAAAAGAAAATAATTGCAGTTTGTTTTTCACTGAAAAACAATAAATTAATTATATTAAAAAATTAAATTAAAATATTTACTGAAATAGGATGTAAATAAAAATTAACAACTTTTCACATTTTGTACTTAAAATTGAATAAAAAAGAAAAAAATTCTTGTGGAAATTCATCGCAAAAATATCTTGGCTTCAGAGAATATTGTCCTTAACATAAAAGCCATTAAAAATCTTTTCTAATTCAATAATGACTTTTAGTTTTATTGTTTTTTATTTTTTGCATGTTACAATTTAGAGCTGAATTTCGGTAATGGGAGCTATTTGATTTTACAAAAAAAAAAAAAAAAAAATCAATAATTTATATTCTTCAAAGTTTTCTGTTTTTAACTAATAATTAATAAAAGTTACGCCATTGAATATCGCAAGTTTCCATAAAATTAAGGAGGGATGGGGGTGGGGTAACAAATGTATAATAAATAATTTTACCATGACTTTCTAAAAAAAATCATGTCTAAGATAATTTCATGAAAAAAGACACTAAATTTCCTCATACTAATCTTTGGCAGACCTGCTGATGCAAAATTTTGAATGTGCTAGAAAGGATGAAAAAATTTAATAAAATAATCAAAAATATTTTTATTTTTCCTATTAATAATAAACATTTTGACAATAAAACTTTGTTTTCATTAAGTTTGGCACATCTTTTCATCACAGTATGCTGTTTTTTTTGGGTGCAAATTAGTGGAAATACCTATTTTAAAAAGATATTAACTGATTTTCTGATGCGCATTATTTTGGGGGGATATCCAAATTTTAAAGTGTTGCATACCTTTTACACAAGTTCCTTTATTGTTGCATTCCTGGGGGCAAATTGAGTCAAACAAATTATCAGGCAATTTAGTATCACCATCTTGGTCCACAATCCAGTAAGAAACGTTAAATTGAATTTCAATAATACACTGCATTTTCATATTTTCCAAAGCTGCTATAGCAAATTCAGTTCCATCAGTAGTCTGCAAATTACAGCAAAATTACATCACATTATAAACAAGGCTGCATGAAAATATTGTTAGTAATATACAGGGCGTTTCAAAAGCTGCATTATTATTGACAAACTTGTTAATTTATTATATTCATTTTCAAAATGTGATCATCTTTCTGTATGTGACAATATATTATAAAGAAATTTTTTTTGTTGAATTACGGAAGATGATATAATGCAAATTTTCCCTGGTTCCCTACATGCCACTAGCATTTACTGGTGGTAACCTACTGTCAGGCCACCGGCAGGATTGTCTCAGCAAGGTTATCACTGGTGGATCGCTAGCCAGCCACTGATGGCTTGCGTGTGGGGTTGCTATTTCACAAGATGGCGGAGTAATGGAGAGCAACTTGGATTGAGCTTAGTTCGAATTCCAGTCGAATCCATTACATTCACTTACGTGCTATACCCTTGGGAAAGGTATGAATCCTATTTTTCTCTACCCCCCCCCCAGCTATGGCTAAATATTAGGACAGACCGGGTTCTATAGCCTTGGATGGCAACTGGTCTACAGCAGAAAGAAATAGCAACCTACTGTGAGAAAAAATCTGCCTCGTCAGTCATGTATTGAAAGATACATGATCGCCTAAGCATGCATCACATAGATAAAGTGGAATAAAGAATAGGAGAATATTTCAAATGATATTCTCAGGTCTTTAATAATTACCTCCCCCCCCCACAAAAATCACATGCTAATTCTTGGGAAAATATTCCATACTCATCATTTATTTAAAATAAAGTTCTTATAAATTTTATATTTTTAGTAAATATATGTGTTTGAGTACACATCCCAGTTTTTAAACAGTGAAAAATTAGTGCTTCCAGATACATTTTCTTTAATTAAAGTCTCTAAGCTCGTAGACATTTAATTTCACTGTTTAAAAACAGGGGTGTCTACTGAGGCACAGATACTCAGTAAATATAACATTTAAAAATCCCACTAATTGCTTGTTAAACTGAGAATCTTGTCTGTGGCCACATTTTTCATCAACTTTTACGTCATCAGCAAACTTTTAATTAGAATTAATTAAACAATATAAAACCCTGATGGTGAAACAAGACTTCAAATTTACCCACCTTAACACGGTGGTCAGATGTTTTACAAAGTTGGTTGAAATGTCAGGTGCCAAATATGCAGACCAAGGACAAAAATTGCCCAGTCTTATGACCAGTGTCATGCTGGCGTTGATATCTGCCAATCACCCCTCTTTAGTGCAATGAGGAAGGTGCTGCTGTAGGGTTGGAACCTCCCCACCCCCGGGATCAGGTTTCTTTCATAACTTATAGAGAGAACAGATATTTTGATCTCAGCCCAAAGGTCGGTTAACCCCTTTCCTGACAATTATTTTGGGAAAAATATTTCATTTTCAGATGGATTTTTTAAATTTGTTTTTACTATTTAATATAGTAAGTAAGAAATGGAGGCACCTTTAAGTATCTGAGTGGTGTGGCTAACACATCTACCAGGCAATATGAATTGACAATTGGTATTATTTCAAGCTCAGAAGGGTATAAAAAGGGTCAATATCGATGTATAATCATGTCTGTAGCTGAGTTTTGAACATTATTTATTCATCCATGTCTGAAAATGACATTTTTTGGTGTGAAGGTGTCAGAGTTAGCTCCTCCTTAATTCCTTAATTGTTCACTAGGGGATGCTCTCCCTAAACTATAAATACTGGGTAACTTCTTGCCTCATTCTCTTTTCTACTTTGCATTTCAGCAGACACATTTAAAAATGTAATCTCTCATAGAAATCTGCATTTCACCCACTTGTGGGAAAATGCCATTAAACACACATACACGTACATACAAACTCTTTACATTCACACACAAACACAAATGTTAATGTCTTTGCACTCGTAAATTTGTTGTTTAATACATATAATTATTGACATATCAGTCATATTTGTTTTCTTTATATCTTCGGTTGGACTCAACTTGAGTCCGCATTGTTCTTGTAGTTGGACCTTCGAGCAGGAATAAACGACGTGTTTCTAATTCAACAACATGTAAACACACAGTCCTCTACAAAGGTATATACACGTCTATGCCGGGTAAAGGGTTAAACAATGAAAATCATAAAAAAAAAGAAACAGTTTATTTTAAATTTTTAAGATGTGATATGAAAAATAATGATAGAAAAAGATGAAGATCGTAAAAGATTTCTCAGAAATTTGGGTCAGAATATAACCATTATCAAATGTTCTTTACCTGAATATCCTCAATGCACCCTTTAATTGCCATAGCAAAATTAACATTTTTCACTTTCTGGCATATTTTTCCTGATGCCGATCCACTTATGTAAGTTGTACAAAATTTGGTTGCTTTTTCCAAAGTCCATCCATTGGGTGTTGGCCATGTAAAAATCTATTTGAAAATTGAAATAAGGATAAAAAAGAAACAAAATTGTATCATTGTATTTTTTTTTTTTTACAAAATATCACATGGAACAGCAACAACAAAAAAAAGGGTATAAAAGCATGGGAGTGGCAAACATTTTTTAAACAGGGCATAACTATAATTATCAGTTACCTAATTTGATCACGACTTCTCTTTTCAAACAGTAAATTCTGATAACATTGCTTCTATTGTCTTTCCAATTAAATCTGATGTCAGGTGTAGAATCACACCACCACCATTACATACACACAGTACATAGAAATCATGCGACAAGCATTCATTGGTTGATCTCCTCAAAGCTAGCTCGCTGATTAGTCAATTCCGACCAATCATATACTGCACGCGAGGAATGAAATTTCCCGCGTTTTCGATCTGAGTCTCCCACGTGATACATATATATATATAAACAAAAAATTGAATAAGCTCCCTCATGTTTCTCTTCATTCATCTTAAATTAATCCTTGCTGCCAAGTTGTAACCTTCAAGAACTCCCGTCTTAACCTTGCAGTCAGACATTAAAGAACATTACCTTTTCATGCAAATACAAACTCTTAACTCTTCTGAACTCTTAGCAAGGTTTACAACTCGCATTTCCTAACATGGTAAAGGAACTTTATTCTTCTAAACTACAGTTTAATAATTACTCCTTTATGAGCTCAGGTACAAATATTTTTAAATCTAAGAGACATAACTCTATCAAACCTTCAGCTTATATGCATGTACACCAAACACTAATAAATTCAGTTGTTATGTTTTGAATCATTATATTCTGTTTTGTATTTTATACTATGTGCTATATTATGTCAAATATAAATTGCATTGTGTATGCCACATTGGATAGTAACCTCCAGCTTCTTTGATTTCCTTAATCATGCCTTTTCTAGCCAAAGTTAAAAATATGTAGTACACACTGCGACATGAATGGTGAACACCCCCGTACATAATGGTGACAATCCACTACAATAGTTTTACTTTTAACTTTTTATTATCTTTCCAATCAATAATTCTGACGGTGTTGTTTTTTTTTATTGCCAGTCTAGGTTAAAAATGGATGCCTTTTTTTTTCTAAAATAAAGCAAGCAAAAAATCGCTACACCACATTTTAAAATATTTGCTGAAAATCAGGAAATTATCTGATTTAAACAAGATTTTCAGTACTTTTTCATTAATGAGTTAAGTGTTTACTGGATTGTTTTTCTTTTATTAAAACACTTTAAATATTTTTTGCGAGGTATGTTTCTCTCCTTCCCTTTTCGATATTTCATATCGATTTTTTAAGTTGAGTGGTGTTTGTCTAATTTTTACATTTTTATACAAAAAATCCTTGAAGATATTATTTCAGTAAAACAATAATTATCAAGTGTGAAAATACAGAAAATTCAGCCCTCATTTTATCAAAAATTGAATAAAAAAGTGAAAACTTTAAAAAAAATATTAGGTTAATTGCAGATTAGGATCCATGCTCAGTTTGCATTAAAAAAATTCCTGAGTCCTTTTTTTAATCATGGAAGAACGTAGTTAACAACCTTTTGTTTTTTGTACTGATCTTGTCTCAACTTATCACAATTACAGTGCAAGAGAACTATACTGCGTGCCCAATAATCAATACAAGTGAATAATCCACTCATAGCTGTTCAGCAGCAAATGTATGCAAACACCAGTATTGGCTGCTGCGACGTGAATGAATCCGAAATTTTACTGTCGATAACTCCAAAACGGTAGATTTTATCAAATTTATCCAGTCATTTTTGAATGAAGCATGTGCATTTACACCTAAATGTAAGTATTAGGGAATGTTTAATTGCAAACTAAGTGCAGGTCCTAATCTGCAAATTAACCAAATCTTGACTGTTCATGCTTACATGATTTAATAAAACATGTTATTTTCCTTCAGACTGAACAGAAAAAAAACTACTTGTTTAAAAAAAAAAAAAAAATTACTTGTAATTTTTCAGTGCAATTTTGAAATTTATCCCATTGCTATTTGTCACAAGAGGTTAAAAGACATGTTTGAAGAATCAGAGAATCAAAAGTTTTATGCCATTTTTGAGTGCATCTTTAATAAAAAAAATAAATTATTTTACTTTTAAAAAGTATGCTATATTTGAGTTAAACTGCTTGATATTGGGAACAGAACATTATGTAAAAGTAGACATTGAAGTCAACATCCAGCGGTGACTTTCTATTTCATAATTAAACAATATGCCTATGTGCATTGTGTTTTGGCACAACTATTTATATATGTTGGCCAGTGATGCAACATTTGATCAAAGAATATTTATTTTTTTTTTATTCTGAACTAATCTCTGATAGTAAACATTTTTCAGTATTTTGCTCATTGAAAGTCTTCCAGAGCATGGATCCATGACCAAATTTTAATTGACTGATTTGTTTTTTTATGTTTTAACTTTTATGCAGGTTATTTAAAGCCATACATTTTTTGGAGGGAGATAATGATTTTTTACTACTAATTAACCTATAGCTGGGAGGAGAAGAGGTAGATTCCTACCTTTCCCAAAGTTATAATGTAAGTGACTGGAATTGGAACTCGGCTTTTCCAATTTTAAATTCCAAGCTTTTATCCATTATACTACCTGGACATTCAAGCTTATAGCACACCTGGTGTTGGCCAAATTTGAAGTGTTAGTAACAAAATTTTATCTAGGCTTCATTTTGATGTCATCATTTTTGTCTTTCCAATCAAAAATTCTGACAGAATTATTTTAACTTACTTATAGTTCCTCAATATTTTATTGGTCAGTTTTATTCTGTGCATGTGTAACAAACAAAAAACATTCCCCAACAAATTTTAATCCTATGTACTTATTACAAAGTTAGAACGTTCACTTTCTGACCATAAGATCCAGGGTTGAATCTGACAGTCACTGATTTGTAGATGAGAAGTGTCTTCTTGATCTCAGCCTGTGGCACCATTGGAAAGTGCCTGAAAACCATACCACATTTTGACCAAAGCCTTGTGAAGGAAATTGGGTTGATGAAAAATATTCAGAAGCAGTCAATTGTTGTAACAGCATAAAGTCACAAGTCATCGTGACCAAGGGTTTGAGCGTACTGACCTTATTCAAATTCTAGATCATGCCAGGTTATGTGCTCTCTATCTCCCAGAAATTGTAACTAACATCTGCTCAGCCTAGTTGCAATATAAATCACAGGTGATTTCTGTGGGTGTTGAACAAACACAAACATGCCCGAGAAGGTGTCTGCAACAGGGACTGGATAGTCATCCTGACAGATGGATGTACTTGGAAATGATTAGCCAGCCATTACTGATTCAAGAAAAATTTGACGTATATTATTTTGAATGCAATAGTTAAACAGAAAATAAGCTAACATTCTCTCATCTCGTTGCCAACTGAATAGCCCCACAAGAAAGAGAGTGTCTGTTTAAACATATTCACTGATTAGTTGCCAAGTTATATTAATGCTGCTGAACCAGTTACTCAGATTTTCAAAAGTTTGTTGACAGGAAAAACTGAAAATATTCAAAGGATTTACCTTTGGGATATAATCTTCATCAAAATCAAAGACGGGTTTCTTTTGTGATGAGCCACAGGGCAATGATTCAATAACTTCAATGTCATTAAGGATGTTTTTACCTAAAAAAAAAATTGAAATACCGTAGTTTACCATTCATGAATAGCAGGACAAGTTTCGTGTGCATCAGTAATTTAAAAATGCAAACACAAGATTTTCCATTTCCCCATATAAGAGACATGACATCAACTGATATGTTATAATGAAAAAAAGGACACTTATACTTAACATCAGAAAAATGTAGTTGACATTTTTAGGGCACATAATGAGGAAAGAAGGCTTAGGAAATTTGATACATATAGGACAGATAATAGGCAAGGGGGACAGAAGAAAACAATGCATAACCTACCTCTTGAGTAAATGGATGGTGGAAGAAGGTTTAGGAGAGTTAACAAAAAAGACAAAGTTTATTAAAAGTGACAAAGGACAGGAAATAGTGTGAGAGCCATGATGAAATGTTGCTAGCCTTTCACTACTCTATTGCTATTACTATAGAAAATATTCAAACAAGCTACATCCCTTACTTCTGCCAAGTTCAAACCTTCACAGCTAGGATCCACTATAGCACATCTTCTGTGTACCAATTCACTTCAGGACATTGGCAATCATGGCTTATAAACTTTTCTATATAAGAAGAGTTTAATTAGTTTTTAGAAAAAAAATTTTCATTATGTAGTCTTATTGAAAATGAGATTGATTAAAAATATTAAATGCTAATAAACAGAAAACATTGTTAATTATTGATTTGACTAATTTATTTTTTACTGCTTATCAACCCTTTGCAGATTATTTAAAGCCAGAAAATATTTTTAGATTTTATTTTATTTTTTTTGAGATACTGATTTAGTAATATAAGTGTTACTAATTAAGCCATAGCTGGGGGGAAGGAAGGGGGTAAATTCATACCTTTCCCAGGGGTATTTGCATGTAAGTGAATATAATAAGCCCAATTGGAACTTGGCTCTCTAATTAAAAATTCTGAGTCATTCATTACACCACCCTCACATTTAAGCTTACCGTACTTGGTATTTCCAAGTGGTATTATTTGAAATGTAAAAATGACACACAATTGTTTTGAATAAAATTTTAATAAAAAGTGTAATAAATTTCAGTTTCTGCTTACTCAAGATAAAAAAGGACAAAATACACTAGAACTAATGTAAGTAAATTTATGAATGGAATGTTTTTGATTTGTTTTATTTTGGTTTTCAACATATAATCTTCAATGGGTTATTTGATGCTAACAAGATTTTTCGGATAGGTTCATATGAATAAGAACTCAGTTTTTAGATCAGGTTTCATTGACATATTTTTGTAAAGAGGTTTTTTTGTCAAGAGTCAAATGTATTGCTGGTTATATTTTTTTTCAAAAATGCATTGCTGCTATTTCTACTATAAAAATCCATTTTTTATACTTTCATAGTGATTTGAACCCAGTTTGGGGGTTCAGTATTTGCCCATAGCTGAGATCCTAACTACCATGCTACCACCCTGAGTCAGAGCAGACCTGGGAAGAACAACAAGTAAGAGGTGGTTCAACACTCCTCAAATCCTCCCAAACAGAGACCTTGCTGCTGGATGCAGTTTATTTTCTAGGACAGAAAGGAATAGGGTTAATTGTTCTATTTTCTTGCCAAAAGTATTGGAAATCAACAAATTTTGATGTATATAAATCGTAGGATTGTTTTCATGGTAAATTAGTCCCTGCACCCCCACCAAAAAAAGAGGATTCTTTATGTATTCCTCCATAGTTTGGATATTGTTTGAAATAAGGAGTCATGTTTGACTTGAATTTTTTATGAAAAATAAAGACCTCAAACTGGACCATTGTTTAAATTTCAAATATATTACAAATTCTAAATAAAGAAAAAAAAATAATCATATTGATGATGAATATCAGAAAATAAATATTTGAAAGCAATTTTTGATTTACCTTTTGCCAAAGATCCCAAACCAACACATGAAAAGATAAGTTCATTAGTTGAACACCTGTTTATTTTATCACTACATGTGCACAATACCTCTTCATCACTGTCATCGTCATCATCTGGACTAGCACAGACTCCACCATACAAAGTTTCTGTCTTGTTCACTCTGTTTAGATAAAAATCATTATTGCCAAAATTATACTTTTTGATATGAATGATATAACACTTCATTTTTGGGATACAAAATGTTATTATTGCTGTAAAAATGGACATATTAAAGGGAAACAAGAAAAAAGAAAATATAGCAAAGTTTAACAAACATACAAGAAAAACTTGTGACATCAGTAACACTGTATGAGAGTCAACTGGAAAATTCATAAGCTGACTAAAATATAAATGTAAGTAAACATACAAGTGCACCAAAATACAACAGCTACTTTGCCATCTGTTGTATTCTGGTAGAATTGCATGTCTTTTAGTCTACCAACTGGTGTATTTATTTACAATTATATCTTGGACAGCTTCTGAACATTTCAGCTTACCTTCATATACTCCTCTCTTTTTTAATGTTTTAGAAAGGTATTTTAAAAATGTTAATAAAGCCTAAACATATGAAACTGGATTTATACATTTTCATTTTTGTTAAGAATTAACAAAATATTAAATATTATTTACTCCAAGGTTATAAAAATATGTGAACCAACGACAATGCAATATTTATTTAATGTATTGCATTGTGAATAAAAGAAGAAGAAAATTTAAATAAATACATAGTGATGAGTAACTATAATGATAAATTTAAAAAAAAAAAGGGCATATAAATACAGAGTCTCTCAACCTACTTTAGTGAATTCCTGTGAAAGAAATGGCGGAAAATGTACTTTTTCAAAATTTATAATTACAGTTACGTGCACTACTACATTGTTTGGACTATCACCCTCATAATAGTGTACATAATATCTCATCTCAGATATTATAGAGAGATACAGTTATTTGGTTATGTGCTTATTTAAATTTTCTTGTTCAAGTGTCCACAGACATTTTTATAAATTTATGAATAAAAAAATGTTTTTCATAGTTATTTATTCATAATATGCCATATATATATATATATATATATATATATATATAGATAAATAGATAGATATTTATGCACAGATACATATGAACTGACTGAGATAGACAGATATGAACTGATAGATAGATATGAACCAACTTAGACAGTGGCTTGGAGTAAGAAATCAGAGAGCTCAGTTTCAATTCCAGTTGTGTTTACAAAAACCCTTGGGAAACGTATATATCCATCTCCCTCTAGATATTGGTTAAGCAGTAGGACAGGCAAACCTCTATAGCCCTGGTTGGCAACCAGTCTAGGAAAAGAACAACTGTGAAATCAAAACCTCATTGGTGACCTTGTGGTATGTACCAGTTCTTTGTATTTGGTTCTTCCAAAAAGTGTGGTTAGTTTTGCATAAGATTTCACCACTATAATGAAGTCATGTGCAAGTAGTCTTGCTGTTTGTTTCTAAAAACTCAGCTGCTTGACCCTCATGTGTCAAAGACAACAGAGAAATGACATCATATATGTGGATGGATGGGCATGTAGCCAAGTGGTTAGAATGCGTGCTTTTTTACTATGAGACCTGGGTTCGAATATAACCATGATTGATTTGTTAGGAAGATGACTACTTGATGTTATCGGCCTGAAGGAAGCAATCTCAGTATGCGGCACTTTTGGAAAGTGCCTGAAGACCATACCACAGGTTGACTAAAGCCTTGTAAGTGAAACTGAGTAGACAGAACCCTTGGGACCCGTCAATGGTTGTGCTAGCATGAAGTCACAAGTCATCATGACCGAGGGTTTGAGTATTCTAGCCTTGTTCAGACTGCTGGTCATAACATGCTTTCTCCATGAAACTGTAACTAAGGTCTGCTCAGGGTAGTTGGAGTATAAACCACAGGTGGGCTTTGTGGGGATTGAGCAAACAAAAATGTGCCTGAGCCACCCTTGTGGACTGGCATCCTAGGATGCCAGGGGCTGTACCATTTATATATATATATATATATATATATATATGGCGAGGCAAAAGTTGCACACCATAGGGGTAAATTAATTAATCATGTTTTAAATGTCTAATTTGTTTTGATATTTTCTCATTTTATAGAATGAATTTTGACAAAGTAAGATGGCTGAAAAACTAACAAAGAGTGAACGAGTTACCTTAGTCTTCATGTATAGGAATGCAGGTGCTACACACCGATCTGTGACTGAGGAATTCAACAGACAGAATACACACCGACTTCCTTTTGATAAGTCAAATGTTTGACATCTAATTGTTTTAAAGAAACTGGTAGTATCACTGTTCACCCTTGAAGTGGCAGCCTATATAACAATTAAATAACTAGTAAATAAAATTTAAATATGTAATTATACTTTTAATATATTATCCTGATGGTGTGCGACTTTTGCCTCACTCTGTATAGAAAACTATTTTTGGTATTGTCCCAGTTTTTTTTTCTTACTTTAACTAGCATGATGACTGATATAAGTATAGGAGATGGAATAGATGAAAAACAGTTTATTTATTTTACAATTGTTCACTCAGTACAAGCCTCAAGAGTCACTCAAGGTAGAGAATTAATAAATGAGGTTGTGAGAGCATATAGTGGGAGGGAAGTTGGATGTTTAAATTTTTATTTCCTTATTGAAGTTTTTCTCCTTTAATTTGTGCATTAGCTAATATATTATAATTATTATGCATACTATTTTTATTCCTCAATTGAGCTCTGAAGTATAAGGAACAACCATTTAGCTATTTTAAAAATTTTTTCTTTTCTTGTTTCATTCTACTTTCTTATATATATTATGGTATATATATTTTCCATTCTCTTTGTTACCAAGATGATATTGCTTTTAACATGTCTATTTTATGATGGAATTGGAAAGGAAACTTCTTTTACGAACTCCTTCAAGAGGACAGAACAAATGAGTGGAACAAGTGCTGTTCCCAGTAAGAACATCTGAAGGCACCAATCAAAGAAAAGTATCTATAATTAGTTAAGAGAAAGGGAATAATATTCCATCTACCAGACTGCAAGTTTCTTTAGTGACCATATCAAAAACTATGACTATTTGATTGGCAAGATATAGCACATCTGGATTATAAGTTATTCTGATTTTTACAAAATTATCTTGAATAAAAACTCAGTTCGCTAGAAGACTGCAAAAATCACCAAGAAAAATTTTCAACTGAGAAAGTATAAAGAAGTGATGTAATGCAATAACCTGTCACCCCCATGAGTGACTACACTATAGTTAGTGATTTCCTATAAGTATCTGTAAGTCAATGGACTACAGAGACTGGCTGGGATCTGTTCCAGCTAGACGGTTGAACTCTCTGCCTTTGGGCAGAGAGGAACCTGGAACCTGGATGAGGCTCTGCAGAAGGGCAGTCTCTCATTCGGAGAGGTAGACTGGCCTGATCCCGTTTATGCAGGATCTACGGGGATTTTTTGGCCCAGCCTACAGGTTTGGATGACCCACATTAAACTCGGCCTTGTGTCACATCTACCCTTGTGGAGGAGGTGGCTAGTAAATACTGACTAGCTGGGATCTGTTGAGTACAACTCAGACTTACGCGTGAACTACCGACATTCCTATAGTAGCACTCACTACTGGATTGACTTGCGATGACCTTGTGCATAACTGTTGCCTTTATTCTTATTGTACTGGTTTTTTACAATAAACCGTTACTTATTTTATCCACCATGTTTTTCAAGTATACAGTGCTGTTCAATTAAAGTGACTCACCTGATTTTTTTACTAAATGTTCTCTTCTCCGATGAAACGAAAGTTGAGCTAAATTCAAAGGATAAGCGATCTAAAATTCGAAGAAGAAGCTTTGAAAGCTCTTTGAATTTAGCACTAAGTACTGTCAACATCCATTCAGTATAATGTTCTGGGGATGCGTTTCTTTTCATGGGACTGGTTTCTTAAAACCTACTGAAAAGATCCTCAGGAGCGAGCAGTACAAGAGAATCTTAGAGTCTTGTCTACTCCCTTCTGCTGAAAGGATGCAAATTGATCCCATCAAGCTCATTTTTATGCAGGATAATGCTCCCTGTCACAGATCAAAATTGATGAAGGAATACTTTGATGAGAAGCAGGTGAGTGTTATGACATGGCTGCCCCAATCTCCTGACCTCAACCCCATAGAAAACTTATGGAGCATTATAAAGTACAGGCTCTCAAGAAAGCAGTTGAGCAACAAAGAAGATTTGATTGTGAATTTCCTATCTGAATAGAATTCAATGCTTGAAGATGAGATTTGCCAGAACCTAATCAAGTCAATGCCAAAAGGGGTTGAAAAGGTTATTCAAAATAAAGGAGGACCCATAGATTATTAAATATTTCGAACTATATTTACCTATTATATATAAATTATAACTCTATTATTCTTTATTTAAAGCTGTTCGGTTATGTTTCTATTGATTACTATTTGCTGGAAATAATTGAGTCACTGGTTTTTTACACAGAGATTTTCCCTAAATCTCATTTATATCCAAAATTATAATTATGAATAGAATACCTTAGGGTGAGTAAACTTTTTTACTAGGTGGTCAGGAAGGGGACTTTATATTAGTAAGATTAAAAATTAGTTTGAACCCAAAAACAATAGGCGAAAAAATTTTTAAGTAAAAAAAAAAAATCAGGTGAGTCACTTATCAAACAGCACTGTATATTCCTATTAACGTGGGATATAACAAGAAGTTATCTGGTAGATGGTAGAGGAACAAAACACTAAATATGTTTAATAAAGTAATGTAAAATATAATTAAAAATATATATATGTATATATATATATATATATATATATATATATATTTAAGTTTTACTTAATAAAGCCAAACATTTTGATTATGTAATATAAAGCCTAAATTTTATATATAAACTAAAGAGGATATAGAACTTAGAAAGTTTGTTCAGAATTGTGGTATGCCTTACCTCCAGGAAAGAGAGAATTTATTTGGATACAAACTGGTTTTGATGAGAGTGCCATCTCTAGTGACCAAGTCATTGTTCTTGTTACCATCAAAATTTCCACATAATCCTAATGAAAAGGAAAAAAAAAACAAAAAACGAAATAATATTCAATAAATTAATTTTGCATTATTTCATATTTTTAGTAATTAATTTTCCTTCATTAATTTATTAATCCTACATATTTTAATTTATTGCTTAAACATTATTTTTAATGGATACCTATATCTGAGTAGATGCTTTTTTTATTTATTTATTAAACAGTATATTTATTTCCATCTACTGGATGTATTTTTTGAGAAATTTTATTACAATGTGCTCCCCAGCAGGACTTGAAGCTGCGTTCCCCTAGGGGAAACCATCATTAGACCTGACATGCTATGACCTCTCAGCTACAAAGAACTTCCTGGTCAAGTAAGGTCAAATAGTGCTTTTGAACTGCTCAGTTTTGTATTCTAACAAAAACAAAGACAGTTTTTCAGAGTATCTACTCAAGTATAGCATCTACTTAAGCAATAAATTAAAATATCAGATTAATAAATGAAAAATCTATTCATAAAATTTGTTTTTATTTACATTACGATATGAAACTGAGCAAAGACGTATATTTCAAAAATTAGGAAAGGTCTGTTTTTGAACACACTATTCAAGCTTTGCTTTGGCTATTAGATTCTTTGTGTCTGAGAGGTCAAAGCATGTCAGCTCTAATTATAGTTTTCCCTAGGGGAATGCAGATTCATATGAGTGCATATTTTTCTAATAATATTTGTTGGATATACAGGCCAGTAGATGGAAATAAATAAATATACTGTTTAATAAATAAATAAAAACAGAGTATCTATTCAAATATGGGTATCCATTACAAATAATGTTTAAGCAATAAATTATAATCATTTCATATTATATATATTTCGTTTTTTAGTCAAAGAGTAAAGAAATAATTTTTCAATGCTATAATATTTGAATAATATAAAGATTATGATAAAAGAAAATTATACTTTTATGTATTTCTTATAATTGTACATATACTTAAAGTGAAATAGCTGATTTTTTTTAATATTGAAATTAATATGCACCAGCCTGGATATTGAAAATATTATTAAAGAAAATGTGTCTCCCAACAGGAAATGAACCTGTATTCCATTTGACAATCTGGGAAACCACCTACAAACTATTTGTGAAAACACATTTTCTTTAATAAAAGTTTTCTTCATTAGGTTGGTAAATGCTTATAAAAGAAAACAAAAAAGGTATGTTTACTCACTATTTTCTAATTATGATTCCTTTATAGCAATAAGAAATATTGTCAGATTAAAACATCAAATATTTACTAAAATTTACTTTGTTTACATTTTGGATACAAAGATAATGTTAGCAGGTGAAGCCTTCAAAAAGTCCCAATTTGGAATATACATAAAGTAATTGAACCTTGTTTTACAGTAATGAATACCTGTAGCTTAATAGTTAAACATGTTTGGCGGGAATTTCACTTTTTAACCTCCTTCATACGACTGGTTATGAGATAGGCTCTTGGAAATTTACAACTTTGTGAAATTGTATATTTCCAGCACTTCTAGTTCATCATGAGTAGTTGGTTTTAATGCTTTGTACTGAAATACAGTACTACATGATTGTAAAGGCATTTAGGTCCTCTCAAACTGTAAACTTGTAAAACTTGTGGATGCATTTAGGCACTTCCAGCATTAAAGTGTTAAAATAAGACTGAGATGTCTACTTCAACACATACAAGGTTTGATAAAAGAAATATTGAGGCTATCATTATTATAATAGAGCTAAAGTACAGATTGACCTTGAACTTTGTCATGCATACACACCCAGTTATAACATTCTCACTCACTTGTGTTGTTTATAGCAGTGCTTGGAAGGAAAGTGTGTAGAGTGCGGACGTCTCATCACACCATAAAGGTTCCATCAGTAGCCATTGCTTGTGTAGCACTTATTGGCTTAGCTGTAACATTCCTTAGGTGTGATAAACACAATATTTCACTCTTTTTTCTTAAAAAATCAAATCCCACTTGAAATGAACAAAATTTCAAGACATCGAGGAAATCAAAGAGAATGTGACAAGGCTGCTGCTTGCTATTCCCAAAAAAAGGAGTTCCAGTAATGTGTCCATCAATGGAAAGGATGCTGGATAAAGTGTTTCAGAAGGGGATTACTTTGAAGCAGAATAAATGCTGAAATGTGTTGTAGTTTCTGTCTATATTCCTGAGATGAGGTATTATGTACATTATTCGGACTACTGTCCTCATCTTTGTTGCCATATTTATTACAATGCTCCAGCCTTCTTTAGTTGGTTGGAATGTCAAACTGAATTCTTTATTTCACTCACTGGTGTAGACTGTTCTAGTTCCATGTGCCATGTTTAATGGAAGTTATCTCCTGTTAATTTCTCTCTGAAAGTTCTGCACTACCTTAACTGGGTATTGAACTCACACTCTTTGGGTCCTGTAACTGGATCTAATTAACACCTTTATCTACTGTGCCATGTGCCCTTAATGTAAATAATGTGTTGTAGTTTTCTTTTTATATCACCAGTTCTGATACTTTTTGGTAAGACCTTATATACTGACTAAATATAATGCTTATGGTAATGTGAAATAATATCAGATTAAAAGGTCCATTAACTTTATGTACAAAATACATGTATATTTGCATCTATTTATAGATTAATTTTACTTAGGTGTATTTTATATCAATTTGCTACTTTCATTTGTTTTTTTCAGAAACATAGCTTATTTGTTTGTAGGAAATGTGAAAAAATACCCCCCTCCAAAAAAAAAACTTGTATTTACCCATGCTGCTATTAAAATCTGCTGCCGATCCTCTTATCTGGACATTTAAGTAATTTCCGTTGTTGACTTGAATTAGAACAATGGTACCAGTGGGTAGATGAACCTACAAAGGTATATATAAAACATTTAGTGTATGACCATATCAAATCAGAACAATTTGAAAACATTTTTATAATTAGTTTTTTGGCCAGATTTCTCAGTTTTAACCTTTAAAGTTTCATTACAAAAAGAGACAAAAAAAAAAAAAAATTGTAAAAGATATTACAGTTTGAACAATAATATCAGTATTATAAAATAAATATTTTATGTCACTTTACACTTCTTGAACTTATTTTAATCGAGTTTTAAATAACATATTATTATCTAAATAAGTGATTTAAAAATCAGTTAAGATAACTTCAAGAAGTCCAAAGAGACCTGTATACAGATAATAAATGGCTTCAGTAAAAACACAAAAATAAAAATGAATGTTAGACAAGGATGCATCTTCTCACCAGATCTTTTCAACTGACACAGCAAGGCCATTCCGAGAGAATTAGAAGTCCTACAAGGATTCATTATTGGTAGCCACAATCTTGACAACATAAGATATGCAGATGACACAGTGTTGATAGCAGACACAGTAAAGAAACTACAAAAACTACAGAAGTTAGAGAAGGAAAGTGAGAAGAAAGGACTAAACATCAATAGTAAGAAGACTGAATGAATGGTTGCTTGCAAAAGGAACAGTCCGACATATAAATTACAAAATGAAGATACCAACATTAAATAGGTGCAACAATTTAACTATCTAGGAAACATATTAGCAGAGGATGTAAAGTGCAACACAGAAATCTGAAGGTGCATTGGGATAGTGAAAGATGCCTTCCAAAAACTGAGCAAAGTATTAAGAGAAAAATATTGTTAGAAACAAAGAAAAGAGTACTGAACTGTTAGGTAATATTAATCCTCTTATATGGTAGTGAATGCTAGACAATTTCATCACAAATGAAGAAGAGACTTGAAGCAACAGAAATGTGGTTCTACAGAAAGATGCTGAGAATATGTGGGACTGAATATATGAGCAACAACAAAATTTTAGAGACAATACCAACAAAAAGGACACTTCTACTTAATATCAAGAAGAGATAGTTAAAATTTCTAGGGCACATAATTAGGAAAGAGGGCTTGGAAAATTTGAAACTTGCAGGAAAAACAGAAGGTAAGAGACAGATGAAAACAATGCATAACCTTACCTGATAAGTTTGTGTGAATTGATAGCAGAGCTGGGTTTGGGACAGATGTCAAAAAGACAAAAGTTATTAAGAGCTACAAAAGACAGGAAATTATGGAGAGCCATGATTACAAACATCCCAAAGTGAGACAATATATAGAAGAAGATATTATTATCTATGTATAAATTGCCTTCTACAAAAGAATATTTCATTCATATCTTTGGAGTATCAGTTTAAACTAACTTTTTTATCTAAACTATAATTATAAGCCGTGTGGAATGGGAAAATTTTGCTGAAATATGTTGGAAAATTCTCAACTTTTCATGTGAAATCAAGAAAATACAGCCATTGAACAAAATGATCACAATATATGGAGAAAAGAAATTATTGGTTTAAAAAAAAACACCAGAAAAATATGGATTAAAATTTTATTTTATTTTGTAGAAGTTACAGTTGTGTATTTTAGGTGAAAGTGTTGTTTAATATGTGAACAATAAAGAAAGAGGCTTACAAAAACTTTAGTTTCTTCTATGGACGTTTATTCCTTTTATGGTGACTGCAAGTTCTCAATGTCTCTTGCATATGTCTGATTTCTTTTTTTGGCTCATAAGTTAGGTTAACAATGGTTAAAATGGTTGTTCTCAAGTCAACCTTGCACAGAGTTGGAATGACCAAATCACTTACTTCATGAGTAGGGCTGTCAAAACATGTCCGAGGGATGTTGTTGGAAATTGTAAAGAGAAAAATTCTGCCCTTTACAGAAGTGGAGTCATAAAATAGTGCATGTGACCAAATACCCTTTCTGGTTTCTTTATAATTTGCATCATGGGAAAATTAATTTTTTTTTCTTTATTATTATTAGTCTTATTTAATTTTCTCACAATTTCACCACAAAACATGTAATAAATAAATGCCAAAAACTTACAGCTTATCAAGATGAAAGAAGTATTAAGTTAAAATTAGAAAGTAGATTTCAATATGAGTATCTTTTTTTTAAAAATAATAATAAAATTGATAATGATCCTTCCACTAGAGATGTCACAATAGACAAAAACTTCACTACAAGGAAACAGAAAAAATGATTTGAAACCCAGGAAATACAAAGATGACAACAATTCTACGGACACTTAAGAAGAGAAATTAAAAGAATAGAAAATTGGCATGTAGAAAAGTGAAAGGAATGGCAAATTGACATGTAGAAAAATTCTTTGAGAAACAGAATCACTTAACAGTGGCTAAAAACAGTTCCATCAGGACCAAATCTATAAAAGCCAAGATATACAAAATACAGGAAAAAGCAGAAATTGTAAACTGTGTAGAAAACAAATTGGTTCAGAAAAATATGAGAATAAACCTGAATGGGCAGGAAAGGTGATCCATTGAGAACTGAGAAGTGGCTTGCTTTTAACCATCAATGATATATGCCCAAAGCAGAATCTGCCTGAGAGAATTAAGGGCATAAAATCCTCTGGGATTCAAAATGGATCACCTGATATAGAACAGAAGACTAGATCTAGTAGTGGTAAAGAACAAAACATGCTAATTAGTAGATTGGATTGGGTTGGTGAATTTTATGAAATATCAAACCTTGTCGAGTTTAATGTTGAAATCAGTCTTTTTAAATATTTGAGTCTAATTGGAGCAGGAATAGGTCCTTTTGGCAAATTGGTTTTACCTATCTGCAGGGGATACAGCTGTCATATTCTAGGTGCCCACCAACAAAGCAAGACAGTGGTTTTAACTGGGCAAACCACAAAACAAATCAGAAATAATTGAAAAGATAGATAAATAGCTTCAATTTGCTAGAGAATTAAGTAAGATGTGTGAAATGAAGGTGACAGTTATTCCAGTTGATATTAGAACAGTGAATGATCCTGAAAAATTTAGGAAAAAAACTGGAAATTAGAAGAGTTGGAATCATTCAAATTATGGAGTTACTGTAAGCAGATAGAATACTGAGGAAAGTGCTGGAGGTTTGTAGAGACTTGCTCTCACTTGATCTTCAGTGTAGGCCACCACTTATGACTGGTATGAACATTCAACAAGTGAATAATAATAATAATGATGCCATGATTTAAACACATATTTTCAACCACATACCTCATATCTTCTCCCATTGTTGTATTTGAGCACCTTTGTTCCAGCGGTAAGATCTCCATTTTTGTAAAGTTTTATTGTCAGCTTTCTCTGTGCCTTTTTGGTGGCACTTAGTGGTCCACATCGATCAAATATAACAACATCATCACCAGACTTGATTGCAGCTGCACAGTTACAAGAAGCACGACCATTACATTTTCGGTAGAAAGTATTCACCTGGAAAGTTAATTTGAAAATTGTCACTAGATTGGTTGATTTTTATGTCATGTCAACTCTTGTTAGGTAATGTCACTCACTACAAAGAAATAATTTTCAACTAAATTAGCTTTGCTAACCATTACCCCATATCGAGATACCTGGAGAGGATTTTACTATGAAAATGAACTGCAAGTTATTTTAGTTTAGGTAACAATAAGTCAGTACTTGTTAAGTTATTTAATGTCAGATATTCAAGATGAAAATTAGTACTCAGTAGTAATAGTCAGACTAGTCTTACTAAGCATTTTCCCCATGCAAAGGTATCTCATTAACTGACTTGACACTGAACAAAATTGTAATGGCAATGATAAGATTAGCCATTTTCATACAGGAAACATCTGACATTCATTGACTGAACTGTTAGCATTACTATTGTTTGAAATATAGGATATATATATATATATATATATATATATATATATATATATATATATATATTCAGGCTGGTAAATGTTATTAATACTGTTTATTATAAACAGAGCATTTACTTAAATATTTGTATCTATAAAAAGAATGTATAAACATAAAAAATGTCTTAAATAATTGTTGGACTTTGTCCATTTTATAATGTATGATGTCATTTGTTTACATTTGGATACGCATCGAGCAGATATGAATGTACAAGAGAAAATCATGGAGAATTGTAGTTTAAAAACAGTAAACACATACTGTTTATAATAAACAGAGCATTTACTTAAATATTTGTATTTATAAAAAGAATGTACAAACATAAAAAATGTCATATATATATATATATATATATATATATATATATTTTGAACAATAAAAAAATAAAAAAATTAAAATCTTTAGACACACTGGGTTGTAGATTAATATTCTTTCATTTTTTTTTATTATTATTCCATTTAGATTAGATTCCTTGACTAGTTTCGACCAAAATGGCCATCATCGGGAGGAGAAATATTTCTGCTTGCTGGTAGCACTAAACTACAGAAAAAAAAAAAAAAAAAAAAAAAAAAAAATATTATATATATATATATATATATATATACACACAAACACATTCAGGACTACTGAAAAAATGTTTGGCCTGATCAAGAAAACCTTTCGCAAAGAATCTGATGTTTAGATTCTTAGTCAGATTTTAGGTGTGTTGAACAGAAAAATTTGTTTTTTGTTTGAACTTGTTAGAACTCACTGGCTTTGATCTATCCCCACTTTTGTCACAACTGCTTCTTGTAAGTTGAATCTAATCAGATATAACAAAGATGAGGACAGTAAAAGAAACATTTTGAATATTATTGCCTAATTTCTCATTTAAATAGTTGTAGTAATAATAATGTTATATATGATGACTGTTTACTCCAATGTCCAGCAGTCATAAAAAAAATCTCTTAGTTCACCAAACTATGTGGGCAACTCCATGTGTAGTGATTCTGAGGTGGGGTTGTTCAGCTGAGAAGCAGTAACTATAATGAATTTAAACTGGTTGCTGACTAAACCTGAACATGGAATGCATCTACTGGCAGTATATCCAGGAGAGTGATGACACTGGACATAAAACTTCTCAGACTGAAATCAATGGTCGCAGCAGAAGGTTCTCCTGATAAAATGAATGGCCATATGTCCATGACCAAGGTGAGACATTGGTTGTGGTCTGACCTGGAGGGGGATGGGTTCCACCACATCTACTTTGTCTAAGATATACTACATATGAATCAATACGTGCCAAAATATGTTGAGGGAACTGGTTGGGTTCTAGCAGTGACCTTATGGCTATACTGGTCATAGGACAGATGCTAAAAGTATCTATTTAGAGCAAATATGATTGAAATATTTATAAAGTGAGAAATTAACATTTTTTTCTGTGCTGAAATCATTTTTTCCTCATCAACCTATTTCTGTATTGGTGTCTATTTTATTTAAATTAGAATTTAAAATTTATTTAAATTAGAATTTAAAATTTATGGCTCCGTTTAATTACCAAATTGTTCTATCTTTCTAATTCTAATAACATTAGATGAATCTTTTCAACTATCCTAATTTTCTTCCATATTTTTCATGAATTTCAGTGGTATATTCCTAAGCCTTCTTGTTGATTTTTGTCTATCATTGATTATCTTGTTAGTTCTTGTTATATACTGTGCTAATAGGAATGTATACTTGAAAAACAAGGTGGATAAACTAAGTAAAGGTTTATTGTAAAAAAACCCAGTACAATAAGAATAAAGGTAACAGTTATGCACAAGGTCATCGCAAGTCAATCCAGTAGTGAGTGCTACTATAGGAAAGTCGGTAGTTTTCATGTAAGAATGAGTTGTACTCAACGGATTCCAGCTAGTCGTTATTTACTAGCTCCCCCTATGAGGGTAGATGTGGCACAAGGCCGGGTTTAACGTGGGTCTTCCGAGCCCATAAGCTTGGCCAAAAAATGCCTGTAGAACCCGCATAAATGGGATTGGGTTGGTCAATCTCCCTGAACAAGACTTTGCTCTTTGGCAAAGCCTTGTTCGGGTTCCTCTCTGCCTGAAGACAGAGAGTTCGACCATCTAGCTGGAACAGATCCCAGCTAGTATATTTAGCAACCCACACCCACATGGGTTGCATGTGGCACAAGACTGGTTTAACATGGGTGTTCTGAGCCAGTAGGCTCGGCCAAAAATATTCCCTTTTGAACGGGTTCACGGGCAGTCTACCTCCTCGAACGAGACTCTGCAGAGGGTTCGACTGCTTAGCTGGAACAGGTCACAGCTAGTCTCTATTGTCTGTTGACTTACAAATACTTATAGGTAGTTACTTCTTATAGTGTAGTCACTCATGGGGGTAACAGGTTATTCCATTACATCAGTTCTTTAACTGACTTGATACTGAACAAAATTGTAATGGTAATTACAATGGAGATTAACCATTTCCATACAGGAAACAATAGACATTCATTGACTGAACTCTTAGTATTACTGTTGGTTAAAATTTATAAAAAAAATTTCACTTAAAAAAGTTTTCGGGTAAATAGGCTTCTCAGGTCCACTGTTATTGCTCTTTCTAGTAGTGATGGGAGTTTCCTTCCTAACCTTTTGTCAAGACAATGTGGAAAATTTACTACAGTTAGAATACTGTAAAAAAAAATTCAGCAAGTGATTGTAATAAAAAAATGAATTCATATTATATTTTAAAACATTTGAATTCTTTATTGGTGAAGATTAAATTTTTTTTTGTGGTTTAACAGTTTATCAATGAAATAATAATTCTTGAGTCTTGTATTGGGTGAATATTATTTAAAAACCCCAATAAAAACACAGATTGTTAATGCATAACAAAACATATATTATTGGAATTTACTGCATTTAAAAATAAGCAGATTTTTGTAAGCAAAGTGGTCAATATTTAAAAAATAGTAGATAAAGAAAAATTCAAAACACTTATCTATCCGACTTCAAGTTTCACAGATAGACTGCTTGTCAGGATCAAATAAATTTAACCCTGATGAATGGAATATCTATGAAACGTAAAGTCAGTTTATCAATATATGTAGAATCAGTTATTTCCATATTTCTTTGCACAATAATATTTATAAAATAATCACCTGATATGGGAGAGTGTTGTGCTTGTACAAAATAAACTCTCCTTCATAGTAATTGTTGTAATATCTGTAAAAAGATAAGCAAAAATTTAGTTATTTCAGTTATTTTAACAGCAAAAATTAAACTAAAGCTTTTGATGGAAATATATTTTTCAAACAATATCAAATAAAAATTTACATTGCTTTATAAAAAAAGAGTTGTTTCTCTGTCCATCACACACTGTCTATATATGATTTTGCATAGGCGTATGTAATATATGTATATGCTTATATCTGCATTGTGCATGAGTGATTTACATGTGTTTGCACCATTTAATATGTACACAATACAAATATACACAATTTGGTTGAATTTGAAATAAGACATAGGAATCATCTTCTTCCCACTCAGTCTGGACAACATTTACTCTTGGCTGAGCTGAGCAATAAAATCATAAATTTGGTGACAATAAAAAAAATGCTCATTTTTTTTAAAGGCATTTACTTATAAGATTGTATTGAACTTTTCAGAAATAATTTGGCAACAAATAATTTTTTTTTTTGTAGAAATATTTTTTATCTATCACTGAATTAAAATGTACATGCACATAGGCAAATATACATATGCATACAATTTGAATGAAACAGAAATGGACATCTGCGTCAGGAGGGCTTTCTTTTCTTTTTGTCTGACAACAATCCCTGATTAATAGGAAAAGAATATAAGCTAAAATTTGTGACCCTTTGAAGTTATTTCTATGAGTATTTCTGTAATTACACTGAATATTTTTTCTAATAAATACAGTATTTTAAATGAACAAATAATTTAGAACTGAAATTTAAACACCTAAGTGACAGGTACAAAACTAGTTTTTAAATAATATGTAATATTTGATTTGTAGGAAAAATGCAAAGGTAATAATTCAAGAATTGACTTTTAAACAAGGGTTCCATAATTTGCTGGCATTTTAAAGCATCATTTTTTAAGCCAATCCTGTTTATAATTTCTTTTTTATTGCAAAATGCTTTTTATGAGTTATAACTCCCTTTTTTTTTATTAATTTTTTTTTGTTATATTTGGAAGATGAAAGAAGGGACTTGAGCTCTGCACATGTATCTTGTTACTGCTGTTTAACTGAAATGAAGGCCCATTATTGAACCCACAGAACTGGATAACTTGAGGCAGTAGCTGTCCCAAATAAAACAGCTATTTTTAAAATAATCATTATATTAAAAACATTTTTATATCTACTCACAGTTTGTCAAATGTTGTCATATGAGGATCATTGATTGATTTACAGAGAGCGCTTCTATCTTGATCAATGATATTCACCTGAAATCAAAACACATCATGAAAGTTAAAATGACTGTCTTTGTAAATGAGGATATAGTGTCAGTTAGGACACCCACTAGGTGGCTTTCTATTCAGGACTATAAAAGAAGAGGCATAAACTATTTCTCTTTTCGCTCCAGGATGTGGGTAGGTAGAAGATAAGTCTAGTCTTCCTCTCCAGTGAGATTTAGTCTTATGGCAAGCCAACTCCATAATTTCACACAACCATGTGACACATATCTCTATTTCTGTCACACACACACCTTACAGCTAAGTACAAATGTTTTTTTTTCCTTTTTTGTGAAGCTATCTGAATACACATGAATATAATTTTCTTTCTTTTAGTGATCTATGTTGTTCTTTATATAATAATATATAAGTATATAAAATTCCTCCATGTGTTGAATTAATTGATTTTGACAGTTCACAACATCTTCTATTAGAATGTAACACCTTTCTGCTTCACCCTCTTTTAATTCTTAGTAAAAAATGGTTCACTATGTCATGCCAAACAATTTTTCTTGTCTGAATCCATCTTGCACATTTTATAAATCTATTTGTCCATACATTGAAGATTGCTGCCATATCTGGTCTGGTTTTCTGGTTATATATCTTGAGATTCTCAACAAAATCCAAAGAAGGGTCTGTAATGTTATAGATCCTGATCTGGCATCTTGACTTCAGTCACTTTCCCATCGCCATGATGTGACTTCTCCCTGCCTTTTCTATCAATATTTTTGTAGTATCATATGCAAATTAGATAGACAAGTATCAATAGAGAACAATTGGTGAACATAGGGCAAAACTGGTTGTTAAGCAAGACATGTTACTATGACTACTACTACTACACAGAGAGATATGCAAAACATAACAATTTTCATGGCAGTTGTTCTACTGAGCTCTCATCTTTGTTACCATGACCATGTAAATTTAAGCATAGTAATAGATTGCCTACTAGGTCTCATCATTTTATTGTTGAAATAGCTAGATGTAACCACAAGTTCTATTCTAATAGTTTTTTTTCTCGCACTTCTCATTTCTAGAAATCTCTTCCAGATTCTTGCTTTCCTGCCACCTATGATCTTCAAAAATTTGAAATGTCAATCAATGTCTGTCTTCCTGAAACCCATTCTTTTATTTTCCTTTCTCCTCAATAAAGTCTTCTCATTCTCTTTTACTCTCAGTAACCCTTGGTGTCTTAGTGACATTATTGCTTGCTTGGGGTGAAATCATTAAGTGTCAATGACTGGACTTGAAACACCTGAGAGAAACAAATGCATAAGATATGCTTACAATAGTAGCACCTGTAGAATTTTCTTGACATCTGTAGATGTCCATGGACACAGTTAAATTATATTTATCAAGATGGAAAATAGAAATTATGGAGAAAAATAATGTAGAATTATGATGAAGTTACAAAAATATATTGGAAATCTATTAGGAATTGTTCTTTTTATTTATTGGAAGCACCATGGAGTCATGGTTATTGGCTCGGATTGAGGAATCAGAGCCAAGTTTAAATTCCAGTTGAGTTCATTACATTTACTTATGTGCTAATACCCTTGGGAAAGGTAAGAATTTATCTCTTCTCACTCCAGCTATGGGTAAAATAGCAGGACAAACTGGGTCCTATAGCCTGTGGTGGCAACCAGTCTAGGAGAAAGAAAGTTTGAATTGAAACTAACCTAAGAGGATTGGCCTCGATCAGACTAACTTGTTCAGGAAATGCCCAGATCGCACGATCCTAAAATGTGCATCCATGCAACTGGAGACTGTTTGTGAATGCAATTTCTGACTGAAACTCCTACTATGAATTTTGCATGTCCAAATGAATATGACCTCTGCTATGCTTGGTCGACTTTCTTTCAAGATGAGGCAAATTCGTTTGACGGAGTTGACTCAACCGATCCTGGGTGAATACCACAGCAATTATAAGTAATAGTGAGTTTTTATTTTAAATATAGCAGATTTAGATCTGACTTTCTGAGATGAGAAGTTATCATTATTTGTATCTTTTACATGTGAACTATTTTTAAAAAGTTTTTATTATGACAAATGTTTGGTCATTATGACCTCCAGCCTTCACCAGGGGCTTTTGTCAATCCAGGTAACCCTGGGAAATTTGAACTTTTTTTTTTTAAACATTTCACCCCAAGCAAGTGAATAATACTGTAGTTGTGGTTGGTTAATGTTATCACTTATAAGTACATGTATATGAGTAGATGTTATTATGTATAGACTCACTAAATAGTGTAGAGAAATGTTACTTGGACCGTAACAGTTCTTGTAGTGTTGCCAATGATACAAGCAATGCCTCGTATGACTGAGTGGATGAGATGAGAACTCCTCTGCCAGTATTATTAACTCAAAATCCAGGGGTCTAGCTCCAGGCAGTACCTTTTCTTCAAGAGAGAGATGAGCTTATTGCCAGATGTCCTCAAAATGGGAGATGAGGAAGCTTGAGAATTTTTCCATGGTACTACTGACAAAATCACATTAAACACAACCTTGTGTGACATTTAATTGCAGCATGGGCACATGTCTAAATACTATGGTACTTGAACTGTAGAACTAACACTGACTGCATACAACTACAATACCACCTTGGTTTGTTTTGTTTCACAGGATATCAACCTCAATGGGTTATTTAATGCCAACAGGATTTTTATTGCTGGTAATTTTTTTTTTTCAAAAGTATTTTTGGTAATATTTTTCCAAAAAAGTATTACTGGTATTAAAACCTATTTTTACACATTTTGACTCCAGTTCTGGGGTTAACTATTTGCCCATAACTGGAACCATAACAGGTGCTACTACCCTGGGAGAGGGTGGACCTGGGAACACCAGCAATTAAGAGGTGGTTCCACAATCCTCAAAACCTCCTGATCAGAGGCCTTGATGTCAGATGTAGTTTATCAGGATGGGCCTACCTGGAATATCATAACAAATGCCACTGAGAGGCAAGTGGTTACTGAGACTGAAAGAGAATGAGAAGTCTTTAGTGAGGAGAAATGACAATAAAAGAATAGGTTTAAAGTAGACAGAAACTGGCTATTGATGTTGTGTTTAAATTTTTGAAGAACGTAGATGTCAGAGAAGCAAGAAAGTGGAAGAGGGTTTCACAGACAAGAAGTTGTGAAAAAAGAAACTATTAGAATAGAAATTATGGTTAACCAAACCTTTTATTTAATCTACAGAGGTAGATTGTTTTCATTTCGCTGACCATGTCTAAGGACATTTTGTCTAGTTATTATTTAGTACTGCACAGTTATTTCTTACTTAGGGGATTAAAGCATTGGTTTATGAATTTGGTGATATAGTAATTGTGAGTTCCATCCCTGGACTGGGCAGTAATTGACTGGGACAATAGCCTGGTAGATTAAAGCGATGATTCATGAATTTGGTGACATAGTAATTGTGAGTTCAATTCCTGGATCAGGCAAGTAATTGAACAGGGGCAATACCCTGGTGGATTAAAGTGATGATTCGTGAATTTAGTGACATAATAATTGTGAGTTCAATCCCTGGGTCAAACAGTTGGACTCAGTGGAAATGAGGTGAGCAATATCTGAGTAGTACTAAATAAAAATTAAATATCCTTAGACATGGTCCACAGAATGAGAACACTATCCCCATAGATTAAATAAAGGGTTCAGTTTGAAATTCACTGAAGTTTACCTGGATTGATAAGTACAGGATGAAGCCCAGCGGGTACAATAACCAGAATATGATAAAAAAAACAAAGATGAGGAGAATAGTCCACATGTAAGTAATATAAATAATAGTAGATTTAGACAAAAAAAAAACGTAAGAAAAAGAACATACTTACTTGTATTGAATCAACAGCAATGTTAGTCTGATAAGTACTGTTTTGCCATGGGATTGCAATGATGTTTAATTTTCGTTTTTGGTCTTTGTCATAGGTCAAGTCGACTGTTGCACTAATGAGCATTTGGTGTACCAACCTCCAGTTGTAATGCGACAGTATGAGTTGGCAACTACCATCATTTTTCCGTGTTGTTTTCCATTTCGCTACAGCTTGTGGGATGACAACATTAGATCCAGGGCATTTAAGATCTGCAGCTGTTTCAGAAATGGAAATTTGGATTGTCATTGTACAGTTGTTAATTGGTGTCTTGGCATCACAGATTAGGAACGGAGGAAATGAAGACTGAACTTCAACAATTCCCATATTGCCACCTTCAACAATTGTCACAGTGCTTTTGTCAAGTACCTGAAACAAATAACATGATTTGTCAGCAAATATGAAGGAGATTAGTAAATTTATGAGCATTTCTTAGAATTTTAATTTAATTCAAATCAATAGTTGAAAAGTCATATTTTATCCAATAATTTTTCTATCTATGTAAACAGTTATTAAAAGATTAATTCAAATTAACAGTGGACCGGCAACATCTAACATCTAAAAAATAGAAAATATATTCATGAAATTCTATTTTATAATTATTATGAATTTAAAAAGTGAGATTATAAAGCAATATGATTGAAATTAGTTTGCTAAAATTTTATTAGATCAATGATGCAGTATATATTAGTTAAAATTTCCTTTATTTATAAGGGAAGAGTACTCAATATTGGAGATGGAGAGTTTATTCATATATACACATGGACATAGGAATAAACACTGCATGGTGAATGTCAGTGCCAACCAAGTTGGTTTGAAGATCACATTGAAACTGATAGTGATAATGTAGTGTTGATTCCTATGTTCACACTATCTCACTCTTAATTTGTACATTCATTTATGGATATAAGAGTGCTCCATTTTAAAAACTTTTAGAAAACGCTTTTTAACATACATAGAAATAAATTTTTAAATTTATTTACCCATTAACAGTGCTGTTTCATGCCTAGCTGTTATTTTTAAAATGCACTCTGAAAATTTCCTGTTTTTCAAAATGAATGTGCTACACACACACAAATATATATATATATATATATATATATATATATATATATATATATATATATATATATATATATGAATGTATGTGTGTGTGTGTTGGGGGAGGGTCTCATAGAAACTCTATAAATTTATTGCAAAATAAGTTAATCTCTTTTTCAGCTGTGTTTATAGAATGTATGAGAGTGTTTGTCAATCCAACAATTAAACATTTTAGATAAAATAAATTATGTAATTACTTACTTTGAATTCAAGTATAAAATTATTACTTTTGACCAGTGGACTCATTTTATTTGGGCACTTTGATACGTCACATGCAGAAAGGCCACAAAACACCTACACAGAAAGAAAAAAAGCGAATAATTGTATGCCAAATATTTCTACCTGCTCTTCTCTTTGAAACATTGTATAATCTTTATATAATTTGTTGCATTTAGTACCAAGCACTAATCAATACAACCATAAAACTATTCTTAACACTAATACTTTTATTAAATGCATCATAAAAACAAATGGTTTGGGGCAGACTTAGAATGCAGAATATATATGTTCTTAAAATTATTTTTGCATCTTTATAGAAATAGAAAGCAGGATTTTGATGATGTATTTTTCCACAATGCAAAATATATATCCTTTAAAATAAGTTAATTAAATAAAAAAATAATACAAATAATAGTAATTATATTGATTGATTGATTTGTTTTCTATGGCTTATCAGCCCATTGAAGGTTATTTAAAGCCAGAATATATTTTTTAGATACTAAGAATTTTTTTTTTGAGATAATAATGGTTTACTGATACAATTCTTAATAATTAACCCATAGCTGGAGGGAGAAGAGGTGGATTCATACCTTTCCCAATAGTATTTGCACATAAGTGAATATAACAAACCTAACAGGAATTGGAACTCAACTCTCAAAATTAACAATTCTGAGCCATTTTCCCTTTCACCATATGTACATTCAAGCTTACAGCACCTGTTATTTGCAAGCAGTCACCCATCTAGTTACTGATCATGTTGCTTAACTTAAGATTCTGTAATTTATATGAACAGTTATCAGAAGTACAATTCAAATCAACAGTGGAATGGTTGTATTTAATGTTTTAATTCTTCTTTTGTCACATATTAACACTAATCAGAATTTTAATTATCCATGAGACCCAGAATTATTCCAAGAACCAAGAATTGTTTAGAATTTCTGATCTCCTTTTCTCTTATTTTTGTCATTACCACAATGCTTCAGTTAATCCATTCTACAGTCTTCATATGAAATGTATGAAAAAGAGTACCTTTTAACAGATGTTATTTATCATTCTATGGCCTTCAACAAAAGGAACAGCCCAAGATGCAAACTATGAAATGGAGATACCAAAATCAAACAAATGCAAAATATCTGGGAAGTATTTTAACAGAAGACAGAAAATGTGACACTCAAGTCCAAAGGTACATTGGAATAATGAAAGACCATTCCAAAAATGAAGTAAAGTATTAAGAAAGTGATGTAATAGAATAACCTGTCACCCTCATGAGTGACTACACTACAGGTAGTAACTACCTATAAGTATCTGTAAGTCAACGGACTACAGAGACTAGCTGAAATCTTTTCAGCTAAGCAGTCGAACTCTCTGTCTTCGGGCAGAAAGGAACCTGGATGAGGCTCTACCAAAGGGCAGAGTCTCTTTCAGGGAGGTTGACCAACCCGATCCTGTTTATATGGGTTCTACGGTGATTTTGGGGGCTGAGACTACGAGCTTGGATAACCCATGTTAAGCTCGATCTTGTGCTACATCTACCCTCGTGGGGAGGGTGGGGCTAGTAAATACTGACAAGCTGGGTTCTTTTGAGTAAAACTCACTTATGCAAGAACTACCGACCTTCCAATAGTAGCACTCACTACTGGATTGACTTGCTATGACCTTGTGCATAACTTTTACCTTTATTCTTATTGTACTGGTTTTTTTTACAATAAACCTTTACTTATTTTATCTACCTTGTTTTTCAAGTATATATTCCTATTAGCACGGAATATAAGAAAAAGAAATAGGAAATTTCATTAGAAATGAAGAAAAGAGTGCTGAACTGCCAGGTAATGTTGGTCCTCCTATATGCCAATGAAAATTGAATAATCTCAACACAAATGAAGATGAGAGTTGAAATAACAGAGATGTGGTTCTACAGAAGGATGTTGAGTATACCATAGACCTAATATGTAAGTAACAAGTAAGTATTAAGGAAAATGGAAACAAAAAGGGCACTTATACATCAAATTAATAAGTGGCAGTTGAAATTACTTGAATTGCATATTGAGGAAAGAAGGCTTGGCAAATCTAACACCCATAGGACATAATGAGAGCAAAAGAGACGGAGGTAAGCAGCAAGTAACCTACCTCATGAGCATGTGTGAACGAATGACAGAACAGAGATTGGTAGGGCCGGTGACAAAATAAATTTTTCTAAGTGCTACAAAAGGATAAGAATTGGTTGAGAACCATGATTGCCCAGTCCTGAAAGGATATGGTACGTAGAAGATCTATCATTATTTTCTGTTTTATAGAATTGGTATACACTGAATGAAAAAAAAAAAAAAAACCTCTTTCATTAATATAAAACTATTTTATGTCCCATATCCCTTCAGGACATGGATTATCATGGCTCTTCATAACATCCTGTCTTTTGTTGTTCTTAGTAACTTTTGACCCTATTCCAGCTATCTTTGTCCTGTCATCCATCCATATAAACTTGTTAAGTATGTTATTAAATATTTCCCTTGCTTCTCTTGTCCTGTGAGTTTTAAATTCTCCAAGCCTTTCTTTGTTATGTTTCCTTGTAGTTCCTATTTTCTTTAAAGCTTTCTCTTTGCTCCCATATTTTATCTATGGTATTCTCAGCAGTCATTGGTAGAACCATATTGGCCTCAAGTCTCTTCTCCATCTGTAAAGATATTGTCCAGCATTCATTGCCTGATAAGCAGTATTAGATACATAGCTGTTCAATACTCTTTTGTTTCTTTCTATTCATAGTTTCCTATCTTTTAATACTTTGCTTAGTTTCTGGAAGACATGTTTTGCTATTTCTATACACTTTTGAATTATTTGTGTCACCTTTTCCATTATCTGTATACTACACAGAAAATCTTAGGGACTTTAAGCTTTAGCACACTGGAGGTTAAAATTGTTGCCATAGAATTCTCTCCCTTTGCACACTGTAGATGCATTAAATTGTCATGAGAATGTTGTTATAAACACTTATCAACTGTTTTTTTGTTTATTTATAGCAACCCTCGCAAGGCAACAGAATGCACCTACAGCATGCAAAAGGAGAGAATTCTATGGTGATAATTTTCACCGCCAATGTGCTAAAGGTTAAATGAATAGGTATGATAAACATATCAAACATTGCTCATGTGAAAAGATGCAAAATCCAAAGAAAGATTTGAGTAAGACTTTACCATTGATCCATATTTAAGTTGAGATAAATCCTTCTGTGAAATAACTGAAGACGTTGTGCTGTTATTAACAGAGATGTTTTTCTCCAAATTTCCATTCACGTACCAGCTCAAGAAAACTGACAGATTAGTGACATTTTCAAGTGCTTGTCCCCATTCACAAATGAAATGAAAAATGGGATGTGTGCCATTTTTCTCATCCAATAAAGTATTTAATTTGACATCAGCATGTAATTTAGGGTAATCTGTAAAAACGAAAAAAATCCACATAAATTATATTAGAACATTTTTTTCTTACTATTAGGTTGGTGCAAAAATAATGACGTAATAATGTCGTTTTTTGACGTATTTTTTAACGTCAAAAAACGACATTATTACGTCATTATTTTTGCACCAACCTAATATGTTATATTTACTAGATACATATAATTAAGTAGATATCTTTGTCTTTTAAAACAGTGTAATTGACATCTACTGGTTCAACTTAAAAAATATGTAAAGAAAAGAAAAGCAAAGGAAAAGAAGAAAGCAGATAAAGTGTAGTCCACATTTTTGATAATCCAGAAATTGCTGAGATGATTTACAAAATTATTGTTCTTTTTTTTAGTCCACTTTTTTCTTGTGAATACAATTTCATACAACATTAACTAAACACAGGAGGATTTCATAGTTACTCTTCCTACTACTTTGACTGGAACCCATTACTTTGACTGCTGTTTGTATTGACTACTTGATAAATTGTCCTTTTATTTACACCTTTTTTTTTTCTTTTTTTTTTTTTAAGCATTTCACCCCTACCAAAGCCACTAGCACACAAGGGGTTACAGAGGATTTGGAGTGAGAGCAGATAGGAGTGATAGAGGAAAGGATGAGGAGAAGGATAGTGGATAGATCAAAGCAACTGGAGATGTCGATTGACATTACATTTGAATAGTTGGAAATTATAGCTATCGGGGAAACAGGAATAGGGTAGGGAGTTCCACAGGCGAGAGGTGCGAGATATGAAGCTATTGGAGTAGAAGAGGCAGCTATATTTAACAGTTTCAACAGTGAAAGGGTGGGTGCGGGATGCCAGCCTCGTAGGATGCTTGAATTCGCAAAGTCTGGGACCCAGCAAAAGCAGCTCATCGGAGCAATTACCATGAAAGTATTTGTAAAAAAGACAGAGCTAGCACATGGATATAGTAGTGAGCCTAAGAATGTATATGAGCATTTAACAGAAATATACATGGCTCTATTCTAAAGTGTGTTACTTGAAATGTATAAACTTAATAACTAAACATGCTTAAAAGATGAAATTTTGTAGATTAATAATCTGATATATGTTTCAAATGCTGTGTAATCTATCTTTCCCTATAAATTATAATTTAATTAAATTTTATTTTAAGTTGGTATTGAATCAGTAGGGATAATTTATCTTTATTAATAATTTTTAATAAAAAAAAGTTTTATTTTTCTAAAATTGATTAATTAATAAAATATATTCTAACATATTCACTAATTTGTTCATTTTACCAAATCTAAATTTATATAGGGTTTTAAAGTTTGTCTTTACTAAGACAACAAGATCAAACAATGTTGCTGAAGATATCACAGTATATTCAGAGTTTAAAGGATCATGAATTGAAATTTTTATTAATTACCTCGAATGTCAATCCAGCTAAATATATTTTTGCTTGGATCACACACAAAGTTACTGTCATCTTTCTTCTTGGTGCCCACTTCATAACATTTGCTTTCAATGAAACAATATTTTTTCTGAATGGAATAAAAAGTAAAAAAAAAACAATTATAAACAGATTTTTAAAAAATGATACAAAGATAGCATTTCTATATGAATTTCTGATTTGTTTTCCTTCCATTGTACATAAAGAGAAACTTTATTATTGATAACAAATCTCATTTATAAAGAGTAGAAGGATATAAAGAAGGAACCAGGTCTGAGAATGCATGTTTAACTCTTTAACTGCTACATTATTGCCTGGCTGTGCTGGCCAATGTTGAGAAAAATAGAAAACTACCATTTACAAGAAATAGATGATTATAAAGACACTGATGGCAAATTCTTATGGGTGCTGTCATTTTGGTTTCAATAGAACACTCTGCAATATAAGCTAAATGGTATCCCTCATACAGAATATAATAAAAAATATATGACAAAACATGTTGTATTTTATATTATCATGTGTCTAAGCTGGTTTGGAAATATCACGAGTTAGTTTATAACACAATTTCTTGAGATGGATATTTCACAGTCTCTTAAAAATGTACGTATATGTCAATAGCAGGCAACTAAGTATCATAAAGATGTATGTCTTGAATATACAGTGTGTATCAAAAATACATTTACAAACTTTGGGGGCAGGTTACTTACACAAAAACAAAGGCAAAAGTCAATATAAAAATATGTCTGCAAATGCTTTGTTTTTGAGTTATTAAGCTTAAAGAAAGTTTATGGTAGATGTGTTGTCATGTAGAATAGGTTATATTTTTTATTTGTGTACATTTGTGTCTAGTCTGTCTTTAATGTTTGTAGTAGTGAGTTAACTGAGAAGTGTTCCATTTTGGGGGATATAATTTTTATATACAGCCACATGAATGGCACATTTAACAGTGTCTACCATAAACTTTAAACTTAATAACTGAAAACAAAGGATTTGTGGACGCATGTTTATATGGACTTTTGTCCTTGTTTTGCTCTGAGGGACCTGCCCACAAAGTTTGTAAATATATATTTGATACATCCTATATATATATATATATATATATATATATATCAACAGGAGTCAACATAGGTTTCATAAAATGTATGTCTTGAAAATGTATATATATGTTAACAACAGGCAATGTCAGTTTCATAAAGAGGTATAAGCACATCTTAAAAATGTACATATATGTCAACAGCAGGTAACATAAGTTTGTAAAGATGTATAAGTATGTCCTGAAAATGTACATATAGTGTTCGATGGATAAATTGTCATCTAAATTATGCAAAATTGAAAATAACACTGACATGTCATTTTTCTAACAGATATATTTACCAAAATTATACAAAAAATATTGAAATACTAAAAAGAAAATTTATTAAATAAAATTGCCATTGTCTTCAACCAGGGCCTCCAGACAACTTAAGAATCTTCTAAAACTCTTCTGGAAAGTCTCTTTGTTTAAGTTGGTGAATCCTGCCATGATCCTTGCCTTCAGTTTATCTTTGGTGTTACAAGGAGTTTTGTTGGTCTCTTGCTCAACTGTACTCCACACATAATAATCAAGGTGTTTGCAGTTTGGGGAGTTAGGTGGCCAGATGTATGGGGTGATGTGGTCGCAGAAATTGTCTGACAGCTATGACTAGATTCTCTGCTCGAGCAGAGTCATGCTGCTAGATTTAGGGTCTTCCAGCAGCCACTCTCTTGACTCAGGGCAGCACTACCACCTCAAGACACTTTATGTAAGCCTCTGTATTGAGTTTTAGGTTCTGTGGGGAAGATGAATGGAGACATAATATTGTCATCACTAGTGGTCATTCCAAACACCATGATGCTCTTTCCAAATCCCTTGCATTGTTGTCAGATTGACACCCAAACACTGTCAAATGTTTGTATTGAAGCTTCTGGTGCAAATGTGAGGTAGTATAAGATGCTTTTTCCAAATTTCTGGCAGAATGAATTGTATCATGGTGCTCTTTTTCTCACAGATGGTGTCCAACAAACTCTGCTATACTTTGCAGTTGATACAATTAAAAACAAAAAATGTACATGCACAAAATTAAAAATATAAAATGGTGACAATTTACCCATCGCACCCTGTATATCAACAGCAGACAGTGTAAGTTTCACAAAGATGTATGTCTTGAAAATGTACATTTTATATGTTAACAGCAGGCAATGTAAGTTTTGTAATGATTTATAAGTATGCCTATATCAGTAAAAGTGTTAATGAACTATAATTGAAAGGCAACACAACACAATGTTACATGGAATGCATTAGATTTTAACATTCTAGCTTTTCTTTCAGGCTTATCAAGGGCATTAACATGGCCACTTACAATCTGATCCAAGAAATGAAAGACACATGACATGCCCATAACATTTAGCTATCAACTGCAGCAACAAAGTGGATAGCAAATTTAAATCTGTCTGGAGGGTACATTTTTTCTTTAGTAATATTTCTTGAATATTCAAGCCAGTAGGTGAAAATAAATAAATGGACTGCTTCAAAAAATAAAAATAAATAGAGCATCTACTAAAATATTCTTTTTTTTATTGAATATCTGTTTTTCTTGATAATTTTTACTCAATTATCTGGTTTTCATAATGTTCTTTCTTCAACAAAAGATATCAGTATGAAGTATGAACCATTTTTATCATGACCAGCTTGTAGTTACATTAATAATTTTGTTTTTTAAATAAAAAAATTGTTAATTCTAATTTAGTGCCTAAAAAGGAAAGTTTATACTTACAATCATCAGGACACAATTACCCAGTGAGGTACATTTGAAGCATTTTGTATTGAAGACTTGATAGAGCTGGATTGATGAATCAGTTTTAGAGTTATTTGATGAGATATAGAAATAGTAAGAATCATTGGAAGGCAACATGCATTGAATCTGTTCAAAGCTGATGAAAATGGCATTTGTCTTTTTAAATTCTGTTTTCAGTCCTGGTTGACTGTAGTTTTGTCCATCTGTTGTTAGCTGCAAAGCAAGACAATTACAAAACTTTAATATATTTCCTGAGTTTTTATAAGTAAATATTTTTTACCAAATATCTTTTTAAAAACAAAATCTTCATAATTATCTTCCATTTGTTATTATCTATATCATTAAATTCAATATGGAACATTATCATTGTAAAGCCTAATAAGAATACAATCTTTCATATATAAAATCATTGTTTATTCACATCTGGAATTTTCTAACAAATGTTGTTATGCTATTTTAATCAAGATCTTTTCCTGACTCACAAATACTTTTCCCTAGACATATTGGCCAAATGTGAGTTGGTTTGGTTTGTTTTACGGTGTATCAACCTCAATCGGTTATTTAATGCCAACAAAATTTTTATTGCTGGTAATATTTTGTTTTGTCAAAATATATTTCTGGTAATATTTTTCCTTCAAAAATGTATTGCTGGCAATATTTTTTCCTCAGAAATGTATAGCTTGTAATATTTTTTATCAAAAATGTATTGCTAGTAATATTTATTTTTTAAAAACATTGTTGGTAATATTTTTTTTTTCAAAAATGTATTGCTGGTAATAGTTTTTTTTCTTCAAAAATTTATTACCAGTAATAATTTTTTAAGTTATTTCTGGTATTAACACCTATTTTTACACTTTCATAGTGTTTTTACCCCAGTTTCGGGGTTAACTATTTGCCCATAGCTGGGAACTTAACATGTGCTACCACCCTAGGTCAGGGCAGACCTGGGAACACCAGCAATTAAGAGGCGATTCCACAGTCCTCAAAACCTCCTGATCAGAGACCTTGCTGCTGGACGTAGTTTATCGTCTTACCCAGGACATCATTGTAGTTTATTGTCACACCCAGGATGTCCAGATGTGACTAAGAAATCAAAACCCAAAATACAAAAAAATTCATCATCTGTGCAGGGGCTCCAAGCATCACATCTGGTACACAAAACAAATCCCTGAAAAAAATCTAAAATGCAATAGCCAATCATGAACATTGGCACAAAAAGAAGGAAAAAACAAAGGATGTTCCTGTCAGCCTGCACCTGTTCATCCACAGATATAAAAATGGCACTCTTTGCCAATGACAGGCAGTTTGGCTCAACACCGATTCTTTGCACTTGATTAATACATGTTGTTGAAATTTTAATCCTTGTTTGTTCTTTCCCTTGCAACCATATGCTCATTATTTGCATGAGGGTGTGTGGCTTTGTGAACTTTCTTCAAACATGGATCTTCTCATGAGGATGTATGAGACTAACTTTTCCTTCTTGAATGGGGAACTTGTATAATTCCTATCATCTGGTTGTCCCACATGTGCACATCCTATGCTCAGATTGATCAACCACATGTTCAAATGTCAGGGACAGATATTGACATTCACTGAGGGATGATTCAACACTTGGTGGCTGGTATATTACCTTTCATGTCAACACTCTGATGCACCTGTCTCTTCTGATTATCTACTGTGACACTGAGTGCAAAGGCTACTTTGGTATCTCTTGGAGCGAGCCTAGTATATACTGGGGCCAACACAGATCATCTCCTCTTAGAATAAATGTTCTTTATTTACATTAAATTTGATTCAGATGTCTGATATTTCCTGGCATAAACTATTTTTTTTTACTCTAAGGTTGAGCTAGCTTAGACATTCACGAGTCTATCACACCAACCATCCTGGTTCAGCATCAAGGTTGGAAGGTCATTAGAGTTGCATTCTGTGCCATTAGTTTGTCAAAATAGGTGATTGCTGGGCAACCAACCCATCTTGTGCCATGTCTAAAGCAATAGATCACTTTCAAGTTCTTGTTTTGCTCACTAACAGTGTCCTGTGAAGTGCATTCTGCATTTATGTAAGACTGCAGAAATATCAGGGAGGGGTCCATAGGGCTGTGATTTAGTTAGATATCATCTCCAAGAGATGTTAAGTATAACTTTCAATATTTGAGTGTAGGTTCCATCTTGGGCTAAAGTTAATTTCCAAGCAGTGGCATATCATATATTAAAACTACCTCTACAGTAGCTTTAAAGAATTTTTCTTCTGGCACAAATACTACAAATATATTCTTCTAAAACTATATATATATATATATATGTAAAAGTATAACACAACCAAGATTTTAACAAAAAAATTTCCACATGTGCTTCTAGGTTGGCATCTGAGTCACACTCTTTCACTGTTGAAATGGTTAAATGTAGCCGTCTCTTCTACTCCAATAGCTTCATATCTCGCACTTCCTGTCTGTGGAACTCCCTTCCTCTTACTTGCTTCCCTGATAGCTATAATCTCCAACTATTCAAATGTAATGTCAATTGACATCTTCAGATACCTTGATCTATTCCCTGTCCTTCTCTTCATCCTTTCCTCTATCACGCCTCTTTAGTCTTGGTCCCACTCTCTGTAACCCCTTGGGTGCTAATGGCACTCCTGCCTTGCTTGGGGTGAAAAGCGTAAATAAAAACAAAAATAAACATCAGATCAATTCTCTTCTATTTCAAAATTGCAGTGCTGTCAAAAAGGAACAATCTGATGATGTAAAATTAGGCAATTATACATAATGATGGAGGCACAGTGGAGTAATGGATAGTGGCTCAAATTGAGAAATCAGAGAGCTGAGATTGAATTCCAGTCAAATCCATTACATTCACTTACATACTAATACCCTTGGAAAAGGTATGACTCCTCTTCTCCTCCAGCTATGGGTAAATAGCAGGACAGACTGGGTTCTATAGCCTTGGATGGCAACTGGTCTACCACAGAAAGAAATGGCAACCTACCGCAGGAAAAAAGTCTGCCTTGTCAGTCATGTATCAAAAGATCACCTAAGTGTGTATCACGCATGGCACATAACTGATGGACTAATATACACCAGCCACACATTTGTATAGAAATCATTGAATATTAATTGCTTTATTGGTAAAAATTTGGTAAAGTTAATCTCTTGAAGGTTGTATTTGGTAATTGCAGAAAGATCTGAGATGGTTTGAAGTGCAAAATTCATTTTATTTTTATCTGAATTTCTGGGATGAGGAATTAGAATTATTTAAATTCAGATGAATATCCTCATCAAGAAAATGAAATTTGCTTTTCACGCATTAGTCAAGTCTTTTGAATTGTTTTTACCAGAAGAAAACTTGAGGGTAGTAATAACCGCCTTTATATACTACAAATTATTTTCAGTTGTGGTCCTGACTGCTTTGTTCAGAGAGGAATTGTTTTTTTAATTGCCATATCTCTTAAGGACCTAGGTAATCATATCTCTCCACAAATTCCTATAGTTTCTAGCTCTAAGCAATACTTGTCTCATTACTATACTGTTCTTCCATCCATTTACACAAGCTTGTTAAGTAGTTTACTTTGTTTCCTTTTGCTTCCTTATGCCCTGTGTGTATCAAATTCTCCAAGTCTTTCCTCATTATATGTCCTAGAGATTTTAACAATCACTTTTCAATACAAACCAAAAGTATACTTTTCATTCTCATTTTCCTTAAAACTTCTTGTTCACATGTTTCATTTATGATATTCACAGTATTCTGTAGAACCACATCTCTATTATCTCAAATCTCTTATTCCTCTGTCATTCGTTGCCATGAAAACAATTGATATTACATAATTCTTATCTCTGTTTCCAATGAAATATGCAAAAGGGACAAAAGCAACAGTGAAATTATTTACAGCAAATCTGAATTCTGATTAATGTTGTTTCATTGATAAGGTTCATTATGACAGTGAAAAAAATTATGTACATACATGAAAATTAGTTTAAAATGTTTCAGTATTAAATCACTTTAAATATAGTCTGACATAATAAAGTCGGAGAGTTAAGAATTTAAGAAAAACTTACATTAGCTTTTGAGAAGAAACAAAAATGTTTCTGTGACTGGAGGAAAGGTCCACCTGTGATTGTGATGATAATTTTGGAGTCACTTTTTTGCAGATCAATGAATGGAGGTTCAATCATGCTGATAATAAGTTGAACAGATGTGTCAAGGGAGCAGTCAGAACCACCATAGGGGGCTGTGCAAGAACATTCTCCTGTAATGTTAAAGATTATTACTTTAATATTCCATTTAAAAAAAGGAAAGAAGATAATTTTAAACATCTAATTGTTGTAACAATTTGTTATATAGGGATAAAGGTTGCTGCTGACACTTGAATTTGAACATAGATCACCAGTGAGCAAACACAAGTGATCCCATTATTGAATTAAGTAGATCACATGACCATAGAGGAGATGCATAAGTAGGAGGTAGTGTTATGTCTAATGGCTCTGCATTTCTAGTCTGTCCTCTATTACTATACGGATTGCTATTTCTAGTCTATCCTCTATTACTATACGGATTGCTATTTCTAGTCTATCCTCTATTACTATACGGATTGCTATTTCTAGTCTCTCCTCTATTACTATACGGATTGCTATTTCTAGTCTATCCTCTATTACTATACGGATTGCTATTTCTAGTCTATCCTCTATTACTATACAGATTGCTATTTCTAGTCTATCCTCTATTACTATATGGATTGCTATTTCTAGTCTACCCTCTATTACTATACAGATTTATATTTCTAGTCTATCTTCTATTACGATATAGACCACTATTCTCTACTCTATTCACTATACTATTCTCTATACTATTTCTCTATTCGGATTACTATTCAAGTGAGTATTATTGACCAAGTACTATTAGTGTGAGTGTCATTTGAAGGTGTCTGACACCAGTATTGTTCAATGGCGTACTATAGTTGTATCTGCAATTACAAAGTCTCTACTACAATGAACATTATGAAAGTGACAACAAGTATTCATTGACATCACAAAAGTGGCAATGAGTGTTTGTGGACATCACAAAACTATTTTAATCCATTTATTTTCAATTCACTTTTTTAAATTCCCATCAATATTAATTTGATATATTTATTTGTATATCATCCATATAGGAATTAGGAAAAAAAATATGAAAAACAATAACAACTGAAATCAACTTGTAAAATTATGAAATGTTCACGGCAGAATAATTTATTTACACTATCTATTAGGTTGGTGCAAAAATAATGTCGTTTTCTCACATAGTAACATATGTGAGAAAACGACATCATTTTTGCACCAACCTAATATATTCAGAGTATTGTCCTCTTCTTTTTATCAAAAAATTTTGGCTATTGTGCTATCTAGCCTTCCTCAGGTATATATTGATTTGGGTAATGTACAGTGAATTCTGAATTGAAACCTTTATTTTATCTGTGTGGGTAGACCTTGTTCCCCTGCCCATGTCTATGAATATCATCTAGTTCTTAATTATAATACTGTTCAATTATCACTCTCTCATTTCCACTGAGTTTATGTACAACTAAATTTGCTGACATGGTGGTTGTGAGTTCAATCCCCTGTAGATTAAATGAAGGGTCCGGTTCAGAATTTCCTGTAGATTACCTAGATCAATATACACCTGAAAAAGGTCAGAGGGCACAATGGCCAAAATAATGTAATAATGGCAGCAAAGATGACGACAACAGTCCTAATATAAATAGTCTGAATAATGATAACTCCTCATCCATGAAGCAATCTAATTTAGTTTACATTTAACAATCTTTGCTTTCATTATCAAAAGGAAAATAACATTGGTTTCTAATAAGTCAGTAATTCTTTATAATTTTATCTATCAGTCGGGTGAGGTTAGTTTTTGATTATACTAGATGTTTTTTTCTAGGTCTAAGCATTTGTTAACAAGTATGTTAATATAGAGGGTATTTAATATCTAAACTAGCCATGAGTTTATCGGTCATATTTTTCTCTTTTAATCTTTCAACCATGTCAATAGGATTTTTAATTATAAGTGGCTACAGAAATCTGGTCAAAAGACTAAAATTCATAAACCTGACTGATAAACTCGTTTCTAGTTTAGAAATTAAATACCTATATACTAACATACCTATTAAAAAATGCTTAAAGCTCTTAAAAAGAAAAGACAAAATCTGACACAATCAAAAAGATAAAATTATAAAGACTTATTGACTTATTAAAAGCTTTTTAGCAAAGTTTTACTTAAGACCAGGACAAAAAAAAAATAGTGTGTCAAACGAATGTTTTTCTCTTGACACCACTATTAACATATACACTATTGATAATTTTTATTTTTTTAAAAAGCTATTTTTAGAATTAAAAAAAAACATAACATTTTAATATGTTATTTCTGAATTAAATTTTTAATGTTATCTCTGAATTAAAACTTTTTTTTCAAAGGATTAACATAGAAAATGTTAGACACTATTTATTCAATTATTTATTTATAAGATTATTAATTTATAATGTGTAATTAACCATAAGTTTATGAAAATTAATTTTTTGGCTTTGTTTTGGACATTTTTTAAAAACAGTACCAACTTCATATGTTATGGTTTTATTAAAATTTTAAAAGTAGCTTTATAAAAACAATAAAAATTACCAAGACTCAATTCAGTAATAGCAGTGTCAAGAGAAAAACATCTTTGCTAGTTCTAAGTTAAACTTTACAATGTTTTTTTATCAGTGGCAGGCCTACATTTTCAGGTCCTGAAGCTTGAATAGATATGGGGGCCTCTTTACAACCAGCAACAATAGATTCAAGATCCATGTGCCAAAATGTAGGCTATGAATAGATTCTGGTGAGTTCCATGAGAACATACATTTGACCAATTACAAAGAAAATTTGAGGCCATATGAGATAGGTATTAGAACGTATTCTAAGGCCAATATTAACTACTTCAACCCATTGACTTTTGATTCTAATCACTAAAATGGCCTTATTTTAATAACAAACACTTAAAAAAAAAAAAAAGACATTGATTTGTTGAAAAATTCACACATTTAGAAACATTGCTTCAGAGGCCGCTCTGTTATTAAGATTAAGAGTCCCTCTGGTTTTAGGGACCGTGAAGTTTAAGATTTATCAGTTTCATAATAGGTCTGTCACTGTTTGTTTTTTTTTTAAGCGTTTCACCCCAAGCAAGGCGAGAAGCCACTAGGACGCAAGGGGTTACAGAAAATTTGGAGCAAGATCAGATAGGAGTGATAGAAGAAAGGATGAGGAGAAGGGTAGTGGATAGATCAAGGCAAGTGGAGATGTCGATTGACATTACATTTGAATAGTTGGAGATTATAGCTCTCAGGGAAACTGGAATAGGGAAGGGAATTCCACAGGCAAGAGGTGCGAGAATGAAGGTATTGGAGTAGAAGAGATGGCTACATTTAGGAGTTTCAACAGTGAAGGGGTGAGAGCGGGATGCCAGCCTCGTAGGGCGCTTGAACTCATGAAGTCTGGGAACTAGCAAATGCAGCTCCTCGGAGCAATTGCCATGAAAGTATTTGTAAAACAGACAGAGAGAGGCGATGGGGCGTCTGTGAGAAAGTGACGTCAATAAAATGTTCTACTTTATTTTATCTTTGATTTTGTGGGATACATTTCTTCTGTTCATTTGGAATTTACTTTTTAAGTACAGCAAACATTGAGAGAAAGATCAAACAGGTAAAGTCCTTTACCATTTATGCATTTTCCATTTCCACTGCACTCATTAATGCATAGGTTGGGGAATTTATCAAATGACAATATGGTGTCATTTCCTTTAGTAACCCATTGAGTGACATTGCGTTTGAAATATTGCATACATTGCAAAATAACATTGTCTAATGCATCGAGGGCCCAAGAACTGTCATCAGTAATCTGCAAAACAATAAAACATTTGATGAGATTCTGCAATTTGATAATTACTTGTGCATCACATGAACAATTATTAAAATCTGTTAAAACAAATAAATTCTATACTCTTAAATTATAACAAACATGTCATTAAAACATATTTTATAAGTTGACAAACTTCAAACAAAATGAAACTTAATTTTAATAAATATTAGCTTAAAAGCCACACTCTGTGCAAACCTTTAGGCTAGCTCCTGCAAAGGGCTAATTGAACCTCCAGCTCAAAACTAAATAGACCTCTGTCCCAGCTTAGAAAACAGCAATGATAATTTTGAAGAAATAACTTTGAACTCCTCAATTCACAATATGGAACTTGAAAACCTCATTTTAACTCTGATTTGGGTTATATATCCAATTATGGCCAAAAGACCAATTTAGGCTGAAAATCAAGTTCTTCAAATCACAAATTCCATGGAACTTCAACTGAGATGAGTTCTCAAATCATAAACATTACAGAACTTCAAAACCTCATGTTACAAAACCCTTCACTTTAACTCAGATTCCTTGGCATTTTGAAGAAATAAAATTGATTTCCTCAATTTACAATTTTGGAAATATTTTAAACTGAATTTAAAACATTTGATTTTTAGATTCAAAGTATTGTGTTACTTTAAATGCAATACAAATTAAAAACTTTTAAAAATCACTAATTTTTTGTTTAGCTATTTTAAAATTTAATATTTTAAGTGTTCCCTCTTCATCAAAACACAAATCCCAATGCTGGATGTTCAAGAACCAGATGAAGGTGTGCGATCTTCCACAACAAACCAGCCTTACCTCTTTTTAGGAAATGCACTGTTCCTATCTGGTAAGTAACATCCTACTTTCATACAAATATAAAAAATATTCATTGGTCAATCACCTCCAATCTAGCTTTTTCATTGGTCAGTTCTGACCAATCAAACCGCCTGCACGCAACCAATCTGTTTTCCGCTCATATGCTGGGAGCCTCACGACCATTATAAAAACCCAACACGTGTAAACTCCCTCGAGTTTTCTTTTCATTCATCTCTCTCGCACATCTCATTCTTTTCTACTAAGTGCCAAGATGTAATCTTCCATAACTCCCATCTTAGCCATTGCAGTCAGATGTTAAAGACAATTACCAACATTCACGAACTCTAAAATCACTTCTGAACTTTTACCAACTTTACAACTCACAATTCCAAACTTTATTCTTCTAAATTACAGTTTAATATTACTTCTTCTTAATATGACCTTGAGTTCATCTGTTTAGATGATTCATATATATAAACTTGGATTAAATTTTATTTCTGTTATATAAAATGTTAAAGAAAGTAAATGTTATCGGGTATGAAAAAATGTACATGAAAATAAATAGAAAGTGATTTACAACTTCAAATTGAAAACGATTTATTTAAAACAAGATAATATGGAAATGATTTGATATGAAAAAATACTATTAAAACAAGAATAAAAAAAGTAAAATAATTGTTATTAATCTATAAATTTTACAATTGGAGTGTGTTGCAAAAAGACAAAGGTGTTGGTTGTGTGAGGTAAATAGCATATAACAGAATACAAATGAGGAACACTGGTTATAAGTAACATACTACAGAAGACAAAAGGGAGATGTTTGGTATAAGTTGTCAAAAGAAATACACTGGGTGTAAGTAACACATGGTGGACAAAAGGGGAACACTGGGTGTAAAGAACATTATAGCAGACAAAGGAAGGACAATGGGTGTAACTAATGTTTTATGATGGACAAAACATGGACCCTGAATGTAAGTAACAAAACACAATGCCTAAAGTTAGAACAGAGTGTGTAAAAAATACATTTCAGTATAAAAGAAGGGAACTGAATATAAGAAACAAACTTTTAAACAAAAGATATAAAAATTCCAAGCATTCACCGTGTTAATACACTTCAAGATAAAAGAGGGTGTAGGTAACATAATCAGTAGAATAAAATAAACTGATTCAATTGACAGAAAGTATGACATCAAAATCTGAAGGCATGTTGGAATAGCGAAAGATACCCCACAAAAGTTAAACAAAGTATTAAGAAATAGGAAATTCATTAGAAAGTAAGAATTGCTGAACTGCTACATAATATTAATCATTCTATATATGGCAGTGAATGCTGAACAATTTCCCGGGAAGAAATTTGAAACAAAAAAGTTGAAGTTCTACAGAATGATGTTAAGAATAGACAATGTGCAAAACATGGAAGTTTTAAGGAAAATGGAAACAAAAAGGAAATTTATACTTGAAATCAAAAAGAGATAGTTGAAATTTTTTAACACATAATGAGGAAAAGAGACTTGGGGAATTTGATACTCACAAGATATATTGAAAGCGAAAGGAGCAGTGAGTAACCTATATAAGTTTATTACAGAACAGGGAGTGGGAATGATAACAAAACGTCAAACATTATGAGCTACAAAGGATAGGCAGTTTTGAAGAGGTATGATTGCCAATGTTCTAAAGGGAGACAACACACATAAAAGAAATATAGATATTTGTTACCTTAATGTCATCAACACATGAAGATATACTTTCTTGAATGTTCACTCCAGGTAAATTTCCACACAGTAAAGTAACTGAAGCCAGTTTTTTGGTACAAAATTGAAATGCAGTTGCATTGTTCCATTTAGCATTTGGCTTCCAATCATAAACCTACATTAAGAAACAAAAGAAATAAATATGTAATATTAATTTAAAAAATATAAGTTTAAAATTTTACCATGAACACTTTTTAACAATTACTTGGTTAGCAGAATGAAAAGCGAAATATTTGTTTTTAGATTAAATATTTTTACTGCTGCAATGATAAAATGTTCTCAGACTGATCATGAAGTATGTTAAAAAATTTACTGTTTGGTTATTTCATGAGATTTTGGGAAGCAAGCTGTATTAAGAACTTCTCAGCTTCCCCTCATGAATCAGTATGAATTTTAAGAGAAGGTCTATTTAATGTTAGAAAGGACTGTTTTGTCACTTGCTTTTAGAAATAGATGAGAAATGATATTTTTACAAACGATAATGATCTATAATGTCATAATTCAGTGGCCCTGCCACCAGGCATTTGGCGAGCTATCCCCTCTTTACCAATCATCTCTCTCATGTGAAAATAATGTGAGCTAATTTTACTGTGAAAATTGTGATTTGCAGCCCCAATGACAAAGGCAAGACCTACTTAATCAAAATATTCTGGCAACCAGCCTGTGTTTGGTTGTTGCAAAAATTGGTTGGAAGCACACACAGGAAAAGAAAGTTAGTACAAGTCCAATAGGTTCAAATCTACACTTCTGGCCTTGATCTCTAATACGCCACTCCCTGTCCTGAACAACAAGCTGAACACCTGTTTAATGAGCGTACCATATTTTTATACACCTGACCCAGCCAACACACAGCCAATGAGTGCTCAGAACCAGCCAATAAAAATGGCTACAAGTGACACCACCATTTCCATCAGCACAAAGTGCTCTCTGATTCACCATCCGTCCAAAGCTTGTCAATTCAATGTCTCTATACTTCCTTGCAAAACATACCACACGACTCTGGCTCTTTTGGGTTGCTGAGGTAAGTCAACGCTACATTGGTCCATTATATTTTTTTCAAGACCGTCATTTTTTTATTACTTTATATGTTATATTTTAGTAGATGCACCTGCTTCAGTACACACCCTCTTATGTTTTAAACAGTGTGAATTAAACCTACCAGTCTTTGCATTTGAGTCTTAATGAAGAAAATTTGCCTTGTCCATTTTTTTTTTTTTATGATCAGAAATTTGTCTCAGATTAGTGCATGGTTAGTTTTATCAGAGCAGAAAGCAAGCCTTTATTCAATGTTATACTTACACCAGGAATGTAAGATATATTGTATTCAAAGTTTATATTTAATCCAGTTTCACAAGCTGGTAAAATGCTTGACCATTTCAGGACCTCAGCTGTAATGTCTCGGCCTATATAATGAAAGATGAAAAAAAAAAAAAAAGGATGAAATAATTATTTAGAATTCTTTTAAAATAAAACTTTGCATTCATATCTGGAACATTCAGTTCATCAAATGTCATACTAAATACATTTTATAAATGTCACTTTCATTGTTTTTCAAATATTGTGTCTTCACATGCCAGTATTGTGTCTTCATGTGTCAATTTAAGTTGTGTCATTTTTTTATTTAATTGTGTTATATATTTAGTATTATTATTATTACTATTACTATTATATGTACACATTAAATATTTTATACACACTTTAAAATACCGTCTCTTGTGATAAAAGATATTAATATAGTTTCTTTAGTTTGTATTATTTTGTATTATTGTATTCTTGTAATTGGAGTCATTCCTTGCAGCCAGTGTGACATAGCATTTTAGCACTATCTACTAATATTTGTCTCATGTTAGTAATTGTATTTTAGTTGTTTGAGATTTGCAAAAGAGGCCACACATGGAGGAAGAGTGAGGATTGTGGGATGAGGTCACTGTTAAATTAGCTGACCTTTTAGATCTTGCTCTTGCTTCTTGAAGACAATTCACACAAACAGATTGAAAACTGTTGAATCCACTAAAAACTGTTTATCTTCACTCTACGTGCTCTGAGGCTAAGTGCTTGAGGGTGTTATGAGGTTTATTGACAGCTGAAAAGTTGCTCTTCAGCTTGTCTTTGCATCTAAGCCATGTGCATCCTACATTCCTGTAGTCTTGATCTAACTGGCTGTACATTAGGATTTTGGGTATCTTGTCATCAGACATTCTCAAGACATGACCAGTCTTTGGAATCTTCCACAACAAACCAGCCTTACCTCTTTTTAGAAAATGCACTCTTCCTATCTGGTAAGTAATATCCTACTTTCATGCAAAATATCAACGAGAAACCATTGGTCAATCACAGTACATCCAACTTGCTGATTGATCAGTTTCAACCAATCAGATCGCTCTCACGTGCAGAGTCAATTTAGGCGCCAAGTCAATTCTAAGCCAGTCACATGATTCACGAAGATATATAAACCCAACAAGTGTGATATTCTCTCTCTCTGTTTCTGCTCTTCCTGACTCAAGCCTAACTTATCTACGTCACTAGTACATCTCAACACGCCACCAAAATGTGACCCTAAAGGAACTCCCATCTTGACTGATCCAGTCAGACGTTAAATGAACAATACTTAATTCATGCAAGTATTATCTCTGAACCCTTACCTAACGTTCATACAATTCCAAACACTCAATCAATACAAACTCATTCTTCTATTACAGTTTAATATTACTTCCTTTTAATATGAACTCAGGTACAACTATTACCTAATCAAAGGGACACAACTCTGTCCTACTTTTTCACTCAGTATTCATGCGTGTATACCAAACACTAATAAATACAAATTGTTATGTTTTGAAACAAAATGTTTATGAATCTTTATTTCTCTTTTATTAATTGTTGTAGATGGAAGATTATTGAACACACAATTTTAAGCCTTCTGATAATTCAAACCTTCTATTCCTCTCCAACACACACATCATACGTCCACAACAAGTTTACCATATATATTTGTGATTATACATTCCTTTTTCCTTTGAAATACTTGATAGATATAAGAATACTGCAACTTACCATCACTTATCTGTTTGTCATTACCCATTACTGGACATTTGGCAACATCTACATTTTCACCACAAGTGTATCTGTCTGATGCTAAATCACATTGACAGAAGAATTCTTTTGGAGTTATAAGACGAATATCAGAACATATTCCATTGTACAAGCTGTTCTTTTTTGAAACTCTGCAAAAATAATTGAAATGTAACATCAGTTTTGTTAGATAAAGTATTCGAAAATTATTTCTGGGATAAAGTGTTATTATTATTTACATTCAGACTAATGTCATCATCTTTGTTATCGTTATTGTTGTGGACCCAGAATAGTCAACTCGTCAACTGTAGACAGCTCCCTCGAGAGGCATAATCTCCCCGTATATATAGTAATAGGACAAGTCTATTTAGTCCATAAAGGTAGGTCCCATAACAGTTATAATGTTTCAAGTGTTTTACCCACTGACTTTCTTTAGGTGTCTGTCAATTTGGGTTACCTCCATGGAATTTTGAGCTAAACTATTTCTTTGGTCTATGGTTATAGATTGTCCATGTTCTACTGTGCATGTTCTAGGGATATCATGTATTGCTCAGTTTTGTGTTGCTTAGTTATTGCTTGCCCAGTTTCCAGGTCATAGACAGAACTTAAAATTACTATGCTACCAAATTCATAAACTAAAACTTTAATGCACTAGATAGAAACTATAACTAAGGGCCTTCTATCTAATTTTCTTATTGTCTGTTGCTGCTGTCTTACTTGACCTCCTTTGCCACCGCTTCTCTTTTCTTACACCCTCTACTAAAGCCTTGCTGCTGTTTCTCTTTATTTTTTTTATTAATGCCTCCATTATGGTATTTTTTTTAATCATTTCATCCCAAATAAGGCAATAAAGCCACTAAGATGAAAGGGCTTATGAAATCAGAAAAGATTTCTATAAGTGTAAGAGAATAAACTGTTAGAGAGATGTAACTGTAGGTTCTATGTTATTTCAGCTGTAATATGATGAGACCTTTCTGCTAATCTAGTACTGCATTTAAATTCCTAAACTTTAGGTGAAAGATGAAAGCTCATTAGATCGATTATCATTAAAATACTTATAGAAAAGGCACAGGGAAACTATGTTATGGCAGTGGGAAAGTGACTGAAGCTGAGATGCCAAGTCAAGACCAATAATATTGCAATTTATAAAATAAAATAGAATTTATAAAATTTATTAAAATAAAAACTTATAATAAAAACAATGTTACCTCCAGCTCAGTGAGAATTGATCAGGCCTATAACTTGCAGGATATGAAGTTCCATTAGGCGAACGGAAATCATTGGTTTTATCATTATCAAAGCTCCCACACAAACCTAATGATAGAAAAAATGGAATTAAGTTTATAAAATAACAGTAAATATAGTCAATATCTCAGAACTAGTGTTTACTCAAATTGGTTAAATGATTACCATATATTTCCACATATAAGGCAACATTTAAATCTTAAAAGTTGGCTCCCTAAAATATACAACAGTTACAAAAAGCTAATCTTAAATCCTGTAGTGTATCAACACTGGTAAGTAGACTAGTATTCTTATGCCATGGATTGTGGTAGGCTAACAATTGCTTTGATATACTAACTACTGATGTAACTATTTGATATACTAACTACTGATGTAACTATTTGATATACTAACTACTGATGTAACTATTTCTAGTTGAAACAGTTATTAATGTAATAAAACTATGTATCTTGATTTCGTATTAAAATGCAATATTCAAGAAACGGTTATACAACAATTTGCAAAAGTTCTGCTGACCAACCCACACAAGTAACATAAACAACTCTTTTGTTCATGATTTGTAGACCTATGGGTGTGTTCACACCAATCATCATTTCTCATAGTAGTGTTAAATAACAATATTTAAGATAATATAAATCTATATTTCTAAATAAAATTCATTAACATTGGGGTGTTAAATAACAACATTTAACATGCAAACTTTATTTTTTAATATTACATTTATACAGTATTTTTTGGGGTGTTAAGCAACAACACATTTAGGATAACATAAAATCTTTATTTCTCATTACAGAATAAAAGATATGACACCCACATTCATAATTAAAATCCTTCAAAATTACTAATGATAATCATCACTAACTGATGCAAAGATAAACATTGTCATTTACAGTTTCGTCATATGTGCCCTAGTTGACCATCTGATACTATGGATATCAGATAAAATCACAAAAATTTGCCTAGATTTTGAGTCCTGTCTTATCTCTAGGTTGCCTCATACATGGAAATATACGGTGATATTGTTATAGCTTGACTAATAAGTAAGTGACTTGTTACAAATACAGTTCTGTAATGCAGCAGAAGTTTTTCTTTTTAGTATTTCATTTTAAAATTGTTTTAAAAATATTTTCTATTTACTTTGTATTCATCAATAAATCATTTCTAGAAATATATAAGGTTTCAATAACATTGTCATTGTTAATAAAAATGATTAGGGAAGAAGATATAAAAGATATTGTATTTAAAATATTTTTATATCTTGTTTGGTATTTTAAATAAGTGGATTCAGACAAAATTATGTTAAGATATATTAGGTTATAATAAAACATTGTTTCTGAAAATCAAGCCTGAGATAATTCAGTTTAAAAATTAATATAACAACAACAATGTTATGGATAAGAATAATGTTTAAAAAATTTTTATGACTGATATTTTAAATAAGACTTGAAATAAAAAATTTAAACTTGTCATTTTAAATAATTTCTGAGAGCACCCCTCTGCTTGGGCAGCTAGACAATCCCTATTGCAAATGCCTGCTTAGTGTTTTATACTGTAACTATGTTGAAAAAAACTTTACCTACTGTTTCTGGGAGAAAGTGTAATGTGATGTGATGAACAGTTCGAACAAGGCCAGAATGCTCAAACCCTTGGTCACAATGACTTGTGACTGTGCTAGTACAACAACTGACAGCTTTTAAATTACAATTACGAAGATTGGGTCAATCTATGGTATAGTATTTGAACCCTTTCCAAAGGTGCTCCTCAGGTCAATAACATTTTCCTGACAAATCAGTCATGATGATATTTGAACCTGTGTCTTATGGTCAGAAAGTGAATGTTTTAACTACTTGGCCACAATATTTCAAGTAAAATTTTTAATTGTTACTCCTTTTATCATTTATTATTTGGTCAAGTTAGCTCAGACCTTCATGAGTCTATGATGTCATGCATCAAGATTGGAAAGTCATTAGGGTGGCATTCTGTATCATAACATAGCTGGGTGACTAATGAGCATATCGAGTTATATATAGTAGTTCTCAACATGGGTCCATATGGGCCCCGAGGATCCCTGTAACATCACTGGAGGTTTATTTCAAAATGGTTTATTATAAATTTAGTAAAATATAAAATAAGCTTTTTTTTTTTCATTGAATGATTATGGGGGTCCACCATAAAAAAATTAAGAGTAAAAGTGGCCAAAAAAAAGGTTGAGAACCACTTATGTAAACAAAGATAATTATACATAAAATCAGAAAGATTTGTTGGTTGGTTGTTTAGCGGTATATCAACAGCTCTATGGGTTATTTAATGTCAATATTTAAATATTTAATACACAATTTTATTTATATATTTTTTTAAAATAATAATGGTTTTTTAGTTATACAAGTCCAACTAATTAACCCATAACTCGGGGAGAAAAGGTAGATTCATACATTTTTGTGCATAAGTGAATATAATGAACCCAATTGGAATTGGAACTCGGCTCTCAGATTAACAATACTGAGCTGTCATCCATTACACCACCTGCACATCCAAGCTTAGAGCACCTGGTATTCCCAAGTGGTCATCTATCTAGGTACTATGTTTGACATTGCGTGACTTCGGTGATCATACAGGAACTGGTGTTTCAATGTGGCTGTAAGCCAAAATCAAATAACTTAAATTTCAGGGACACATGGGAAGAAAAGAAGTCTTGGAAAATTTAACACTCACAGAACATATTGACAGCAAGAGGGAAATACCAGGTAACCTGCTTATGGAAATGAGTGACAGAACAGGGAGTAGGAAGGATAGTATAAAAAGACATTGTCAAGAGTTACAAATGATAGGAAGTTGTGGAGAGCCATTATTACCCATATCCTGAAAGAACACAATACATAAAAGAAGAAGAAGGATATAGATCTGAAATTAATTTAAACCTTCAGTTGAATTAAAATCTTTTGTAGAAGCCTTCATCCAAACATTGATGTATGCCTTTTGCCATCCACGGCCAATGTTTACATAGACTGATGTTCCAGTTGGTAAGCGAATCTACAACATAAGATAAAGATTTACTGCCATTGATTAGGATTAACACCTGGGGTTACAATATTCCACAATCCTGAGTGGCTAACTCTTTGCTACAGAAAATATTATTTTTCTAAACATCAAAACACACATCGTGATTTTCCAAGTGTAGCTCAGATGTGGCAGAAGGCCGAAAGTATGGGGCACCCAGTGAGGATCAAACTCTCTACTCCGTCGTAATTGTTCTAGCGAGACAAGCTCGCTAACCATTACACCACCCCGATACTCCACAAGCTAATTCTTGCCAGCAGGAAATATTTCTTCATTTGCTTTCTTATGCTCTTCACAATAACGACATTAATTTATTTTAACATTGTTGAATATTAAAACAACCTGAACCTCCTGGGTTCTATGATATAATGCAAGGACAATCTAACTGGAAATTAATAACAAACTCCTAAAATATTCCAATAAATACATTCTTTTTACATTTATTGCATTAATTGTTGACTTCCTTGGAATGTTACAACTGTAAAATTGTCTCTGAGACATGCAAAATTTTAAAATTTATAACAAAGAAAAATTGCTGTTTGTGTATAAGAAAAAGTTACTTATCAGTAATTCTGAGTGAACACAATACTTATCTTTATGAATTATTATATTAATATAATTCTCCATGATTACATTGTTTCTAAAGCAAAGGTTGTGTTGGTTAATTTTCCTTCCTCTTTCCCAATTAGAATGCACTGCACTTGGCCAGTCATGTGACTTTTACAGCCAATCAGTAAAGCCCAGTCTGTACAGAAAACAGTTTGGGAGTTGACATTGAAGAGAAGATGTCTGTGTACACATAGGTAAAGCACAACCTTTTGCAACATGACATACTGCACTTGTCAAATACATTTCTAACATCCAATAGCTTTCCTTTTCAAGGTCAGAGAGAAAGTCTGTAACACATTTCTATAAACTGTTCCCTTTCCAGGATATAAAAACATTCATTTATGTTCTCCAACTTTTCCCTGGCCATGGTTTATTTTTTGTTATGTTTCAGTAAATATCTTTATTTATGGCAAGTACTACGAAGGCTGCTGTCATATATTTGGTATACCCAACGGCTGTAATCAGCATGCTTGTCAAAGAATGATGAACATGATCTTTGAGACTATTGCTAAGAAATTTGATCATCACTGGATACCTTACTATTTTCATTTTATAGCAGACTAAGCTAAGTTTTGTAAATATCTGCAAAGCTTTTAATTTGTAGTGCATGTGAAGAAGAACTTGAAAAATCTATATAAATTATGATTTGATAAAAATGAACAAATTAGGCATATTCAAATTATAGCTGACATTATTAGAACATATTCTGTTAATTAGTTTCAGATAAAATAAAATAAACAAACCTGTTTTTATTAAAAACTAGCAGCCATATCTAGTAGGTTGATCAGAAAAAGCATTCAATTAGAATGGAGCAAAAACAGCATCATGTTTAGATTAACAGAAGTAGTCTGTATTTATTCAATCAAAGTTAGCGAAGGACTTGAAGAGCTAAAACGGGCAAAATATGAAGACCCACTTCAGACCACAATTTTTCTTTAGAGTTTTTGAAATTCAATTTGTCAATGTGCTACCCCAGGGATGTAAAAGAGGATACATTTATAAAGCAATTGTTATGTTTGATGAAAATTGGTTGAAAGATCAACAAAAAATAAAGAACTAGTAAAAATTGCCATTTTTCACTATTTATGCAGGTTTTCATGATTAAATGACTGTTATATTGTTGGCTATAATTGAGTGAAGTTTGTATAAGATTGCTTGAAAATTGAGAGAGTTTTCAGTTTAAAATTTGTGTTGAAATTGATTTTTCATTTTTTTACTGTTTTTCACTAAACACAGTGGTATAGAAATAAAAATGAGGTATTGTTGAGCTCTTCATGATGTAAGTAACCCACATACCAAGTTTGAATGAAAACAGGGGAAAAAAGTTGAATTTATTGATTTTTGATTGGCTTTATCAACTATTGATTTTTTAAAAATTATCAACTTTTTACACTATCTCTTACATTGTACAATGTATGTGCCAAGTTTGGTTAAAACTGATTGGATGGATCTTGAGTGAAAAGGTATCCCATAGACAGACAAAGAGACATCCTTCATTTATATATATATATATATATATATATATATATATATTATTAATAAATATATCATATCCTTTCTGCATGGTTACCAAATTTAAAATAAAATTTGGTTAACTTATAATTTTCTGAGAAAGATAAAAATTACACAATGTTTTAAACATGTATGGCATCATTAATCTGCAGCTTTTAATTATGTACTGGTAAGTGGTTAGAAATTTTACACTCTTCAAATAACATACATTCAAAGAGAACTGTTAAATATTTGTGTGTATTCATGTGTCTAATACTATACTCACAGGTCAGAATAACGCATAAAAGAATAACATATTGTCAGTCCTAGTGGCAGTTGGAGTAAGAGTCTAATTCAAATTAAAAGAGTTATTGAGAAATCTTTGTGTCTAGTCTATTTCCCTTTATATAAAAACTGTTTTCATAAGAAGAAACTTAAAGAAAAAAAAAAATCCTCACTAATTTCTAAAATATAAAATTTGGGATTTAAACTTTATCTGTATTATTTATTTTCTTTTTTTTTTCTTTGTGAATGAGTTGAATATTTTCAAGGCCAAATTGTTTCTCCCCTGACTTTCCACAAAATATTTCCTATTATTGAATTTTTTTTACCTCATATTGTTTTCCTCCTGCAGATTGAATAATCTTGGTTCCTGGATTCAATTTGTCTTTCCTGTAAACTTTTATAGTCAGTGCTTTCTTGGTTCCTGCTTTTGGTCCACATTTATCAATCACTATTACATCATTTCCAGACTGAACAGCTACAGCACAGTTGCAGGATGCTTTTCCATTACAGCGACGATAAAATGTGTGCACCTGTAGAAAACAAAGAAAAAAAAGTTGGAATAGAATATTTATAAGAACTTACTGGAAACAGCAAACAAAAGCAATATTTAATATTGAGTTTTTTTATTTTTCTAATATTAGATCTTTTAGTGAAAGAACTATTAGAAAAAAATTGTTAAAGAAAAAAAAAGAAAAGATGATTTGTAGTGAATGAAACTCAAATCACTTCCCTCACCAACTCTCTTCAAATTCAGTGGAATGAGAAAGAAAAAGAAAATTAATTCAGAAGCCTATCCAAAAATTGTCTTTGGACCAATGAAAACTTAGCCTTCACAGAAATTGACCATTGAGCCAAGAAGAAGAAAATAAATTTGCAAGCCTACACAAAATTCTTTTTGATATAAAATGAGAAAAATGAATCAGAGAAGAGTGCCTGAAGTCATGTGAAAAGTTTCATTCCAGTTCCTTGTGACCAGTGTTGAAGTACTCATCAGTTATATTATCAGACTCTAACTAGAATGCAACACTTCAAAGAATCATATATTCCTTTGCTGAGCAATGAACTCACCTTTGTCTTAAATATTTTTGAGTATTATTTTGTATCAGATCTTTTACTCTGTTGTATGAACATTTTCTCCTCATGAAAATATGTTAAAACTATGAACTTTAAGAATTCTGATTTATTTTCCTGAAATGAGCTACTGACATTACTTCAAGCATGTAAATTTCTGAATAAATTCTTGATCTTGTTTTTTAAAATTATCTGTGTGTATCGTCATAATTTTCACTCTTCATTAATCTTTTTTGTGTGGATAAATTAACTGTTCCTTTTAACCCCTAGGTTCCATGCCACTATAGATTTACATTTAACTGTAAAACAGAATGCATAATTGTTGGCAAAAGAGAGTGCCCAAGTTGCAAGCTACATATTGGGATGTTAAAATCAATCAGTTGTGGAAATTTAATTATCTGGATTGTATAGAACAAAGAATAGAAAATGTGACACAGAAATCTGAAGGTGCACAGGAATAGCAAAAGATGCCTTTCAGAAAATAAGCAAAATATTAAGGAATTGGAAAATGTCTTTAGAAATAAAGAGTGCTGAACTATGATGAAATTCTTTGTTAATTTTTTTTATTTCAATATTTCTAATAATTTTTCTAATCTTTTGTCCATATTTATAAATAGATCTTCTCATGTCTCAGCACTTTTGACTAACACTAGCCATTTTCAGAGATTTCTTGTTCTTTGTTATGTCATCAATTTTTAACCATTGTTTCATGTATCAAAGTTTTTAGTGTGTTTCACTTAACACACACATATATATATATATATATTTATTTAAAAAATATAACATAGGTATTATATAACATCACTACAAAAATAGCAATTTTGTTTCAACACTTCTGGTGTTTTGTCAAGTGATGATGTTACAAGTAAAGTAAAAAGTTTTTAAAGAATTCAAAAACTAACTACTAACTCCACGTGGTAAATGTTTTTATGTAAGATGTAATGGCCAATCAAATTACAAGTATATGATGGACACTAAATACAATTTATTAATGCTTCAAATTAATATTAGATTTTATAGGAAATCAGAATAACTAATTCATCTCCAGTTTATTATGTAATTAAAAAATAAAAGTTACATATATTAAACTCTAAATGAAACCATACATCATGTGTAGAAACTAACAAAATTATTCAAAGAAAAAATGAAGAAAATATGCCTAAACTTTCATGTATTGTTCTTAGAAGTAAATAGACTGAATCTGAGTGGTAGTAAGAGGTGCAATATATGGCAACATAGTTACATTGACAGGGTCGTGATGATAGATTTAGTGGACAAAGGAGAAAGGTTTATTTGTGGCTATATATATATATATATATATATATATATATATATTCCTAGATGATAGGAAAACTTTACCAATGCATTTCATCCTCTAATGGACATTATCAAGACAAATGTAAGGGTTTTATTTTGTCACCAAAAATAAAGTTTTCCTTTTGTCTTTACTCATATTGTCTTTTTACAGATATATTTTTATTTATATCTAAGTTTTTGCATATATATATTGAGATATATATATATATATATATATATATATATATATATATATATATATATATATATGGATAAAGGAATTGGTTAGATCCATTGACAGACCCAAAGAGTGTGAGTTAAGGTTAAGTCAGTGGAGAACTTTCAGAGGGAAAATTAGCAGGAGATAACTGATAACTGACGTCCATCAAACATGGCACGTGGAACTAGAACAGTCTACCCCAGTGAGCGAAATAAAGGGTTCAGTTCGAAATTCCAACCACCTGAAGAAGGCTGGAGTGTACAATGGCCGAAACGTTGTGATAAATATAGCGACGAAGATGAGGACGGTAGTCTGAATAATGTAAATAATATATATATATATATATATATATATATATATATATGTAAAATGAAATAAAACAAAATATTATTATGCTATATTTAATTGAAAGATACTAAACAGAATTTTTTTTAAATTATTTTCACCCACTTAAATGTGATTCTTGGAATAAATCTTTTGTTAAAGTCATATAAACAAATTAAATAATTCCTTACCTCATATGGCAGAGTCTTGTGCCGATAGAGTATGAATTCACCTTCATAGAAATTATCATATTTCCTGAAAAGAAATAAAAGTAAAAATAAAAAATATTAAAAAGTAAAAATATCGAAATGCAATTGAAACCAAATGATAGATTAAATTCAATTTTTAATTTTTAACGCATTCTCTTGGAAAAATTCTTCCACATAGACCAACTGCATTGTCAAAAAAAAAAATTCCAAGATTATTCTCTAAAATTTATATAACACCATATTAACTCTGGAAATAATATACATGTATAATGAATTCATCTCATACATTAACGTTCAATATTTGAAGATGTTGGCAAACATTTTGTTTGCAAACTTAACAATCACAAGACATCTTAATTATTGGATGTAACACAGTTTTCTACTTAGCAGCAAAAGTTAAAAAAAACTTATTTTTGAGAAAAAGAAACTCTTTTCTTTTAAGGTCTGGTATTTTTAAATTTCATGACATCCACCACATTTCTATGCAAAATGATAACAAAAACAGTTTTTTTCTTAAAGGATTTTATCCTGATTCAAATATTCTTTCAAATTCATGAAATCAATCTTTGCGTTCAAGCAATAAACATCTTTAAATTATTTCTTAAAATTCTATTTTTAGATAGCTATAGATATATTGAACATAGATCTAGACATATTGCATGAGAGTATAGGATGTAAAATCCTGTTTTACAACCAATAGATGAAACACAAGTAAGAAAGTAACATCCACGCATAAATAGGATCAGAATCATTAAAACAAAATCCTTTGTACATATCAGTAAAAAAATAGGATCCAACATTAAGTAACTTATTTCTGGAATATGATTGGGCAGTACAGTCATATGCTATGCTTCTGAATATATCTGTATGTTTGAACTCTAAATGAACTGGTCACCAGGTGCTATCCCATATAAGCAGTAAAGCTTTCGTTGGAGCCAATCACATGATCAGGATAACTGTATATACACTGATTTTGAGGGTAATAGAAACACACACAACAAAAAACCCTGTCAGCAGGTGGACATGGATCATCCATCGATGACAAGCAGTTGGATCTGTAAACACCCAACCAGAATTCTCATGTTACCATGACAACACCTCAGTCAGTGACAACTATACACCATTCAAAAGAATATTCACACAACTCAAAGAAATATTCATAGCCATGGAAAAAAGTAAGTCTGATCATCCATCTGTATGTCCATTTCCTTTGGGAACCACTGTAATCAGATTTCATATATTAGTAGTCACACACCATTCAGTCAGCAGCCACGAATACACTCTGTTAAAATATGCTTCTGACACACACATATATACATGCTTTATACTGACCAAAGCATATGAATTTATGAACCAACATTTAACAAGTGGAAAATTTTGTTGAACATTTGAAATTTGACTTTTTATCACCAGAACAAACACAATGTTTAACATGTAAAAACAAATGTTAATATGTACATAAATATATGATTATTTCAATCTGCTTTTCCTTTTGCCTATGTAAAAAATCATTTCTTCACATTATGTCATATTTGTCGGCATTACACTCAAATTCTCACTTTTAATCTGGGTAGACTGACCCTACACCAGAAATTTAAAAATTAAACTTAAGTATCATCAGTATTTCTCTTCATGTTTAATTATAAGTTTCATTTGGCTGTAAAATGTTCTTTTAATTCCAAATTGACTTCTGGTAACTTAGAGGTCAGCATAACAATTCCTTTCTTTTTTTCAGCCAAAGTTACACTTATGTATGAATTTACAATTATTTGGCTGCATACAGGTCATAAAGTGCACAAACTAAAAATGTCTTGAGTGAACTCAAAGGTCAAATTTAATTTCACTTACCCTAACATTTGTGAAGTTCAGAAAGATTTTTGTACCTAACAGAAATCTCATTAACTTTGTTTTCCTAAACATAGTAATGGTGAAGTTAGCTGTTTCCATACAGGAAACATTTGGCATTCATTGACTGAACAGCATTACTGTCAGTTGAAATTTATAAGAGATTTTTCAATTGAAACAGTTTTTCAAGAAATTAAACTTCTTGATTCTATTGTTATTGATTTTTCTTTTATTGATGGGAATTCTAAACCTTTTGTCTTTGGTGGTAGGGAATGTTAAAAGCATGATTGTATCATTAATTTCCATTCTACTTACATATGGTACCCATTTTTGTTGTTGTTGTTGGAAGTCTTTGAGTGATGTGGCTTTTGTCATTTGTTAAATCTCTTTGTGATTTTCTAGGGTCAGCCTGTTGAGTCTGATGAAGGATTGTTGTATTTAAAATCTAAAAGATTCATTCACTTGAAGTCATTTGTAATCATTGATCTGAGAACATGGTTGTATATATATGATAGTTTTGACTGTGACAGCACCTTATAAAAAATTAAAGGAAGTGGCCAATCCAGAGGTCTCTAAGGGCATTGCTGTAATTGGCATGCAACGAGTCCTCTGATTGATCAATAGATTATCCAGTGACAGTCCTGCCTCATTTCTACCATTATGGACAATTAAGAAACTATCTCTCTTGATGACTGAGGGTCAATTGGTGGGAATGTGCTGAGCTGGCCTTTTGACAGACATCCATTTGGAAACATCAATGAACATATACATTCCATTTGAATAAATATCTGCTATATATATATATATATATATATATACACACACACACATGCACACTTTATTTTAGGATATTACATCGAAAAACATGTCAAAATCGCTACACCACAATTGCAGTTGTGTTTCGATGAGTATCAACACATCTCATCAGGCAATTGTAAATTACTGGCAAGTTATTCAGATTTAAAAGCAAAACACACCCTCTTCTTTTGAAAAAAGAAAAAAGTAGGGGGGGTATAAATTCTGTGGGTTTTACTCAGATCAACCAATCAAATATGACCTATGTTAAATTTAAACTAAGGGAAGAAACAAAATTAAGAAATTATTTTTCATAAATGGGTCATGACCCATAGATTTGAAATCCATGGCAGCAATTGATGTTAAACAGGAACAGATGTAAATGGATACATATTATACATTAGACAATGTCATTTTATAAGAAAAAATTAAGGACAATCTAACAAAATGCTAGACAAGTTTTGTGAGTTTCCTACATAAAAATAATTTTATAGTTGAATTTTATAGATTCTTTAAGAAACCAGTAAATAATTTAAACATATAGACTTCCTTGATAAATTAATATGCAACTGTTGACTAAAGATTCTTTATATAAGGTGTTAATAATCAATCAATACAAAATATCAGAATACTTCCTCTTTTTTCTGCTTTTGAAAATAAATTGTTCACTCACCAGTAGTTTAACATCACTTGAGGACACATTTGTAGTGTTGAAACATGATTGTAATTGCATAGAAATTTTTAACCTGTTTTTATTTTAATATCCTAAAATAATATTTAGCTCTACTCTGTATTGAGCCTTCTTTTAAATTAGTTATGTATATAAATTAGTTATAAATTAAATTATATATATATATATATATATATATATATATATATATATATATATATATTTGATGTTATTTCAATTTTCTTTTCCTTTTTGTTTTGTACCCATTAACTACAACTTTAACCTCATTTGTATACTTGTTATGGTGTCTGCAACAAGACATTTCTGACAGAGTTGGCTGCCATGCAGGGTATCCACATGAGGCTATTTAAGACTCCATTTTTTAGGTTAATATTTTGGTATGGTGTTGGACAAAAGTACTCCCACATAATCTCTGTTCAGTTTCCTTATTTCTTATATTAAACATGTGATAATTGACCTATGCACCAGTACACCTTTGGTGACCATCAATGATTTCTGATGTCAACCACATGTGACCCCTGTCATTAAATGAGGCCTTGGAGTTTTCCTTGCTAAAAACTGGGACTTTTGAATTTTCTGTTGGCCATGATGTGCACAGACACAAACTTAGGTAGTGAAATATAGAGGGTATTGTATAAATTAGGTATTTAGACAACTATACCTTCCATCAAAGGTTGTGATATGAGGGTCATTGATTGAGCGGCAAAGTGCAGTTTTGTCCCTGTCAACAACAACTGTCTGAAAAAAGAGAAAGAAAAGAAAAAAGAAATCAGACAAATCTGATATGTGAATATAGACAATAAGTACAACAAAAGTCAGTGGTGTAATGATAAAATATAAATATTAATTATAATTGCCTTGTCAATTCAGTTATAAATATTAATTACATAGTTAAAAATTATTCAGTAAAAATATCATATTTGCAGATTTTACTTTTTTTTTTACAAAACTGTCAATCCTATTAAAACTTAAGAGATTTCAATTGATAAATCCCTAGAGTCTTAACTGAATTGCTGTAAAATCTGAATATGTTATGTTAAAAAAAAAGAGTCAATCTTAGTAAAGATCATTGAGTAAATGCAAATGATCCTTTCCTTAGCTATATATGCGCTTCGCCAGGGCTACGTACAGTTTTGAATTGATAGTTTTCCTTCTCCTAGACTATTTGCCACCTAGAGCTACTGAACTCAGTCTGTCCTACTATTTATCCATAGCTGGAGGGAGAAGAGTTGGATTCTTATGTTTCCTAAGAGTATTAGCATGCAAGTGAATAAAATGAACTTTAAACTTGGCTCTCCAATTCCTCAATCTGAGTCACAATCCATCACTCTACCATGTCTCCAGTAATGTGGTGTCAATTCAATTAAATTAATGTATCTGAAAAACTGCTGAAAATCAAGTATTAAAAGTTAATTTTATATACGAGTAAAACTGATTTCAGTTTTAAATGAGACCAGATTTAACATTGATATTACTAGTTATGAGATATGGTTTTGGAAATTTACAATTTTGTAGAAGTTGTAGATTTCCGGAACAGTTACAGATTTTTGACACCTCTAGATATTTTTCTTTTAATAATTTTACCTCAAGAAGAAATTTCCAAAGGTGAGAAGTGTGAGAAAAGAAATTATTAGCATAGAATAAAGCTGATTGTCTGGCTGTTAATGCTGTATATTGAAATACAGTGTTACCCAATTCTAGGTCCATTCAAGAACTTCCAGACATGAATTGTGTGAAACTTGCAGGCACATTTTCCAAAAACTGAAATCCTGTTTTTAAAACAAATTTTTAAGACAATCCCATTTGTTCTCTTTTGTGAAAAATTAAAAATACTCTGGGAATTCCATGAAGTCAATTCATTGCATTTTGTTTGTCAGGGATGTTTTTTCATGCATTGTGTTGGAAACTTTGTAAAATGTTTTTGTTTTTTTTTTTACAGTGGAGATGTGTCACAATTAATCCTTATGGAAATGTAAAAATTTGCAACTTAAACATTTTTTTTCAAGTAAAATTTAGTCATGAAAATATTGGTGGTTATTACAAAAAGAATAACATTTTCTCAGATTATTTAAATAAAAAAAACTGTTAATAATTAATGAATATGTACTGGAATTTTCATTTAAATTGAATAATTTCTTGACTTTTGGTAATTTAAAAAAGTGATGGCCTATCCCATACAATTTTCCTTTAAGGGTTTGTGACTCTCAAATGGAAAACTTAGAAATCAACATGTAGTAGCGAGGAGTGAGGCCTTATCAAAGCTTGTGGGACTGGAGTGAGACCCTTGCACCGGCCCTGACCATTTTGGCCTGTAAAGTAAAGGGGCCCAAATTTTTCTCAACCTACATGTTGACTGCCTCTTTAATTGTGAGGGAGTCACATATTTGTGCGTGTAAAGGAGAAGAGTGCTGTTGATTCTCATTGGAATAGAAAGAGGAGAACTAATGACAATTATAATTGTTTTAATAATTTTTTTATAATTATTTGTGACAGTATAATTAATTTTTATTTATTTATTTATTTATTTATTTATTCTTAATGGCCCCAACATAGTGACAGTATAATTAATTTTTTATTTTTTTTTTTATGGACACAACAATGGTTGCATCGTTATCAAATAGTTTACTCATATTGTTTTCCTTGTAATATTTATGTCTCTACTAAGTACATTCAGTTAAAATGTGTTTCACCATAAACACAGCTGGGTATGTTGTACATGTTAGTTGCTCTTCAGTCTTCAGCAAGTATGAATGGGTGTAGTCTATGTGCAGCTGAGCCAACATTACTTTAGTCTTTCTTCCATTTCTAGATACCTGCCTCCATTCTCAATTAAAGGAGTTAACGACATTCAAAAAGTAAGGTAATATAAGTAAGCAGATTATTTACATTATTTGGACTATTGTCCTCATCTTTGTCACCATATTTATTACAACATTTCAGCCGTTGTATGCTCCGGCCTTCTTCAGGTGGTTGGAATGTCAAACTGAACCCTTTATTTTGCTCACTGGGGTAAACTGTTCTAGTTCTACGTGCCATGTTTAATGGATGTCAGTTATCAGTTATCTCCTGTTAATTCCAAGTTCTCCACTGCCTTAACCGGGTATTGAACTCACACTCTTTGGGTCCTGTCACTGTATCTATCTAACGCCTTTATTCACTGTGACATGTGTCCTTGTGGACATCTGTGTATGAATTTCTGGGTATTATAAACCTAATGTCTTCAGCAACCAATTTTTTACCAGTGCTCATATTGCAACTTTTGCAATAGTCCGAATAATGTAAATAGTGTACATAATACCGTATCTCAGAAATATAGACAGATACTGAAGTAAGTGGATATAAGTAAAATTAACATTAAAGAAAATATTCTCACCTTAATTGTGTAGCTTTTTGTTACCTGAATCTGCATCGTATTGTTATAATAAACCACTGGTTGCAAAAGAATCATGCCAGTCTGATTTCCATCATAAAGAACGTCCACTGTTGCTCTGACTGGTATTGACAACCAATGTGTTGCAGTGAGAATAAATGTACAACCAAGATCTGGTTGCCGTTGCACAACCATTTGATGAATTGTGTCATTGTTTGGGCATTTTAGTAATTTATCTGTTGTAAGTGCAATGTGAACACCTAGACGACAATGGTGAGTAGCATTCATATTCAAATACTGGCAGAAATACTGGGTTGGAATAATACTTCTTATTTGGACATAGCTATTTTCTGAACTTTCTTCAATGACCAGATTTCTCTCTAAAATCTGTAAAAAAACAAAACAAAAAAACATGAAAATATCAGTTTCATATTTGTATGAAATGTAAATCAAATTCTTTCTCCTTTAAAGGCAACTACATTATAGACATCATTATTTCTTTTTTATTTCCTTCAATTTATTTATAAATGTAGCATGACTGATTACTTGTATCTGATTATGACTGTAGAAATCATACCAGGATTCATCATTGGCAGCCATAATCTTAACAATATAAGATATGCAGATGACACAGTGCTAATAGCAGACATGGAAAAGAAACTACAAAACCTCCCACAGAAGTTAGTGAAGGAGAGCAAGAAGAAGGGACTAACTATAAACTACAAGAAGACAGAATGCATTGTCATCACCAAAAAGATGAGCACATAACAAAATCAACAGGTCAGAGATACTAAAATCAAGCAGGTACAGAAATTTAAATATCTGGGAAGTTTTCTAACAGAGGATGGAAAGTGCGACACAGATCCAAAGATGTACTGGGATGGCCAGAGATACATTCCTAAAGTTAAGCAGAGTATTAAGAGACAGGAAAATTTTGTTAGAAAGCAAGAAAAGAGTACTGAACTTCTGTATGGCAGCAAATGTTAGACAACCTCCTCAAAGATGAAGAGACTTGAAGCAACAGAAATGTGGTTCTACAGAAGTATGCTAAGGCTACCATGGGCTGAACATTTGAACAATAATGAGGTTTTGGAGAGAATGGAAACTAAGAGGAAACTTATACTTTCCATCAGGAAGAGACAGTTGAAATATCTGGGGCACATAATGAGGAATGAGGGCTTGGAAAATCTGATCCTCACAAGAGGGATAAAGGGAAAGACAGAAGAAAGCAACACATGACATACTTAATGGGTTTGAGTAAATGGATGGAAGAACAGCTTCTGGGAGAAATAACAAAAAGACAAAACTTATTAAAAGTTAAAAGACAGGAGGATGTGGATGGCCATGATCATGGCACATAAAAGAAAGAAAGAAGAGAGGTTTGCTAGCTAATCCCTATGGCAAATACCTGCCCAGATATATTTTGTGTCTTTTTAACACCCACAGAACCAATCTGTGGCTAACATAGCAGTTATGCTGAGCAGACCTTATGTAAAGGGTGTTCCAATAATTTGGACAAATTTTAAATGTGAATTAAGTTTAAGCATCTAATGATTTTTTCTTTTTCTTTCAGATTTAAGAAATTAAGTCTTTGGCAATTTCAACCATGGAAAGATTAATGATCAAACAATGTGTTAAAGTTATCGAAGCCTACTACGAAAATGGATGTTCAGACAGAAATGCAACAAGTTCCCAGGTTGCATCATCTCTCGAAACAGCAACTTGATGCCTTTAGATTTCTTCTTTTGGGGTCATCTCAAAAGTAAGGTCTATGCCAACAAGCCAACAAAATTTCAACAACTGAAAGATGAGATAATAAGGCACATTGGTGAGATCAAGAAGCAACTATGCAAAGACGTCATCAAAAATTTTGACCATCGAGTTGAAGTGTGTTGCCAAAGCTTTGGCGAACATTTGCATGATATTATTTTTCACACATAATTGCCATGACTTAAATAACGTGATCCAATAGAGAAATAAATAAATTTTCACAAATAACACTGATTTATTTACTGCTGACTTTGATCCATCTTAATGAAACACCCTTTAGTTTGAATGAAAAGAGGAAGAAAAAATGGAATGTTGCTTATCACATGTGGTGACAGGTAATTTCTTTTATAGAGTGGCATTATGGAAAACTGGGAGAAAAAGACACATTAGGGAAAGGAAGAAAGAAACTATAAAACTCAACCAAAAATAGCAGTCAGCGATCTTTTCATTTTGGTGAACTTGATGAAGCAATATGCTAGTTGGAGAGAGAAAAAAGGATGTATAATGAAAGTTGTAAGAGATGCAGAGAAGAAAGATATTTGAGAATAAAGAAGGACAAGAGAGATCCTAGGAGAAGCAGATGAGATTTGAACTTATCAATCCCCACTTACTTTGCATTGATACACCCACTCTCAGCTTCATTTTTTTAATGTTAAACTTTCAAACCATACCTTACTTACAGTGTCTGGGAGAGAGTGCAAAATTTGGCATCATTAACAGCTTAAACAAAGCCAGTATGCTCAAAATTTCACTTGTGATGACTTGTGATCTTCTGCTAGCATAACAATCAATGGCTTCTGAATGGTTTTCTTTGTTCAATTTCACTTGTAAGGCTTGGGTTAACCCATGGTCTAGTTTTCAGACATTTCCCGTTGGTGCTGCATGATGAGATTGCCTTCCAAGACTGATAACATCTAGAATTCACTTCCCTGACAGATCAACAATGGGGAGATCTGGACCTGAATCTCATAGTCAGAATGCTAATATTCTAGCCACTTAGTCATGCACTACTATAAATATAGTATCTTTAGTAAAGTCTTGGATTGCTTTATTAGTGGAGTATAAAAAATTCTATTAAGCAAGAATAAAAAAGATCTTTCATAATTATTTTTTCATAATATTCCAGAAGATATATTCCTGTTTATTTCTGTTAGCATTCAACATCATTACCAAATGTGCAATAAACAAAATATTGTCAAGATTGCTTGTAGAGAAGGATTAAGCTTTTCAAAAAAGAACTGTGGGGGATTATGCCATAAGGTGGTGCTGTTCAGGACTATAAAAGAAAAGATAACAAACCTGCTTCTTTTTTTTTTTTTTTTTTTTTTTTTGCTATGCAATGTAGCAACAACATCAGGACTTGTTTCCACCAAAGGTGATTTCTTTACTCTGGCAAACCAACTAGTTAATATCAAACAAACTATGTGGACATCGCACACACATAACTAAGGGAATAAAACTTTTTTCCTTTTTATTTAATTATATTTATAGATATAAACATCATTTTCTCTTTCTCTTCTTTTGTGAGCTATGTAGTTCTTAAATAAAGGGTGTTCCAGTAACTTGGACCAATTTTAAATGTGAATTAAGCTTAAGTGTCTAATGATTTTTTTCTTTTAGATTTGGTGGACATTTGTGTGATATTATTTTTCAGACATAATTGCCATGACTTAAATAACATGATCCAATAGAGAAATAAATAAATTTTCAGCAATAACACTGAATTTATTTTACTACTGACTTTGATCAGTCTTAATGAAACACCCTTATATATAATCCGTCTTAATGAAACACTCTTATATATAATCCGTCTTAACGAAACACCCTTATATATAATCCGTCTTAATGAAACACCCTTTATATATAAAACTCCTCCACATGTTGAATTTGTTTTTTCTGAAAATGAACTTTGAATGTTTCCTAACTCATCTGTAACTCCTCTCACTACAAACAGTTGGCCATCAACAACTTTGTCCAATAAAATCTTGTAGCCCCACTTTGCTACAGAATAAAAGAAACAATAAATACTTTTGAGCTTTTTAATCATTTTTCTGAATAACATTAGCGCATATATATATATAAAAAAAGGAGATGGGTATGTGGATGAGTGGTTAGAATGCTTGCTTTCTGACAATGAGGCCTGGTTCAAATCTTACTGTGGTTGATTTATGAGGAAGGTGACTTCTTGATGTAATCAGCCTGGGGAGGGGATTCCAGCATGTAACACCTTTAGAAAGTACCTGAAAACTATATCACAGGTTGACCCAGGTCATGTGAGTGAAATTGGGGCGACAAAACTATTTAGGAGCTATCGATAGTTATGCTAGCACAAAGTCACAAGTCATCATGACAGAGTTTGAGCATACTGGCTTTATTCAGACTGTTGATCATGCCAGATAATGTGCTTTTTCCCAGAAACTATAACTAAGGTCTGCTCAGTATAGTTACAGTATAAACCCCACAGGTGGGTTCTGTGAGTATTGAATAAACACAAATGTGCTTGAACAGGCGTCTTTAATGGGGATTAGCTTGGTGCTCCAATAGACAGACATACTCAGATATGAAAAATTACCTCAATTTCTGCAGATATGGTGTTACTTATCCTTGCAGGACTCAAAGTAAACGAACAGTTCTTGATATAACAGGCACGCAAGCCACAATTGATCTGAAAACAAAAAGAGAAATAGTAAAAGTGGGATTGGCCGTTTTCATACAGTAAACATTAGGCATTTATTGATTAGGGTTATATTCAATTGAAACTTATTAAATCTTTCACTTAAAACAGTTTTTCAGGAAAATAGCTTTCTCAAATTAACGGTTATTGCTCTTTCAAGTATTAATGGAAGTTTCTGTCCTAATGTTTTGTTTACAGCAGTATGGAAAACCAACATTTTGATTATATCATTATTTTCCATTCTAATTACATGTGCTATCAATTTTAGTTCTTGCCACTGTTGGAAATCTTCAAGAGATGTAGTCTTTGTAATTTCGTAAAGTTCTTTGCAATTCTATCATGTTGGTCTATAAAATCTGATGTAGGATTGTCTTCTTTAAAACCTAAAGGTTTCATTTGCTTGAAGCCATTTTTAATCATTGATCTAGTAAAAAAAAAAAAAAACGTTTAAGGATATATTAATAAATTTCCAGCCTGATATATTAATGTTGGAGGTTTGATCTGCAATTTAGTGACAAAAACATTATTGAAAAAAATTGAGTCATGTTCTGAAATTTAAAAAAAAAAGAAAATAATTCTTTCCTTAGTTATAAGTTAATATAAATATAAACTTGAAATTAGTTCCAGTAAGTATGAGAATGCCAAAATTAAACAAAAACAGTGATGTAAATATCTACAAACACAATCCTTGAAAATGTAGCAACATCCAGTAGTACTCAGGAAAAAATAATATGAAATAAAAATGAATACCAACTTAGGTAAATTTACTGATAACATAAAATGACTAATTCAGAAATTTGAAAAAAATTAATAAAAAATTTGATAGACAGAACTTGCCGATATCATTCAACCAAACATGTTAGAAAGAATTACTGCTGCTGAAATACACCTTATTTAAAAAAATTAATTAATAAATTAAATTTAAAAAAATTTTGCACACAAAAAAGTACATCTGGCTCAAAATAAAAATAACATAATTTATATATACAAAGCATTTCTGAATTAAATTGGAAATAATTATCTCATTAATTTTTCTTACCTTTGATCCATATTTGAGACCAGTAAGTTTAGTAATGGGCAAGGTGATGACAGTTCGTCCATATTCAGTAGGAACCCGTGTTACAAACTGTCTATCATTAAACCAGTCAATAAAGACAGATATATTTGGAATGCGAGGGTAGGAAAAATCGCACTGGAAATGAAATTCCTCTTCATTTACCGCAATGATACTTGGGTACTCTCTAATGTAAGGATAATCTGGAAAAGAGATACCATAGATGATATACTGGGTGAAGTTGTATAAAAAAATGAAGAAGCTCTATAAAAAGACGAAACTGTATAAAAGATGGATCTATTTCAAAATGACTCGAACATTTGTATTTGAGGCACAGTGAAGTAATGGATAGTGGCTCAGATTGAGACATCTGAGAGCCGAGTTCGAATTCCAGTCAAATCCATTACATTCACTTACATACTAACACCCTTGGGAAAGGTATGAATCCTCTTCTTCTCCCCACCAGCTATGGGTAAATAGCAGGACAGACTGGGTTCTATAGCCTTGGATGGCAACTGGTCGACCGCAGAAAAAAATGGCAACCTACTGTGAGAAAAAATCTGCCTCGTCAGTCATGTAATGAAAGATACATGATTGCCTAAGCATGTACCATGCATGGCACATAACTGACTGGCATTTGTATTAAAGAATTGCAAGATCATTAGAAAAAACAAATACACACTAATTATTAGGGAAAATGATATGGAAACTTTATCACATGATACTTATGTGACACTATTTAGCTATGGTAATTGGATAACTAATAAACCATAGAAATTAAAACAAGAAATACTGAGAATGGAAAGAAGATATACCGAAAGATATACTGTTCGATATTAAAAAGATTTTATTTTATTTTTGAAAAAGTTACTTTTCACAAAGATCCGTAAATTGGCATAGACAGTAGATGCATAGAAAAGCCATATGTGAGATTTTGACAAATTGATTAATGTTTTTTTTAAAAAAAAAAAGAAGCTTGCTGAGAGAATCACGAGATTCAGAAAAAAGCAAAGCGTTGAGATATCGGGCAGACCATATGGTGGTCATAAAAATTTTGGCTGATGCGGGGTAGAGAGAATCAATATTAACTGTCTTCTCAAGATAACATTTTTCTTGAGTGCTGGCAAGGCAAAGCCATATGGTATTTGTGGGAATTTTGGCATCAAAAATATTTTATTCTGATATGAGTTGGAGAGAATTGTTATTATTTACTTTTCCAAAGTGTCATCTTCAGGTTCCAACACGTTGAGTAGCAATATGGTGATTATAAAATTTTGGGCAGGAGAAAAGATATCATGGAAGAATCGTGATTTGGGAGATAAGGAATTTAATTTCTCAAGAACCCAATGGTTCCAGTAAAAGCTAACTTCATGAATGGACCAGATGGCAGACTTTGACAGTAATTGATGGAATTTGTAAAGGGAGCTGGTTAAGAAGACTCTGAGTGATGAAAAGATCTGAGAGATTTTAAGTGGCAATGTAGGATTCATGAAAATTTTGGCTGATGGGAAAAAAAAGAATTTTGTAAACAAAAATTCTGTGTTATAATTTTAAGGAGGCCAGCTTAGCCACACCCGCATGGCTGGGATGCCATTGGTCGAGTGGTAGCAATGGTGATAGGCGAAAGTAATTTGATGAGAAGGATGGGGAAGTTATTAATGCCCACTGAAAGGATTGGTATGAAGTATCAATGTGAGAGAGGAAGAGTTTAGGAGGATAGCTCTCCTCTGACGAGGTGATCCCCAAAAATGGAAAGTGATGAATTTTCCAAAAATGGGAAGTAATCAATTTTCCTGGCCTGACAACAAAGAGATTTCTTGTTGGAAATCAAGATTTACTGAAAACCCCAGACTGTGTAAACCCTGCACCGGTTTTTGGTTGGTACCCATATAAAGAAATGCCCCTAGGACGTTCGACAGTGACAGTAGTTCAGTAGAGTTAGTTTGGGAGTCAGATCTTGAGTAGAGTATTGCTTCACAGAAGCTGATTGAGAGATTCCATGACCTCCGACTTCGTCTATCCTACCAATAGCAAGTTATATTGAGGAACGAAGCCAAGCCAGCACCTAAAAACCAAACCAGTTGACTTAAGATACCAAAACTTGCTTAAGAAGCATAGAAGTGTAACACTCTGTAGAAAATGGGCTGGGAGAAAAACACACCCCTGTATATGACAGATGGATAAAGTTGATTTGTTATTTTTTTAACATACTTAAACCTCTTTTTTTATTTTTTATTTGCTTCTTTTTTTTTCTTTACGTTTGTGTGATATCACCTCCAGTCTGGACTCATCTTACAGTACGGCCCGACGTCTGATTGATCTCGTCTACCTAAGATCAAAATCACAATGTGGGTAGGTTAGACTTGAGATCAAAGCAATTACTATGGTAACCAGATGTTGGAAGTGAGCTGAGAATGACGGAGCTGGTGTTGAACCGGTTGCAGCTGGTGTGAAGCCATTAGCATCGACCAACCATCCCACTCGGTACCCTGACCAAAGGATTCTGCCAGGTAGCAATGACCAGGATTTGACATTTCACATATTGGTACCCTGACCAAGGGATTCCGCTGGGTAGCGACGACCAGCAATCGACCAGGACACAGGCTGGTGGCAGCAACTAAGAGTCAGCTCCAAAATGCTGGTGGAAGAAACATTACAGTTTCACACTGCAGCTGAGAGTTGGCCGTGGGCCGACAGCTCAGTGTCACACTTACACTTCTTTTAATACTTTAATCATCTAATATAACCAGATAACGTAAGGTTGGATGTGTGGGTGGTGTAATGGATAATAGCTTTGAATTGTTAATCAGACAGCCAAGTTCTAATTTCAGTTGGGTTCATTATATTAACTTCCATGCAAATACACTTGGGAAAATTATGAATCCATCTCTTCTCCCTCCAGCTATGGGTTAATTTATAAGATATCTATCACTAAAATCATTGTTATCTTCTAATAATATTTAACAAATCTTACTGTGGTTGATTTATCAGGAAGGTGACTTCTTGATGAGGAGATGATCCCAGCATGCAACACCTTTGGAAAGTACCTGAAAGCTATATCACAGGTTGACCCAGGCCATGTGAGTGGAATTAGGGAGACAAAACTATTTAGGATTCATCGATGATTATGCTAGCACAAAGTCACAAATCATGACCAAGGGTTTGAGTGTACTGGCCTTATTCATAGGTTGATATGCTGCTAAATAAAAACAGCTAATCATCTAATATAAGGCCTATTGGTCACTCAAGATAGAGGGCTACTGAGTAAGATTGTTGTAAGGGATGGAAGGAGAAAGAAAATTCATTGATTTTGCTTTTTATGTCTTATCAACACTTAGGGGAAGGAGGAAGTGCATATTATGAGGATATGTAAGATAGATATTGGTTGACTAATTACTTGAAGAGGTTAAGATTATAATAGTCAGGGAAGCACTCTCTCGGGAGTTTGTTCCATATACTGACAGTCTGGTCCAGGGATTGATCTTATTAATTGTAATTGTGAGTTCACTGAGTAAGGCAGTGTGTATTTGGACTTGGTGAAAACAGAGTGAGCAATACTCAAAAGAAGAAATAGACGGGATATCCCTAGACATGGGCAGGGGAATGAGAACAGTTTGCCCCCTCATTGATTAAATAAAGGAATTGAACTCATTGATAGATATTAATTGTGAGTTCAGTCCCTGAGCTGGGCAGTGTGTGTTTGGATTCAGTGAAAACAGGGTGAGATATAACTGAGCAATACTAAAAATAAGAACTAGATGAGACTTCCTGAGATATGAGCAGTAGAATGGGAATAGTCTATCCTCATAGATTAAATAAAGGGTCCAGTTCAGAATTTCTTTATTCCCAGATTGATATACACCAGAATTTTCCTGATTCCAGATTTATAAACAAAGACGAGCACAATAATGTGAATGTACATAGTGTAAATAACCTCAAAAATACTAAAAAAGCATTCAGTCATCTCAACAAAAAATAAGATATAAAAGAAAAACTTTCTTACTTTTGAAAATGCTCCATTTATATTTGTTTTCATATGGATTGCAAACAAGTTTGTCATTATCTGGGTGAACATCTGTATACTGAACACACTTGTCATCAATGAAACAAAAATCATCCTGCAAAATGAGAGTTAATTTTTTGATCAGAAAGAATTAAATTGGTTTTTACAAGTGAAAAACTAATTACTATCAGCTTAGGAATAATATTTTACAACTATTTTTTAGCATAGATTTGGCTGAATAAGCATTTTGAGGAAATTAAAATTTTTTCTTTTGATATTTTTATTATCCATTATTATTGTTATAATTAGCTTCCCTGTACCTTTTCTACAAATATTTTTATGGTAAATATTCTGATGAACATTCCTCTTTGATACTTAAACACACAAATTTAAACACAGTACTAGATTGGTGTCAAGGTCTCATCCTTTTACTGTTGAAATGGTTAGATGAAACCATAAGTTCTATGCCAACTGTTTCCTCTCTTACACTTATCAGTTGTGGAAAAAAAAAAGCTTTTAAATTTTTAATATTTTTTTTTAAAAAAGGTATTACCATAAAATGGATTTAGAAATGGTATTTTATTGTAAAGAAATAGATTTAAGAAAGCTTAAGTAAAAAGCATATGAAAAATTGTACTTACACGAAGGGTACATTTCCCAGGAGTCGAACAGATGAGACAGGTTGGGTCATAGATTTGGAAAACTGCTGGCTGGGTATAGTTTACACCATTGTTGCTGACAGAGAAGAGATAACTTCTTGTTTTGTTTGGAAGTTTACATTTAATATGATTTAAGTCAATATATTCAGCTTTCACTGATCTTTTGGTGGGACTTATTAAGTAAGTGTTGTTAATTATCTGCAATGAATAACATGAACTGAGATAAATGACCATTCTGTGAGCAATTTGTCTGAATAAAGGCAAAGCAAAATTAACAGTTTGATTAATTTCATTAATAATTAATTTTTGTTTTCCTGAATAAAAAACAAAAAAAATGTATGCATATTTCATCACTTGATAAAAAGCTTTGAATTTTTTGATAGTTTTTAAAAAAAGTATTTTATTATAAAAAAAAAATTAGATTAAAACACTATTTTATCATAATGAATTTTAAAAAATGTATTTTTACTACATTGTTTTAGACATATTCAGCTGTAAAGATAATCCAATATTAAGTATAATCCTTTTAGAATTGTCAAAAGGAGTAATATTGAAATAGTGATCATAAAAATATCTATATCTGTTAATATTATTTCCACTAATATAGAAATATTATATATAAATATCTAATTATTTACACAATTTAGAAAGTTCAGACAGTTATCCCCATCTTTGTTGCCATATTCTCATTTTGGCTGTTGTATGCTCTGGCCTTCAGGTGATTGGATTTTCAAACCAAACCATTTATTATGTTCCCCAGAGTAGATTATCCTAGTTCCATGAGCCATTCACCTTCTGTTCAAGTCAGCCATTATCGCTACGACATTAACTTGTTCAAGTCAGCCATTATCGCAACGACCTCAACCTGATCAAGTCAGCCATTTTCGCTACGACCTTAACCTGATCAAGTCAGCCATTTTCGCTACGACCTTAACCTGATCAAGTCAGCCATTTTCGCTACGACCTCAATCTGATCAAGTCAGCCATTTTCGCTACGACCTTAACCTGATCAAGTCAGCCATTTTCGCTACGACCTCAACCTGATCAAGTCAGCCATTTTCGCTACGACCTCAACCTAATCAAGTCAGCCATTTTCGCTACGACCTCAACCTGATCAAGTCAGCCATTTTCGCTACGACCTTAACCTGATCAAGTCAACCATTATCTTTGCCACATATGCCCATAATCTGTACTTTTTACTCTGTAATTCTCTACCTTGTGTGGTTATTGACCCTTGTATTAGTTGATATCTAGCAAAAAAAAAAATTTTTAAATTACATAGTCAACATTGACAGAGGCCAACAAGTTTCTAAAGAATATTGGTCTATATCATTATTATCTTTGAACGAACGAAACTAGTGTATTTGAAAATCGCACAATTTACCTGGATTTCTTGCAGCCGGCACCAGAGATGTTCAGTATCTGCAAAATATTCTCCATAAATATGGATATATTCACAGGCGGAGGTAAGGCTGTTACAGAAGCCATTCATGGGGATCTTCTTGATAGTCGGTGCAAAATGAAGATTTATTGAACAATCTGCCCCACCAAAACCTGTAGAGCAGTTGCACATGCCATGATCTGTAATAGAAAATGAACAAAATCAATATTGGTTGTCTCATGCAAATTAAATAGTGTTAACAGGAACTAAATACAGCAGCAATTATTAGGTTGGTGCAAAAATAATTTCGTTTTCTAACATATGTTACTATGTGAGAAAACGAAATTATTTTTGCACCAACCTAATAGATTGCAGCAGTTAAATGGTATATTGTGAAAACAAGCTGGATGGTGAAAAAAAAAGTTATTAAAGTATTGATATTTTGCTACCTTATGTGAGCATTTTCAAAACAAAAATAAAAATTCTAAGGTTATGTTATGGTAGAAATGAACATTATCATAAGAAAACCTATACCTCCCGCTATAACTGGTGACACCAACATGATTTTGTTATAGTGGGAGGTGGAAGAAGAATGTATGTTCCCACCATAGGGGCTTATGTATGCACATAAAGAATGAATTCACTGTTTGTTTTAAGGTCCTCTTCAAGATCCAGAGACAGATATGCAATGTGCTTGCCCTTGATCTGCCTTCTCATATGCAGTCGCTCTCTCACAGATGTGGTGTTGCCTCCCTCTGTCTTTCATGGTAACTGCTCCAACGAGCTATTTTCACTAGTTCCCAAACTGCATGAATTTAAACATGCCACTAGGTCAGCATCTCAGTTCCACCCTTTCACTATCAAAATGGCTAAATGTAGCTGTCTCTTCTACTCCAATAGCTTCATATCTCACACTTCCCATCAGTGGAACTCCCTTCCTGTTACTTGCTTCCTTGATAGCTATAATCTCCAACTATTCAAATCCAATCTCAGTCAATGTTTCCAGATGCCTTGATCTATTGCCCATCCTTCTCTTCATCCTTTCCTCTATCACACCTCTTTACTCTTGCTTCCACTCTATGTAACCCCCTTGCATGCTAGTAGCACTCCTGCCTTGCTTGGTGTGAAAATTTTAAAAAAATAATAGGGTCTAAAGCAAGGATGTGTCTTCTTATTGGACCTATTCAACCTATACAGTGAAGCAATTCTGAGAGAATTGGAAATCCTACCAGGATTCAGCATCAGCAGCCACAATCTTAACAACATAAGATACACAGATGACACAGTACTGATGGACATGGAAAAGAACTTACAAAATCTCCTACAGAAGGTACCAAAGGAGAGCTAGAAGAAGAGACTAAGCATAAACTACAAGAAGATAGAATACATCATCATCAGTAAAAAGATGAGCCTGGAATGCAATTTTCAGGTTGGGGACACTAAGATCAAGCAGGTGCGGAAGTTTAAATATCTGGAAAGTGTTTCGACAGAGGATGGCAAGTGTGACATTGAGATCTGTAGATGTATTGGAATGGCCAAGGATGCATTCCAAAAGCTGGGCAGAGTATTGAAAGACAGGAGGATTTCTTTGGTAACAAAGAAAAGAGTACGGAGCTGTTATGCGACATATGTCCTCCTTTACGGCAGTGAATGTTGAACAGTGTCCTCAAAGATGAAGAAAAGACTTGAGGCAATGGAGATGTGGTTCTACAGAAGGATATCATGGACTGAGAGTGTGAGCAACAGTGAGGTCTTGGAGAGGATGAAAAGAAGAAGGAGGCTTATACTTAACAGTAGGAAGTGGCAGCTGAAGTTTCTGGGATACATAATGAGAAAGGAGGGTCTGGAGAATCTGATACTCACAGGTTGAATAGAGGTAAAGAGAAACAAAGGAAAGTGATGCATGACATACCTGGCGGGCTTAAACAAGTGGACAACAGAACATGGTCTGGGGGGGAGGCAGAGGGACAAAACTTACTGAGAGCTACAAGGGATATGGTGAAGTGGTGAGCCATGATTGCCTACGTCCTGAAAGGACATGACACATAGCAAGAAAGAAAAGTACTGACCTTGTGCAATGATTAAAAGAAAATCCACACTTAATACATGCAAAATAAATGTTTATATAACACAACATATTTTTATTACTTTAAATGTTATTTTTAGTGGATACTCATATTTAAGTGGACGCTCAATTCATTTATTAAACAGAATATTAATTTATTTTCATTTACTAGCCTGAATGTTTGAAAAATCCTATTAAAGAAAATTTACACTCCCTGGCAGAAATCGAACCTGCATCCCTTTGGGTAGAGGGAGCTATCATTAAATCTGATAGATTTAGTCAGTTGTAGAGTAGGCAGAAATAAACAACATCAAATCAAAAGAGCAAATGACAAAATTAAACACATCACACAAAGTCTCTGTGCAGTCTTCCAGGTTTAAACATACTTAAAATTTTCAATAAAAATAAATAACCAATAAAATAATCTCCCACCAGTAAATAAACACAGGATTCTGGATCCTACACAAAACCAAACATTCATTCAACTCAATATAAGGACTGACAGCAGTAAAGGGACATGAATTAATCTCAGTGTCTTGTCTTTCTCACCAAAACAACAGCAGACTCCCTTTGATCTTGTCTTCCAACCCCACTTTCTCTCTTCTCCCACTAAAAGACTATTCATGTTCATTTCCTTACAGTCAAAGAGAAGAACTTTCATTTCATAAGTAATTACAGATAAAATTTGTGTATCCTACATTTAAATAAACATCATTTTATTCAAACATGCAACAATCTTTTTCCGTTTTTATTCAAACGGTGACCCAAGGAATATTTCCCAAACTCAGGCAAGGCCCAAATTGTATGTTTTTTGTACTAGTTTTCATTTATATAATTTTTATACTGTCAGATATTTCCCATCAATCATTTATAATGAAGAAATTAGATGCAAACTAAAAGCAGATTACTAGTTTATTTATATAAAGTTTTGAATGTTGAGTTGGATAATTTTTCCAGTTGTTTCTATGCTACCACTAGTAATAAAATATATGACGGATGATATACATTGATTTCTCCCCAAGCAAGGCAATAATGCCATTAGGATGCATTGGTTTGTTACAGAGAGTTAAAGAGAATTAGAAGACTTTAGTGAAGTAAAGTAAGGAGAAAGGACAACAGCAGGTTTCAGGAAGATGGAAGATGGCGTTGGTACGACATTTAAATTTTTGAAGATTGTGGCTGGCAAGAAGTCAAAAGGGAGTTCCATGTGTGAGAAAAGAAACTATTAGACTAAAGAGTTGCATCTAGCTAGTTCAACATTAAAATGGTGAGACCTAAATGCCAATCTAGTAGCACACAAATCCATGCAGGCAAGGCACCAAGTAGGAAAGCTGATCAGAACAGTTACCATGAAAATATTTATAGAAAAGACAATATTTATGTATTTAATTGAAAAACTGATGAAATAGATAAAGAGAATTAAAATTAAATATTTATCAACAATGAAATTCTTCATTCATTTACAGTAGGAAATTATCGAATTCAACTTACTGCAATAATTATTTGGCTGTAAACAATCATTTAAGCACAAAAAGTAATCTGATGTTAAATTTGACAGTGAAGCATTTCTTTGTATTTGGAGGTTACATTGGTCTCTAAAAATACTGACAGAAGCTGAAATCCAGTCCTTGCTATCTGAAATCTGTAAAAAGAAATGAAATTCATTAAATTGATTTAAAAAATACAATATATGATTACTAAATTTAAAATTACTAATTTCATAAAATGAACTGAGAAAGATACATACAAAAATTATTTATTCAAATTAAAATATTCCATTGTGGCTTTATATGTTTATACCACCTTTTCAAAAAAATATAAAAGAATAAATAAATTCATTTATGGTTTCTTCAAGTGATCTCAGTTCTTAAAAATGGTAATCTTTAGGAAAGAAGTTGATTTAATATGGTTAGGTTGGTGAATCAAACAATGTATTAATGCTTGCTGGGTCATTTACTGTTAACATTTTTTTTTATTATATTGTTTGTGCCTCTAGATAAGCATTGGTTGGGTTTAGACTCAAGTCTATAGATAAACTTTGATGGGTTTATACTTGAGTATCGGTAAACATTGGTTGTGTTTATGCCCAAGTCTATAAGTAGACATTAGTTGTGTCTATAAGTAGACATTAATTGTGTTTATGTCTGAGTGTATAAGTAGACATTGGCCATGTTTATGTTTGAGTCTATAGATAAGCATTGGTCATATTTATACTCAAATCTATTGGTAAGCATTGGTAATGGAGGGACTAGGTAGACTTTAATAAAGTCTTTATCTTCAAGCAATTCATTTTTGTGGCTTGAGGGTAGGTGTTATCATGTTAGTCAATTTTCAAGAATCTGAAATAAATAAATTACCTGTATGCTTTTTACACATAATGCTTTAATATGAGCATAAACCTTGTCCATGTTGGGGATGTTGACACATTTTGTCCATAAGTATTTCAGAGAATTAGCACAGATTGCCAATGAAGAATTTTCTGTAAAGTTTGAAGCTGTTGGCCAACTCAATTCCTAATGTTAAAAGAGAAACAATTAAAACATTAAATAGAATGCCATATAAATGTATTTTTAACCACATACTAAAATGTCTCATCAGACTTACATGCTTTTATAAGCTTTATGCATTAGCTTTAGAAAAATAGAGAAATTAATTTAGTATTTAGTATACTAACATGGAGATTCAAAGACAGTTTATATGTTATTTACTAAACATGATTTAGAACTGATACTTAATTTTTAACTAAAATGAAAAAAGGCTTATTATATAATTTTCGATAAACTGTTACATTAGTTTATGTGAAAAAAAAGAAAATCAAAAAATAAGTTTCTGTGATAGAAGAAATAAATTGACATATTGACAAATACTTGTATATATTGATATTTTTTTTATAATCTTTTTCCCCCAAGCAAAGCAACAAAGCCATTAAACATGCAAGGGTTACTGAATGTAAAAAAAAATATAAGAAAAACAATAATGTTTTTCATATATTTTTTTTCACATTCAGTAACCCTCACTCCTTGAGAACAATGCAAGAACAGAAATTAAGAAGACAGAAGATAACAACTGACATTGTATTTAAATTTTTGACTGGGAAGCAAGAAGCTGGAAGGGAATTCTACAAGTGAGATATGTGAGAAAAGAAACTGTTAGCATAGAACACATGGTTACATCTAACCATTCCAACTGTAAAATAATGAGATCTTGCTACCAATTTAGTCAGTCAGTTATGTGCCATGTGTGATACATGCTTAGGCAATCATGTATCTTTCAATACATGACTGAGGAGGCAGTAGGTTGCCATTTCTTTCTGCAGTAGACCAGCTGCCACCCAAGGCTATAAAACCCAGTCTCTCCTGCTATTTAACCATAGCTGGTTGGAGAAGAAGAGGATTCATACCTTTCCAAAGGGTATTAGCATGTAAGTGAATGTAATGGATTTGACTGGAATTCAAACTCGTCTCTACCGATTCCTCGATCCGAGCCACTATTCATTGCTCTGCCATCAATCTAGTACGGCACTTAAATTCATAAAGTCTAGGTACCATAAAGGAGAGTTCCTCAGAACAATTACTATGGAAGTATTTATAGAAAAGTCTACATTATGGTTGTAGGAAAGAGACTAAAACTGAGATGCCTGGTCAAGATAAATAACATTACAGATTCTTCTTTGGATTTTATCAAGGATCTCTAAATATAGAGCTGGAACATTAGACCATATGTGCCAGCAATATTTTAAGTGTGGATGAATAGTAGACTTGTAAATATTTAAAATAGATTCAGGCATGAAAAACTGTCTAGCACAACACAGAGAAGCAATTTTCTTCAACACATTAACTAATGACTAATATTTCTCCCACATTAACTATTAATATTTATCATTTAAGGTTATAATACTAAGTTTTTTTGTTTGTTTTTTGGTAATTACCCATTTTTCGTTTCTGATTTTTATTTTTTTTGTTGTATTTACTTGTTTTTGCAGTCAGTTTCCTTTAAGGATAATGTTTTTTTAGGAGTAACTTATTTTAACTAAATTTACACGCTATTTTTTCTTTTAACTCTTATTCAATATGTAAATAAATATCTTGATTAATTTATTTTAAGCAATTTTAGTTATGTTATTTCTCTTAGTTTTTAAACAAATTTCTTCCGTTAAGGATAATTTTTTGGGAGTAAAAGTAAGTCGTAAGACGAGGCAATATAATAAATCATTTTTATTTTATTAATGTATATATTGGTTTGTTTTCTTCTCTTCTTCCAAAAAACACCCTGTCTTGGTCACATGTAGGAAGATCAGTACAACCAAGCATACCCAATCTATAACATTGAATAGCCCAAGTGAAGTCTTGATTAGTTGCCGTTTTCTGGGGGAACTTATATAATGCATATTTTTTTCTGGGTGCGGGCCGAATACTGATCATATTCGGTCGGGTTGCCCATCGAAGAAGTCTGTTGTTTATTTAGACCTGAAACTTCTAGTGACATGGGAGCAACAACACTGACGATGCACCTAGATTCGGCACATAAAGGTGTATTTTTAATAACTATATCATGTGGTTTATGAAATCTATTTTCATTACTGAAATTAAAAGATTGATTTGTTTTCTACAGCTTATCAACCCATTGCAGGTTATTTAAAGCCAGTTTAATTTTTTTAGGCTGTAAGAATTTTTTTTCTTTTTTTGGAAATAATAATGGTTTAAGAATACAAATTTTACTAATTAACTCATAGCTGGTGAGAGAAGAGGTGGATTCAAATTTTTCACAAGGGTATTTTGCATGTAAGTGAATATAATGAATCCATTTGGAATTGGAACTCAGCTCTCTAATTAAGAATTCTGAGCCATTATCTATTACACCACCTGCACATCCAAGCTTACAGCACCTGGCATTCGCAAGTAAAAGAAAAATACTTGTGATAATAGTAAAATTTGAGGAAGTACAAAAGATTAATCTCCATGAACCTTGACATGGTGGAGTGGTTTGCATGCTCTTATGAGATCTATACTGGCAGGAGTTTATCTCCTGGCAGTTCCAGCCTAGCTAGACAGGTCAATGAGTAGGAGCCAGACAAAACTTTAACCACCTAGAAAAGCAAAGATCAATGACAAAAGCCTGGAGTGGGCAGCAGCTGTCCAGTTGCATAGATAGGAAAGAATGAACAGAAAAACATCTGTTATACAGTGATCAAAGACAGATGATAAATGATACAGTCAACTACAACAGCGTTGGATCAACCAATTCTAGTTAGCTGAATGCTGTAGTTTCTAGTAAGAATTGTGACCATCAGTACTGAATTGTATTTACAATGTAAGTGTGAAAGCAATTGTAAAAATAGTATGATTAGTTATTTCAATTCTTCCTACCACTTTGCTTGTTGTATGCACCAAAAACTTTGACAGAGAGGAATGAAAAAGCTTCAAATAGAAGACAAAAAGAAATAAGTTATATTTTTACATATTTACCTTTGGCTTGGAGTTTTCATCAAACACAAATTCTTTCTTGAGATTACTGTTTTTACACTGAGGTTTGAGCACATTATACAGGACTTGCATTTCTCCTGAAGGAAATCAAATATTAGATATATCTTCTGACTACTTCTTTTGATAGATAAGGTCACTATAATCATAACAGAATATAACAAGAATTTACATGGTACTTTTCTTTTTATTATAATCCAAATGCTTTACTTTCACTTTAGAGAAACCTCGGATTCTTAAATGTTCAAAAATTATTCTGGCTTTGAGGTTATAAAAAGCCATTAATTCTTAATTACATGTTTTAACTGAGAAACATAAAATAAAATTAAATTCATTTTGAAAAAATATCTGCTTATAGAAATTTAAGTTTTATTAAAAACAAGAAATTGCGAAACACTTTTTTTGCAAATTTGGCTGCAGCAGATGTTAATAAAAATATCTATAGTCTGTATTCTTGAATGCATATATAAAAAACGACATGTCATTAAATGTTGTCATTGCATATTACTGTCAGACTTTCTGTGTTTTGATTCATCTATCTAATTCAATTTCAAACAAAAAACATTGTTGATTATTTTTTTATGGCTTATGAATCCTTTGTCGGTAATTTAAAGCTGAATCATATTTTGGATTATAACAATTTTTTCAAGTGATTAACTACTTTTTGAGAATAAAAATGATTTTTCTAGATACAAGTCCTGTTATTTAACCCATAACTTTGATTGGGAGAAGTATCCATACCTTTACCAAGAGTATTTTCACATAAGTGAATTTAATGAACCCAACTGGAATTTGAACATGGCTTTCCGATTCTCTTGCCCATGCCTCAGACAAAATATAACAATACTTTCAAAACAATGCACTTCTGAAAAAAAAAAACTTTTCAGTTTCTTTCCTTCACTTTACTTTTTCACACTCCTGAGGATGTGAGTCAAAATATCGGATATAACCTTAATTTTTTTTTATCTGCAACAACTAAGTTTGCAAAAAAGTGATTTGCAATTTAGAAAAGATAAATAAATTTAATAGACATAGAATGTCTATCCTGCAGAGTAGATCAGATATTCTCATTATAAAAATGGGGTACCTAAAAAGATATCAATGTATCCAACTAGAAGCCCCCAGTTAAAATGTGATTATTATAAAAGAGGACAATTGATGCACTGAGAGAGAATTGTACATTTTCTTTCTTCTGTTCGGTGCTTACGAATAATATATATTCATAACCCAATTAAATTTCATTGGTTATATTTTACATATACTTTTTAAATAAAACTAGTTTAGAAGAACAATTGGATCCTAATTATATTAAAAAGGGATTTAAACAGACCATATCTGCTGAGTTTGTTGTCTGTCTTTGGGCAAGGTTTCCTGTCTTGGTTGAAGGAACATACAGGTGCTTCACCCAGGATGCAATCACAGTAAAATGGCTTATGAACCAGAGGAAGTGGTTTGCCACAGTAGCCATTATAGAGTGAGTCCCTTTGGTTGACCCTATAAAAGAAGAAACAATTTCATTGTCTTTCATAGAATATGCATAAAAAGTGAACTGCTGTTAAAAAGTGACTTCAGGTTTCTTTGTATGCAAATATTTTCAAAAAGAATTCAGTTTACAGATTCTATTTTCCACATTGACAACAGTTATACAACCTGAACATCCCCTCCTCTCTCTATTCATTACTTCTTTTCTTTTATTCTTTCCTTCCTTCTTTTCTGAACATTTTTTGTGACATTGTAAATGAAGTTAAAGATTTTATAGTACATGAAAGATTTCAGGTGATGGTGTGGAATAATCAGAGGATGTAATTTATTTTCAAAAGTCTTTTAAATCAAATCAGTTTTGCAACTCTAAATGCTCATTTTTTTTTTAGGAAGTTTCGATGAAAATAAATAAGTGGGGGTTAGAATAAGTGCGTGATCTGGATTTTGGGGGGATTGACTACCATTAATTTTGCCCACAATCCTAGAAGACAACAGCTTGAATAAAATTGTTCACTAAATGGAATTAATAAACATACATATAGTATTGTTAATTATTCAGGCAAAGAATAAATTTAAAGTAAACCTAAGAATAACAACTAATAATTATATAAGAATCTGACTTATTGTGCTTGAGATGACTTCATAATATTCAACCTAATTACAATTAACAGGAGATGTATTAGGAACAATAGTTTATTTATGGCAATCTGATTGTTCAATGAGGCTTAAGGTGTACTTGTCAAATATTGTGATAAGATAGCATCCCTATTTTATTAATTTAGGCCTGTGTTTCTCAATCTTTTTAAGAAATGACACACCTTGGAGCAAATGAAAATATCATGGCATATTTATTGTGAAAGTGCAATAAAATATTACTATGAGAAAATAACAATTTAAATACAATTAATGTAATTTTCCTTTTATACAAATTTCAGAGTAATATACTTTAAAAAATTGGAAAATTATTAAATGAAATGTTCAATGTTGCATATCAGAAACTTTGACAATATCACTTCATGATTCAATATAACTTTGTACAAATTTTGAATTAAACAAAGACTTTTGACTACAGTTATATGAAACAAAGGTTAATAATCATTTATTCAAATAAAAGAAAATTTTAAAAAGTTAAAAAAATAAAAATACTTTAAAAAAATGAATATAAAAACAAAGTATTTAAAATAATCAAAGAATAATGAAAATTGAATAATAATCGAAGAATAATGAAAAGAATCATTTGCAAAAAATGTTTAATACTTATTCATTTATTCAAATACTAACACTGTTACATTACTAATTCCACACACACATATACATATATATATATATATATATATATATATATATATATATATATATACAGTGACTAGTGTGCCATGGAATGGTGGTTGAGAATCATTGAATTAGCCTTATTACATTTAGTCAAAAATTTTATTCAAGTCTTTACCTCCAGGACCATGAACCTGATCAATGGTAGCCAAGTCAAAACATTTAACCAGGATAAGCTGTTTTAAAAATTTATTTATGGTTTTTTCACTATATATATATATATATATAAATAAAATAAAAAAGTAAAAGATATTTTTCTCTTCTTACCTCCAAGACTGTATGAAGGAAATGGAATTTTGTTGTGCAGAAATTCTATCATGCATCATAAAATCATTATCTTTGTTGTTGTCATAGTTGCCACACAAACCTGAAAGAAAAAAAATATTATTTCCATTTTTACATAATCAATTAGTCAAATTCCTAATTGTTAGAATATGATTTCCTCAAAAGTGAATAACTATAATTTCTCATTTATTATTAATGTCCAGATAAGTGTGTGTGCTTTGAAAAAGCAAATGTGATAGAATAGTTTTTCCAGCATTTTCTACTTTTAGTATTTCTGTTGGAACTGAGCAGAAACAAATGAAATGTGTTTTGATTTTCTTTTAGTTACTAATGTAAATGACAATAACAAATTTATGTTGCTAACAAAGATTGTAAAACTGACATTTCTTAGTTAAACAATTCATTCATTTCATCTTTGTATAAATAGTCATAAGGATTGAATTCACATGTAGACATTTGTGCATTTTTGGAATATTTCTCAAATGATATGTGCTGTACCTACTTTGAAAGTAAATGGTCTCAGAATTTCAAAACTTTGTCTGAATCCCAAGTGTTTGTCGAGTTAGAAGCATTTCCAAAGTAATATGTGTCATATCTATTCTGAAAGTAAAGTCTTTGGAATTCAGAAATGAATCCTAAGTATTTGTGAAGTTATGACTGAAGTTAATCAAAACTAACATATGTTTAGTTATTTACTTTAAGATGGTAAGTTTTGGATATTCTGACACTTTTTTGCTAACAAAGAAATAAGAATCTTGTTAAAATTAATGCTATAAGTGACAAACAGTTTTAATTAGACATTCTTTTTAAAAAATACACTAAGAGAAAAAACTGTTAGCATTGAATTTATGTATTTTTGGCTCAATGTGCCTTCATATTTTAGTGTCACACTTTCTGTCCTGTGTTAAAACACTGCCCAGATATTTAAATTTTTGTACTTGTTTGATTTTGTCATCCCCAATTTGTAATTTGCCTGTTGAGTTGTCCCTTTTGCTAACAACCATGCATTCTGTCTTCAAGCAGTTGATGTTTAATCCTTCCTTATCACTCTCTTTCACTACCTTCTGTAGGTGTTGCTGTAGTTTCTTTTCCGTGTCTGCTATCAATACTGTGTCATTTGCATATCTTATGCTGTTAAGAAGGTAGCTGCCAATAATGGATCCTGATAGGATTTCTAACTCTTTCTTGCTTCACTGTATAGGTTGAATAAGTCTGGTGAGAAGACACATCCTTGTCTGGCACACCTTTCTATTTTTGTATATCTGCTGAACTCATTTCTATCTGTATGCAGGCAGTTTCCTGCCTGTATAAGTTCTTGATTATTCTAATATCGTTCCCAAATATGTCAAGGTTGCTAAGCAGTTCCAATAGGTCTAGTGGGCAAACTTTATTGAACACATTTGCATGATCTATAAAACACAGGTCTACATCCTTCTGCATTTGTATTGTCCTTACTGATATCATTCTTTGATAATCATTCTGAGCATGAATATTGCATTCTTTGTTCCAGTCCCTTTAACAAACCTGCATTATTTTGTCCAGTTTCTGGTTTGATTCTGCTGTGCACTCTATTCATCAGAATTCGGATGATGAGTTTTGTTATGTGGCTCTTTAGGCTGATTGTTCAATGGAGTTCACATTTTTTTGCACCTGACTTCTTAGGCAGTGCTAGGAAAATAGATCAACTTAGGTCTTCCAGTATATCATAACTGTTGTAGATTTAATTTATTATTTCTGCAATCTTGTCTATGCAGAAATCATTTAAGGCTGCCAGCATCTCTATTACAATTCTGTATGGCCCTGCCACGTTGTTTCTGTTCAATTTGGCTAGTGCAGATTCAACTTCTGATTTTAATATTTTTGATATTTCTGTGTATTGCTATTTGTTTTGTTTAGTCATGGAAGAGTTCTCCAACATATTAGTTCCATCATGGAAGTATTTTTTTTTCTTTAATATCACTGTTCTGTCTTTAGATTTTATGCATCCTGTTAATGAGCATGTCTTTTGTCCTGTTCTCTTATAATTTTATGCATCTTTCTATTTCTGCACATTTTTCATTGAGTCATTCTGCTTGTATCTGTCCCTGATTTTTTTGTATAGTATCCTATATTCTGTTCAGTGTTTTAGCATTTTTTGCTGCTTTTTCATCATCACTTAATAATCTGAAAGGAGGGGAAAATACACTATTGGGTTTCAGAAAGAAAGAAAGAAGTGGAGAGAGAGAAACATATTAAGCTGATAAAAACAGATACTACACTTTGATCTTAATATCTATTGACATAATTACATCAATTCAGCACAAAACCGGAGAAGGTGAGGAGTGAGGTCTGGAGAAAGGCTTTGTCAAGAATAAATATACTAGAAAAGCAAAAAAAAAAAAAAAAAAAAAAAAAAAAAAAATCGCTCAATTTAAACAATGCTTTATCCTGTTACCTGCCATGACTCATTTGGGGATCTGTTAAAATTAAACTCCCTACATGTTATTCCTTGTATTTTATTCCTTGTATTTACATTGAATTGCTTACATACATCGCATTTGCAGAGGTATATTTTACAACACTTAGCCTTTAAAGTTTTTATTATTAGCTGTTAGAAAACACTTTCTGTCGTAATTTTACATTTCATGAGTAGAAAAATAATGATTATATTGAAAAGTATTTTTTTATTATTTGTAATCAATAAGAATCTCATCTGTCATCTATTCTTTTTTTTACTTTTTCTTATCTTCCTTTGTGATGATCTCAATTGCTGATGTTACTAAAGCTTCTCTTAATGTGCCCCACTTCAAGTTTCCATTTACATTCTGTCTATTGCATCTGCTTTTTCACTGTCCATATATTTCTTCTCCAGATTTAGGTTGTTCATAAGTTCATTTGGGTGCTGCCTTCACCCTCTTCAATTTCTGTAGTTTCACTCTAAGTTTATATATCATTGGAAGGTGATTGCTTCCACAGTCAGCACTTGGATATGTTTTGTAGTATAAAACTGCATTCCTGAATCTCTTATTGATAAAATTATGTAGTGGATTTGTTTTTTTTTTGTTCCTCCTTCTGGGCTTCTCCATGTCCATACTCATCTTGGGTGTTCTTGAAACCAGCTGTTGGCTACTAACTGGTCATTCACCATACACACTTGGACTAAGTTTTCTCCATATTCATTATGAGTACCTAGTCTGAATTTGTCATCTGTTTCACCATTTTTCTTCTTGCCTACTTTGACATTCAGGGTCTGTACCTGTAATTTCTTGCAATTTACACTAAGTTTTGGTTCTGTTTAGTGTAGAGTAAAATTTTTCAATTTATTCTTCTGTATTTTGCACAGAAACATTTATGATGGATATATTGAAAGATTTCCTTTCAGTTTAAAGGTAAGCATTCTTTCTGATATTTGACAGTATCCCAGAACACATTTCTTCATGTATTGTTCCAGTATCAATCCAACTCCTCTTCCATTTTTCTCTTGGCCTGCATATATCATCATGTGTTTGTCACTGATCATATCTCCACTGTTTGCCCGCCTTTTTTCGTATACACTTAAAATATTAATATTTAATTTGTTCATTTCCTGCTTTATCTTTAATTTGCTATATTAGTTTAATGTCTGAATATTCCATGTCTCGATAATATTTGTTTGTTGTGAACAGTCACTAGATGACCATACAGTGATACCTGTCACTCATGTCTTTCCTTATGGGGTGAGGGATCAATTCTAAGGAGTTCAACTCCCTTTACGATGTTTCTGCTAACAGTTGCTGGATGATGGTCAGGTGCCACCTGTTGCACATGTCACTATATGTTCCCGTGATAAAATAATTTTTACGACAGTGTATTCTAATGGGGAAAAGAATATCATCAAAATCCATTTACAGAATGATTTTGGAAGAAAAGAATGTCTTGAATATAATTGTTTAAAGTTCACAGATATACAAGAGCCTTAGTAACAAGTAACAAACCTTCAATGCTTTTGATGTCACTGGGTGATGCTTCTATTAGCACATTCAGGTATCGTTTCCTCATGCCAACAATGACTTTTACAGAAGTTCCAGTTGGAAAGATCACCTGAAAAATGGAAAAGCAAATGCATTAAAAAAATAAAAAAACAGTTATTATCAAAAGTTAATTATTTGAAAATGATTCATGACCCTGAAAAATCATTATATTCTTAAGGTTTGTAATCAATCAATCCCTTACGTGTTATTCAATGCCAAAACCCAATTCATTTGCTAATGTTTCATTATAATGATAATCAGAGCCTCCAAGAGAAATTTTGCAAGGTGATACAAGATCCCTTTAGGGCCCTGAGGCAGTCAAAGATTTTTCTCAAGATTAAGGATTTGATGTCCAGTAAATCTACATGCAAACTCTCATAAATGCTTTATTTTCATGATCAGATATAATACAACAAATAATTAATGCCGCAACATAAATCAGTATTTACGGTTACAATCACCAACCACCATTTAGGTTTGTCATAATGAAATGCTTTTTGAATGTTCATAATTTATTTCAAAGGAAAATACTTTTCTTAAAAATAACAAAAAACAAATTTAACATTTAATTAGAGTACTAATTAAAATGTGCTAATATTTCATATTTTGCTATCCTAGTGCAACTTTGAATTTCAGTATCATATTTTCCATTCTCTCTTAAACACTTTCTAGATATTTTAATTTTTGTACATGCTTGATTTTGCCATCTCCAGTTCAAAGTTCATATTTTGGCCTCTTCCTTTTGCACACAATTGTACATTCTGTCTGCTTACAGTTGATGGTTAGTCACAGGACTTATTGAAAGCAAGTGCGACAGTAGAAAGCAGCAATGATCTTGTGTAGATGGTTAGCAGAACAGATAAAAAACAAAACTTACTAAGCATTACAAAGGAGAGGAAATTGTGGAGAGCATTGATTGACCTATGCCCTAAAGGGACATGACATTTAGAAGAAAATTAGTAAAAGCAATAGGAATAGGAACCATGTGTTTACAGAAATGATCAGTTCTGATTAGATTGCTTTTCTTGCAACTTTTAAAAAATACTTATTGAGTATTGATTATAAATCATTAACAACATATCACAAACATATTCTTATTTCATTTTGGATAATGCATTTCTAATAACAATAATCCCAAAAAGAATATAAAATTCTGACATTGGTTATATAACCTTTCCAATTTCTTGCAGCTTAACTTGTTGTTTATTGAAACTTGATCATATCACAGGCAACAAAAATACAATAATAAACATAAGCTAAATATTAGTAGATAATACCAAAATACTATACAGCACACACTGTAAAAAAGTGTCAAAGTACTTTACGCTATTATTATACAAAAGAAACAGCTCAGTTACTACTTTTCACTACAACATATAAATCATGTACATAAAATAATTATGAAATACTTATATACTTGTTTCTGGTATTTTCAAGCACTGAGAAACTGTTCTACATAGGACATCACTTACCAGATACCTACCAAATATATATTTTTAATATAACACCCAGGAGATATGTTGAAGCCATATTTTGGGAATGTGGGGAGTAAGGACTAATATATACTTTAAGCTAGATATGATATTGATATCTGTTAATAAATTCAATTAATTTATCTTACTGAAGAGCAGAATAATTTCTGTGAAACTTGAAGACAAGAGATAAATCTTCAAACTTTTTATTTTATTTAATATTTATAGGGTGCGATGGATAAATTGTCGTTTAAATTATGCAAAAAAAAAAAAAAATGAAAATAACCTTGATGTCTCATTATAACAGATATATTTACCAAAAGTATACAAAAATATCTTTAAATACTAAAGAGTAAATTTATTCAATAAAATTGCCATTATCTTTGAGCACAGCCTCCAGGAGACTTTAGAATCTTCTACACCTCTTTTGGACAGTCTCCTTGTTTAAGTTGGTGAATGCTGCCATAATCCTTGCCTTCAGTTCATCTCTGGTATTACAAGCAGTTTTGTTGATCTCTCGCTCAACTATGCCTCACACATAATAAGCAAAGGGGTTTCAGTCTGGAGAGTTAGGTGGCCAGATGGGAGGTGTGATGTGGTTGCAGAAATTCTGACAGCCATGATTGGGTTCTCCTGCTTGTGTAGCATGGTGCAGAGTCCTGTTTCCTGACATAGGATCTTCCAGTAGCCAACTTCATGACCTAGGATAGTGCTACCTCCTCAAAGCACTTGATGTAGGCCTTTGAGAGTATTGAGAGGGAAGCTCTGTGGGAAGATGAATGGAGGCATAACGTCGTCATCACTAGTGATCACTCCAAACACCTTCGTAATCACCATTAGACTCATCCAACTCTTTCCAAATCCTTTACACTGTTCTCAGATTCACACCCAAACAATCTGAAATGTTTCTATTGGATCTTCTGGTGTGAATACTAAGCAGTACAGCATGCCGTTTTCAAATTTTTGAAAGAATATATTGCATCATAGTGCTCTTTTTCTCACAGATAGTACCCAACTGACCCTACTATACTGTGCAGTCAACAAAATCAAAAGCAATGTTCATGAGCGAAATTAAAAATATGAAATGTCAACAATTTAACCATTGCACCTTATATATATATATATATATATATATATATATATATATATAATAAAATGTATGTTATATATCTGGGATAGTATATGTGTAAATATAAGAGTGGACACTGAGGTTCACACCAAGTGACAACAGTTTGTTTCAAGCCTGATGATTGTTTTGAAGCATGAAACAGACTTGTCACTCCGTGTTGACTTCAGGCCTGAAGATTTTGTTCAAACATAAGACAGACTGCCACCAGTCAGTGTCGATCTCAGTTTCCACTCTTATATATTAAAAATTTACTTATAAAAGTTCAGCTAATTGTTTTGACTTTTTTCTTTGCTGCTTAATTTTGACTAAAATGTTAAAAATACAAAATTAAATGGTTAAAATTTTATTCTGTATTTCTCACTCCATCCATTGACACAAGCTCATTAAGTTGGTTACTTACTATTTTCTTCTGTCTCTCTTGTTGTCAGCATATTCTGTGTGTGTCGAATTCTCTAAGCCCTCTCTCCTTATTATGAGTCCCAGAAATTTCAATTTTTCTTTCTGATTTTAAATGACCATTTTGTGGCCATTTGGAAATGATACAGCATTAAAAATCTCTTTTCAGAAACTTCAGCAGATTAATTCCATGCATAGAGGTGTAGGTACCCTAATGGTTAATGATGCAGAGACTGGAAATGGTAAATTATAACTGAAGAGTTTTTATTTACTTTACACTAATTCCCTTGAGAAACACATGAAGCTGCACTTCTTTCAAAACTATGGTTAAATACTAAAACAGAGCTTGTTAACCTTATTAGGTAGTCTATCTAGGATATTAGGATAACAACGTGGCTCGATAAAAATTCACTTGCTGCTATTGTTTGGTCTTTTTGTATAGCTCCCTGTTTTTCACAAGGAGTCTTTAGGAATAAGCAAAAAACAAAAAGTGAAAAGTACTCCAATAAATTTACCTTATATCGTAATCCACCACCAATGCGTCTGACCACAGTGCCATCAGTAAAATGTGTTCCATTTCTTAAATATGCTCTCATTGTAAACGGAACCCATTTATTGTCCTTTTGGCGGCATCGGTCAAAAATAAGAACATCTTCACCAGATCTTACTGCCACAGCACAATTGCAGGAACCTTTTCCACAGTTTTGGTAGAAAGCTCGTACCTATGAAATTTGGTGATAGAAATTTTCATTAATATTTTGAATTAGTGAAAACTGTTTATTTTAGATTCTTTTTTTAGATTAAAAAAATTAAGTCACTTTCAAGAAGCCTTGTTTAATGGAGTGATCAAGTGTATTTAATTTTGTATAAAATACAAATTTTATATTTAAATTTATTCAACTTATTTTCAACTAAATATTAACCAAAGTTAAAGCTAATATTTGACATGTATTTACTGTCATGACTTAAGAAATTGAAGTATTTATTCAACATCAGAATCTTTCCATCATTCTAGAGTATTTAAAAAGTCATTCAGTTTAAAATTTTCATTTAGAGAAAAGAATTTTACAAACATCTTGATGTAAATTTTACAGTAGAGAGTTTTTGTTTACAGCTAAGAATTTCAATAAAAAAATCTTTTACAGCAGTAATGAAAATTTTTGCAGTAGGTTGTCCTTTACAGCAAAGAATTTCAATGCAAAAGAATTTTGCAATAATAATGATGTAAATTTTTGCAGTAGAAAGTTTTTTGTTTATAGCTAAGAATTTCAATAAAAAGAATTTTACAAGAATCATAATACAAATTTAATATTTCATATTTCAATAAAGTTATGCCAAATATTAAATTTAATGTTAGGAACATGATTTGGCCATTAATTTCCAAGAGATAGAAAATATGTTCTTTAAACATTAAATGCTACAATCAAAACACTGTACTTTTATAGGAAAATATTTAAAGAAGGCTATAAATTTAATAACTCAAGGACATAAGCATGGCATAAGTTTGTCTGTATTATATTTAGTATACCTCATGGGAAAGTTTTTCATGCTTGTAAAGGATGAATTCTCCTTCATAAAAATTGTTAAAGTATCTGTAAAATAACAAGAGATTAAAATCAACAATGTAACAGTATAGTTTAGGGAAAAAGCTCCTAAAAATAAGTTTCATAAAAAATGATTTGGGGCATTTTAATAAAATTTAAATGAATGCAAAAATATTATTTGAATGTTTTTTTGTTTTTTTGTGTGTGTTTTAAAAGAATGCTGTGGTTTAGAACAAAATAAAAATATTGCAACTACAAGAAAAACAATAAAAATGTCAAAGCACTAGCAAATTCTCAGACAAAGTAAACAGTTATTTTATCTACAAGTGAGAAAAACAAATTATTTTAGCATTTCAAGTTGTTTTGTCCTTGTACAAGTGGGTGTAGTGCAAAGTTTTGGAGGTCGTCATTTTAATACTAATACTTAATTAGTGTCTGAATTTCTGTCATGAGGAGTTCTGTCCTCGTCTTTGTTGTTGATATAACATTTCATCCATTGTACGCCCCAGTCTTCTTCAGATTTGAGTAACTTACAGGGAAATCAGAACTGAACCCTTTATTTAATTTATAGGGGTAGACTGTTCTTATTCCACTGCCTATGTCTAGGAATAGTGTTTATTTATTATCTTTTTTAGTAATACTCAGTTATAGCTCAACCATTTCTACTGAGTCCAAGTATGCACTACCCAACCCAGGGATTGAACTCACAATTACTATGTCACCAAATTCATGAAGCAACACTTTAATCCACTAGGCTATTTTCCCATTGGACAAAAGAGAATTAAACAATATTTCTAGACATAAGCAGTGAAACGAGAACAATCTACTCCTGAAGATTAAATAAAGGATTCAGTTCAGAATTCCTTGTAGGTTACCCAGATCAATATACACCTGAAGATGTCATAATGGCTGAAACTTGATGAGGACAATAATTCAAATATAAATAGTGTTAGCAATACTAAAACTTAAATATAGAACCTAAATCTTATGAACTACAACATATATCTTGAATAATTTATTATTACTTCCACATGTATATTAACTCCCAATCAATTTTGACATCAGAAGAACAAACTGTTTAGTTTAGAAATTAACATCAAGAGTATCCACATAGAGGATTTGATTATAGTGGGGAAGGCTTGTGTTGAAGCAACTACACTTTTCAGAAGAACAAATAACAGAAATTGTGCTGTGTGTAGGCACAAAACTTTGAATAGTCTTTCGCTGGTTTGAGTTAAGAGTTTTCTTTTTTGAAGACTGGCTGCCAGTCAATTCAAGAGAGAGCACAATCCACCCTCCTATTTACCTCTTGGCTAGAAAGAAATATACTCATATCTTTTACAATGGCATTAACTTGAAGTGAATAAAACAGAATCAACTAGAATTTGAACTCAGCTTGGAGATTACACTTTCTGCACATCGACAGATCAGTTTCTATACAAATTCATTAGTTTCCCATGTTTGTGATCTGGCATTGATCAAGATTTACTGAGGAATTGCCTGAACGTTTGTTTTTAGAACATTTTAAGATTTTGTTTTTGTAGTGAATTGATCAGATTGAGATTTTTGCCTTCACTCTCTTCGCTGGTTTCTAGCACAAGCCTATTCTTGGGTTCATAACTAAGTCCAGAATCTGCAAATTTTGTTTTCTTTTTAAATTTATTAAAAGCATAAGTGGAAGCAGTGGCTTTTTTTTGTGGTTTTATATCTTATTTTTTATTTTCAACATGTGTCAAAGTTCTTAAACATTTTTTCTTAGAACATTTCCTGCAAATCTTGCATTTCTCTCATGATTTCCATTATACTGTGATGTTACAGTCTTGTCTATGGTGTACTTGCAGTTCTAATTTTGTCTTTGGGATGCCTGCAGATATAGCTTTACTTTTGGTGTACTTGCAGTTCCAATTTTGCCTTTGGTGTGCTAGTTCCATTTTTGTGAATTGATTCACTTTCTATGGCTTATCAATCTTTGAAGGTTATTTAAAGCCAGAAAATATTATTAGATTGTAAGAATTCTTTTTGAGATAATAATGGTGAATAAAACAAACCCAACAGGAATTGGAACATGGCTCTACAGCTAAAAATTGCAAACCATTATCTATGTGGCTTAACTTCTGTGATCATACAAAAAGTGATGTTTCAATAGAATGTGGCTACAAGCCTCCATTTTTGCCTTTGATATACTTGCAGTTCTAATTTTGTTTTTGGTGTACTTGCTGTTCTAATTTTGTTTTTGGTGTTCTGGCAGTTCTAATTTTGTTTTTTGGTGTTCTGGCAGTTCTAAGTTTGTTTTTTGGTGTACTTGCAGTTCTAATTTTGCTTTTCATATACTTGCAGATCTAATTTTGTAGGCACCATATTTAATCATGAGATTACTCCCACATTTTACAAAATCCTCATTCAGGAAATTTAAGTATGTGGATAATTTGTTCTGCTGAAAATCAGTTTAAGTACATCAAACAAAAATATTGACTTTCATAAAGATTATTAAAGAATAATTCAAAGTCTCATTCACAAGAAGCCATGGATTTTGATACTAACCTACTGTCAAATGTTGTAATTTGAACACCATTGATTGAAGAACAAATAGCCAGTTGATCTTTGTCAATGATTTTTAACTGAAAATAAACAGAAAATTTATTACATTTTCAATATACAGTCAGTAATGCTGAGTATTATTAAAATTGTAAGGTTTTAGGGAAGAATGAAATAAAATAACTGACTTGGTCTTTAAAGTAATTACATTAGCATTTTTTATAAACTGGATCAGTTCAAGTTCTTATAAAAAGCAATCATATAATCCTGAAGTATGTTTTCTAGTGTTGAATATTTTATTTTAGAAATAACATATTTTAAAGTGAGAGAAAAGAGAATTAATTATACAAGACTAATTTGTTTAAAAATCGATATTTAAATATTTTCATAGGAGTACAAAATTTTATAAGTGCGATAAAAAAAAGAGGTATTAAAAGACAATTCATAACAAAAATGTGGAGTAACAAAAATATATTCTAATATCAAAATATAGTAACGATTAAAAAGACAACTAAATAATCCTCTCTCATGAGAGCAAAGCTCAAGGACAAAAAATGTGTACAGGACCTAAAAATATCACACAAATGTTATATGCAAGAAAATATAAAATTTAAAGGCTAATTACCTTTAAGCCCACCAACCACTTCTACTTACAGAGACATGGCTGGGAGGACTTAATTTACAGAGATTCTCAAACTGCAAAATGTCCCTTTTCCCTTGTAGTGACATTATTATTATTAATAAATAAAAATATAAAATAATAATAATGAATATTATAAATAAAATAAAATTAAACAATAACATTAAAACCTTGTTTAAAATAAATTAAATAGCCACCCACCAAAAAAATAATAAAAGTTCTCCCAGACTGCAACAGAAACATTTCCTGCCTGAAAACAGACTTTGTGGCGAAAGACTCTGAATTCATTCTCTTTGCCATGAACCATTAGAAAGTCAAGATATCCATCTCCTCTCTTCAGGACATTGCTTGTTATAATGCGAAGTGACTTCTTCCTTTTATCACATGTAATATCCTACACTCACAATGTATGAACAATAGACTTGCCCACGCAGTCTATATAATGTGACTTACCTCTCTTTTATTTTGTAGCTGAGTTTCATTTAGTTAATTAAAGCTTAGTAATTTTACTTCTAAGTTTTGTTTTACTTATCGCATCACATGTAACTTTAAAACACTTGTAAAATACACACATGGCAGTACACAAAAATAAATTGCATGATTTTAATTTACAATTTTTTTTTTTTTTTTACAATGTTTTTAGTGTCATTTCTGTGTATGTTTTTATTCCTATGAACATGGGGCTATTTCTGAAGGTATGATGTGAGTGACCCCACACACTTATGAATATCAATGTTTTAAGAATAAGCCTTCTCAGTAAATCTGACAAACAGAATAATGTTGATAGATGGAATAAATGAGTCCCTTTAATTATTTTTTCTACATAAAATGTCTCCAGTCTTCTTCTATGTGCTCTGCCTCTCCAGGACACAGGTGAATATGACTCTACAAATTCTTATTCTTTGTAGTTCTAGATAATGTGTCATTTTGCTATCCCTCCCATTACTTGTCTACCATCTATTTACATAAGCTCATTAGCAAGGTTACTTGCTGTTTTCCCCCAAGTCTATCTTACGTTAATTTTTTTTTTAAGCTTATCACCCCAAGCAAGGTGGAAGTGCCACTAGCAGGGAAGGGGTTACAGAGGGTTGGAGCAAGAGTAAAGAGGCGTGATAGAGGAAAGGATGAAGATAAGGATGGGGAATTAGATCAAGGCATTTGGAGATGTCAATTGACATTGCATTTGAATATTTGGAGATTATAGCAATCAGGGAAGCCAGTAAGAGGAAGGGAGTTCCACAGATGGGAAGTGCAGGACATGAAGATATTGGAGTAGAATAGATGCCTACATTTAACTGTTTTGACAGTGAAAGGGTGGAACTGAGATGCCAACCCAGTAGCACGTTTAATTTCATGCAGTTTAGGAACTAGCAAAAGTAATTTGTTAGAGCAGTTACCATGAAAGTATTTGTAGAAAAGACAGAGGGAGGTAATATCATGTCTATGAGACCTGTGAGTGTTATATTTTCTAACCTTTCTTTCCTCATTATGTATCCTAGAAATTTCAACTATCTCTTTCTGATTCTAAACATAAATTTTTTTCTTGTTTCCAGTTTTTTAAAGCTTTGTTATTGCTTGCATGCTCTATCCATGGCATAGTCAGCACACTCTTCTGTTGCCTCAACTCTCCACATCATCTGTGAGATAATTGACCAGCATTTACTGCCATATAGGAAAACATATCTCACATAGCAGTTCAGCACTCTGTTCTTTGCTTCTAACAATATTTTCCTTGTTCATAATAATATGCTTACCTTTTGGAAGACAATTTTGCTATACATCAAATATCTTTGCATTGCTTGATAATTGTAAAATTAACAAATAAAGGAATATTATCTTTTAAAACTACAACTTGCATAATAAAAATAGTTATAAGATAATTTTCATGCTAATTGTTTTGATGAGCTTTCCTCTAATATGCATGACTAGATTGGCAGTTAGGTCTCATCATTTTACAGTTGATATTGCTTGATGTATCCATAAGTTTTATGCTAACAGTTTCTTCTCTCATACTTCTCACTTGTGGAACTCTTCTGACTTGATTTCCAGTCAACTTTGATCTTCGCAAATTTAAATGTAATATCAATCATTATCTTCTACTTTCCTTTTTCTTTCATATTCTCTATCCTTAACCCATTCCCTGGTGTAGACATCTATATACACTTTTTTTTATTGAAAATGAGTTTTTCAGACACGAACAAATAAACATGTTGAAAAACTAACATTCAAAAACCAGCTACATATGTTTTTATAAGTTGATTTTAATTCTTTTTATGCCCTTCTGTGTTTGAAATGAGTCCAATTGTCAACTCGTAGATCTGGTAGAGGTGTTAGCCATTGCTCAGGTACTTCAAGGTACATCAGTTTCTTAGTTACAATATTAAAAACAAATAAAAAATTTTGTCTGAAAATGAAACATTTTTCACAAAATATTTTGTGGGGAAGGGATTAATAATGTTTTTCTTTTCTCATATTATCTCATGCTCAGTAACCCCTTGTATCGTAGTGGCTTTATTGCTTTGCTTGGAATGAAATCATTAAAATAAATATGATATTATCTAAAATGCTGGGGACACTTAGTAAATTGAATATCAGTAAATTTATAATATAGCAACTAATAAAATCATGATTAGCAAGTACAAAGATATATAACAAATAATTGATGTAAATCATATTCTTACCTTCACAATAGTCTTAGGCCAAAGATTTACATAGGTTGTGTTGTGTTGTGCTCTAATGAAAAGTTCAAGTTTTCTTATTTTGTCTCCATCATAGATCATATCGGTTTTAGCTTTGATGGGTATATGAACTGGGATCCACCATTTGCTTGCAGACAACCGGTTACCACATTTAATATCCTTTGACAAAATTGACACTTCAGCAGTCTTTCCTGTGCACTGATGTCCATTCTTGTCTTCTTGAAGGACCACTGTGAATGTGATGTCACATGAACGGTTTACATTGTCTTTGCAGAAAAAAGTTGTTGGCACCATGCTTTGAATAGTGATGTCAATGTTTCCACTGCCTTCAATTACTTCCAGTGTTTGAGGAGTCAACAGCTGTTTAATTGAATAAATAAACAATATTTTTAAGAAATGATATATATATATATATATATATATATATATATATATGCATATAATATAATTAATATGTGCCCATATTATATTATTATATTAGAATACTAAATAAAAATTATATGAATAAATTAATTAAATAATAAAATAAAATAAATTGCATTCTTTTGTGTGACCTCATTCCCAAAAGTCATTACACAAGATGTCACTCTAGACCAGGCATGTCAAACTGAGGGTCCCCTGAGGGATACACACAACAACCAATTGTGCACAAGGTATTTACTCTGTCCCCCGACTAGGATGAGATATGACACAAGATCTATTTTCAGGTGGGGATGGGGACCTGAGCGTGTACACCTGGGACAGGAACAAAAATTCCCCTCAGCCCCCACAACCGTTGGTTGCGCTGGCCTTAGTGTGAGCACTGATCCCTCCCTCTGGTGTAATGGGAAGGCAACCAATTGTGCACATTACAACGAATTGGAGTCATTTAATAAAATTTATTGCAGAATATTTTGGTTTCTTAAATTTAGAAACACTCAATGTGCATACAAATGTTTTAGCAGGATTCATGTATACAAAGTAATGAAGTAGTTTTATAAAAAACATGTTCAAAAAAATATTTAAACAACAACATAGACTTTCAGTTTGCAACAAATACATTATACAAAAATTATAACAGTTCAAAACTAAACATTTATTTGCTGCTATTCATTCAGTTTTTGTCCTGAGGCTTGACACCTCTTTTTGCTGACAATTTTTGGTATGTCTGGCTGAAATGTCTGTATAGTTATGACTTTGATCAGAGATGACAAATATGTTGATGAGTTAGCCTTGTTCTCAGAGAAGTTTTTGTTGATTTCATGAAGGAAAATAACTGTTAACATGCATAGGTAGAATCAAACATTGCCATAATCTTTGTGGCAAACTTTCCGATGTTTTTAAACTTTTCAGGATGTCTTAGCTTGTTGTAGTGTCATGCATGGGGACCAGTTCAATCAGTTCTTCATAAATATTAAATTCACAGTCATAGATTGCAATATTCCAGTGATGTCAATGGTCTCATCAATAGCAATACAAAAATGTTCAAAATTTGATGATACATAATTCATCTGTTGTTTCAAATCACCTGACAATTCATTAATCTGTTCAACATGTGTTCCTGGTTAATGAAATGTCTTTGAATAAATGTGCTTTCTCTGGACATACAATTTCTGTTATTTTTACAAGACATTGCTTTCTGAAATCTCCTTCACTGTAGATTTCCCACTCATGGCTATCATTTGAGTGAGTTCATAGCTTGCAGTAACAGAAGTGATATTCTGTTTGTGAATTTTCATAAAAATGGTCTGTTCCTGTGTCAAGTTAGCCTTCAATTCCTAGAGATATGAAGCACACATTTGGCTTTCATATTTATCATAAGTTAGATGGTTCTTTTACTTGAAAATCTACCATGAGAAATTTTGAGTACCGCTACGGAAGTTGATAAATTAGCAGAAAAAGAGAATTTTGAAGAGATGAAAAAAAGAATTTTGAAGAGATGAAAAAAAGAATTTTTAATTTTGTTACTAAAAATCTGAAATGAATTTAAAAAAAAAAATACTTTGTTGAGATAAGATTTTATACTGGAATATAATACTTTAAAATCAAAAGATTAATAACCTTGAAATTTATTTCCAGAATGTTACTGATTTTTTCAGGACCAGCTGTAATACTACATTCATTCCGGAAACAAGCTGAAACACTGCACTCCACCTGAAAAAGAGATGCAGAATACTAAATAAATAAAAATAAATAAATAGTACTACCTCTGTTCTTTAAATGTTATATTTTTTATACTCAGGGTAAAAACTATTAAAGCTCTGAGGTAGTGTTTGATTTAGGGTGTATATTTGAATATAGTGAGAGTTTTTATCAGATTTTATCCCCAAAATAGGTGGTCATATGATACACAGGTAATTTTTTTGAAGAGGTTAAAAATCATACATTTTTGGTGGCTAGTTGCGCTATACACTGCAAATTAATGCAAAAAGTTCAGTGATAGCAAATATTGTGGAAAAATGAAGTAAAACAAATAAAATAATAATAATATTAAAGAATTAAAAAAAATAAGAAACAAAAATTAATTTTCCCATGATGCTAGTAGTAAAGGAACTGGAAAGGGATTTTGGTCATCTACGCCATAACCCCACTTCCAGAAAGGACAAGTGTTTTCTCTTTCCACTTTCCAATGACAGTGTCGGTCATGTCTTGCAACCCTACTCCAGAAGTGATTTGGTTGTTCAAACTCAGTGCAAAGCTGACTTAAGCTCGACCATTATAACCTTTGTTATCCTTACCCTAACTTACTTCTGAACCATAAAGAAAAACGGACATTGAGAACTTTGTTTCACTGCAGTCACCATAGAAAAGAATAAATGGTCCATAGTAGAAACCAAAGTTTTTGTATGCTTCTTCTTTGTTCATATGAACATGCACACACTTAAAATATATGCAACCTTTTTAAATTACATACTATACATGAAGTTGACTTATATACAAGTATATATGGTATTATTACATATGCATCAAGAATAATTATGAAAATCTGTGTAATATCTTATAAAACAAAAATTCTATGCTATCAAATTCTAACAAAAATATATGCAAAAATTCTATACTGTCAAATTATAACTGACATATCATTAAAATGTAGAACTCATTGTTTTTTTAATTTAATATTCTTAATGTAACATGATATTCCAACTAAGATAAAGGAACTTAAAGTAACAATTAGCTTATATTAGGTTGGTGCAAAAATAATGTCGTTTTCTCACATAGTATTAGGTTGGTGCAAAAATAATGACGGTTTTTGACGTTAAAAAATACATCAAAAACCGTCATTATTTTTGCACCAACCTAATAACATATGTGGAGTTATTTCGCAGTGGAGGCTTGTATTTGTACTAAATCGGTCCTAAAATACATGTAGATGTACAAAACATTAGGAATTTGATATAATAGGTATTACTCAGAGTAATCTGGTTGTGGTCGCTGACTACTTTTCGTATTTGACTGTCGACTACTGTCATCTGACATAGACTTACTACTCCTACTTATATTAGGTGGGAGAGTCTATTAACTATCGAATATGTGTGTTTCACCATAACAATAATCTACATCAAAAAATAAAATGTATACATTATTTAATATTTATAACTTATTTTGCAAAATTTCAGCTTTCAAGAACTATAATAATTTTTAAATTTTAATTCATTTCAACTAAAATTAAAATTACTTTTACACACATATCTGATTTTTAAAACTATGTCTACACAAAAGGAATATAAAAGATACATATTAAAAGTAGAAGGAAGAAAAAGTGAGATTCATTTTCTGCTTTTCATGAGATTCATTACTGTGTATCCATAAAAATCAACTCATTCAATTTTTAGTTAGTCACTAAAAAGATAAGTAACTTTTATTTCTTGTTCAGTTGCATTTTATTCTCTCCTCTTCATGTAGATATTACTTTTTTAAAAATACAATTCCATACAATTCACAAAGACTATTATCAAGGACAAAAATTTTAAACTTTGTTAGAAAACTTTTGGATATAAAAAAAAAATTGCTATATTTTACAAAATCTTGTTGTTTGTCACTTATTATTTTTCAATAGATTTCTTGAAAATTAAATAAGGCCACATAAAAATTAAACCTGCACAATTTCATTAAAATCAATTCTGTATGATTTCAAATAAATATAAGAAAAAATCTTATATTGATATATCCTTTAAATGTTTCTTATGTCTATTCCAGGAAAATTTAAAATGTAAAGGATTTTAATTAACTATTGAAACAGACAATAGCTGTTAGTCATATAAAAATAGTCTTCAGTATCTCTTATTTTTACTTTCTATACAAATGTTCTCAACCTTTTTTTTGCCCAAAGTAACTTTTAACCATAAGTCTGAATGTCATCCCCACAACATTCCAATATTGTCTGACTCAAAAAATGCATTCCAAATAATATGCATATAAAGTAAAAGATTTAGAACCCCCAACTCCTTGCTGAAACCCTGAAATTCACATCTTGGTGGAAATCTCCCACACACACCTGGTTTAGAACCCTTGTATCATCTCAGGATAAATTATACATTGACTTACTCAGGCTAATGTCTTTAAGCACTCATCTGAAAAAAATATTGCATTATCATAATAATAATTAATCTCCAAAAATTTAGATAAAACTTTAGATGAGACTTTATTTTGACATAAGCACATTTTTATCAGACAGTGAGTTATGTACCATGCGTGATACACACTTAGGTGATCATGTATCTTTTGATACATGACTGACAAGACAGATTTTTTTCACACAGTAGGTTGCCATTTCTTTCTGCAGTAGACCATCCAAGGCTATAGAACCTCATCTGTCCTGTTATTTATCCATAGCTGGGGGTGAAGAAAAGGTTTCATACCTTTCCTAAGGGTATTAACATGTAAGTGAATGTAATGGATTCAACTGGAATTTGAACTCGGCTCTCAGATTCCTTAATCCGAGCTGCTATCCATTACACCACCATGCCTCCTAATTAACTGTACACATCTAAAAAGCTATATTGATCTATTTTTTTCTTTTTAATAAGAATATTAAAAAAAAAATACATACAGTTCATTACTAATATTCCAGCAACTGCAAACCTGATGTAGTGAGTTCATGCTTCAATAACAGTATTGGACTTAGACAATTGGTTGTAGAGGATATATTTAGTACCAACAGCATCTGACTAGCATCATTAAACACCAATGTTTTCAAAATGAAGCCCTCTTATCATTTACCTTTGTGGGAGGGTCACAGACCCTAATGGAAAACTCAGACTGTTAGGATCATGGATCCTAATGGAAGACAGAGATTCTGTTAGGATCATGGACACTAATGGAATACTCAGACTGTTAATAAAGAGCATACTTTTCTAAAGACACACTTTTGTTATTTTTATCCTGTTGTATGAAATAAGTATTTAATCAAATTCCAACCTGTTGAGTATTTGCTCTTGATCTGTATCATTTTACTGAATTTTTTTGATGGTATAGATACCTCCTCAGTAGATAGTCATACCATTTCATTGGTTTTATTCTAAACAAAAGTACATGATGGTACTTGAAGTTCCTGTTCCTTACAAATGTTGCTTATGAACATAAATTTTAATATTTTTTTTTAATTCTATTTTACTTATATATAACTTTGGTAAGAAATTTTATTTAAAAAATATATTGAATTAATATTTGTGGTAGATGAAGAATCATTTTTATTGAATTAATATCTACTTGAATGGTTAGAATCTAACAGAATTGGTAATTCATTAAAGTTTTCACTTATGGATGCTGGTAAATTAATATTGCATTTGTACATTAAAGTAGTTAGTGGAGTTTAAACTCAATACAAATTACTTGCAAAACCAATAAGTTTATAACTGCATTACAAGCAGATATCAAAATGAATTAGTAGTCTATATGTGTCATATGAAAAACACAGACTGATATCTTTTCTTACTGAACTGATGAAAACCTCTTGTCAGTTCGATATGGTAATGAATACAATTACTGACTATTAATAAAAGCAGAAAGAAATGAAATAAAACATTCATATTTTAAAAAGGTTACTTTACCTTATCTCCTATGTCAAGATTATAGGATATTTCTTTATCCAACATAATAGCCTTGGACATAACCGTAGAATTAACGAATAGGAACTTCCTAAATTCCCCATTAACAATCCATCGGAGACTGTAATCAATAATTCTGATTTTGCTTTGTATTGGATGAAACATACATTCAATTTCAGAGGTGTTCTTGTTTACATAAATCTTTGGATTCTGAGGAAGGAGAATTTTTTCTTTGCCTACAAAAACAAAAAGGTAAGTAAATATATTCAGACTCAAATATTCATCGTTTATATTCAATATTTTTTCAACATAACTTATACTAAATATAATTTCTAAATCAATTGTACTCAATAAAATTTCTACATCATTTATACTAAATATCACTTGCATTCTATATCATTTCAATATCACTTGTATTCAATATTTTTTCAATATAACTTATACTAAATATAATTTCTATATGTATAGCTGGCCACCTATATTCGAGGATACCTGTCTACTAGGGTAGCTACCCCATCCCTATTGTAGATGCTTGCTCAGGTGCATTTATGTTTATTCAACACCCACAGAGCCCACCTGTGGTTTATACTGCAACTATACTGAGCAGACCTGAGTTACATTTTTTGGGAAAGAGCATGTTATCTAGTTATATAAACAATTTGAAGAAGGGCAGCTTGCTTAAACCCTCAGCCATGATGACTTGTGACTGTGCCAGCACAGCTATCGATGCCCAAGGGTTCCGTCTACACAATTTCACTCACAAGACTTGGGCCAACCCATGGTATGGTTTTCAGTCACTTTCCAAAGGTGCTGCATGCTGGGATTGACCCCTCCAGTCCAATAACATGAGGAAGTCTCCGTCCTGACAAATCGCCCATGGAGAGATTTGAACCCGGGTCTCATTGTCAGAATGCGAATGTTCTAACCACTCACCCATGTGTCCACATAATTTCTATATAATTTATACTAAATATCATTTCTGCATCATTTATATGAAATATTTCTTTTTTCAGATAAGCAATATAGTAGTCATTTCTCCAGGTCAACTGCTGATGTACTAAAGACAATTGCAGACAGAGTCTATCCTCTCTAGACCTAGAGTCAGACCTCTCTACTTGATTTATTTCTTACCTTCTCTCCTCACTCTTGGAGTATTCCTGCCTAATTCCCCACTTAGAAATGAATCAAAATGGCAGCAAGTTCATTCTTAATTGGATCAAAAGATTACTTGTTAATTTTAATGCCTCCAAAACTAAACCTTTCCATTAATCATCTGAAAGATTTCTCTCTGCCTTCCATCAGCATAACTGATGCAAACCTCCAGGAAAGTAACACAGCGCATCTTCAAAGGCTAACATTCTCAGCTGACATTAAGTCAAAAGACTATATTGAATCCATTGCTAGATCTGCTCTGAAGAAAGTTGGTTCACTGTTTTTTCAGACAAGCAATATAGCAGTCATTTCTTCAGGTCAACAGCTGATGTACTAAAGATAATTGCAGAAAGAGTCTATCATGCTCTGCCTTCCATCAGCATGGCAGATGCTATCCTCCGGGAAAGTGACTCATGTTGCCTTCTTGCGTTAATGTTCTCAGCTGACATGAAGTGGAAAGACTATAAAGACTTATAGAATCGTCAATGTTTTTCTACTCACCCCCGTTAAAAATAGACTCTTCTATAAGAATTAGCTTTGACCAATCAACACCACACATTATGAAACTTGGCTTGTTATTGGTCGAGACGACCCTAGAATGTGTATCCATGGTCAAAAATCTGTTTTCCCACCAGGCCACTGGGAGCCTACTTTGGTTTCCCAAATCAAATAAAAGGACAAATTTCGGACCAATTCACCAGTCAGATCTACATTCCTAGAGAGATACCAAACTGACCCACGCAAGTCAAAACTCTGACCAACCAGGACTTTGCCGCACAAAATATCTGACTCAACAATCCACACACTATCTCTCTCAAGAACATTACTTACAATACTTTGAAAAGTAACATTTTCTTCTCACTACTACAAACAATCAAATTCTAACACAACTAAAGGTACGCAACTCCTGCTAATTATACAAACATACTTACGCACGCACACTAATAACTGAACTAGAACAAAGGACAATTTAGTACTTAACTGGACACTTAGTTTAATTTTGTGAACAAATCTGAATAGCAATTGCAAACACCTTCAAACATTCACAATAATATTCTACACAGCTAAATACACCTATTTTCATTTATCCATTTAAGTTCAAATGAATTGTTATTCTCAAAATTGTATAATTGTACATAAATGCATTTTGTTCTATTCAAATCTGATAATCTGTGTTCCTTCCTCACTTGCCTGTTGATTGATTCGTTTTTTTGGAATGTCTATCTATATTGTTGCGGATAAATATGTTGAACATGCCCATAAATTAACCATCTAAAAATATAAACCTTCTGATTACCAAATTCAAACACCTAGCAATCGCAACAGACTATATTGAATCCATTGATAGGTCAGCTGCTAAGAAAGTTGGCTCACTGTATTGTACAAGACAATTTTTCTCTCCAGAATCTATCATACATATCTATATGTCTACCATTCATTCATTCTTAAACTTAGTTGCCCTACTATTTATTTTGCCACATCAGCAATTCATCATTTGCCTCTAATCCCAATGTTTGACATGTTGATTTTTTACATAAATTACCTAAAAAGTCATTTGGTATCATTATTTTACATGAAATCTGTTAAAACTTTTCTCACAATATATTTATAGAAATTGGTTACTCAAATACAGTTTCAATATTAACTTGAGGCAAGTGATTACACCATATGAAGTCTTTTTATTATACAATAAGCTTCATCATTCACCAAAGACAGAAAAAAAAACCAAGGTTGCATATTTGGAGCACTTAGTATGTTCTGAAAGGACATGGCACACAAAAAGAAGTGAAGAGTAACTTATATTTACTTTGTAATAATAACATTACTTAATTCATTACGAGTAGATGTTCTGTTAGAAGTAGCATTCTTACAATTTTTTTTTTTTTAAGCATTTCACCCCTAGCAAGGCGGGAAGCCACTAGCACACAAGGGGTTACAGAGGATTTGGAGCAAGAGCAGACAGAAATGATAGAGGAGAGGATGAGGAGAAGGATAGTGGATAGATCAAGGCAACTGTAGATGTCAATTGACATTACATTTGAATAGTTGGAGATTAAAGCTATCAGGGAAACAGGAATAGGGAAGGGAGTTCCACAGGCGAGAGGTGCGAAATATGAAGCTGTTGGAGTAGAAGAGGTGGCTACATTTAACAGTTTCAACAGTGAAAGGGTGAGAGCGGGATGCCAGCCTCGTAGGACGCTTGAATTCGCAAAGTCTTGGAACCAGCAAAAGCAGCTCATCGGAGCAATTACCATGAAAGTATTTGTAAAAAAGACAGAGAGAGGCGATGACACGTCTGTGAGAGAGCGACTGCAGACAAGATGCCAGATCAGGGCCAATTATATTGCATGAATGAAAATTAATTTGATGACAGATGATGACAAACTTCATGCTTGTTACAATAGTAATAATCGGCCAGATTTCAAACAGAATCTGGTTAGTGGTTAAGCTAAACAAGGAAAGACAAAAAGGATTCTTCAATAATACAGACATGTAGCATAGATGTTATCAGTATGGAAAGTGGGATTGGTGTACTGAGTTCAAATTCCAGCCAAAGCTGTTGCGTTCACTTTCACACAAAACCCTTGGAACAATATAAATTCACCTCTTCCAAACAACTAGAAATTAACAGCAGCAAAAACTGAATTCTAGCCTTGGTTAGCAACCCGTCTAGGAGAAGGGCAGCTTTGAATCCCAAACTGTCTGGACTTGAGGCTAATAATTCCACCTCTTAAAAATCTTATTTCTATAGAGACCACTGCAACAACGCCTAGCTTGGTAAGGCTTTAGCCCTATACTCCCCAGGAGAATCTACAGGACCTACTTTCATACAGGCAAGGAGTGATCAATATATATTTGTTAAGTATCTTAAAAAAGGAAATAAGGAAATTCCTGATGAGAGAAAGGCAAAATGCTAATTTTGAGATTAGGTGTTTCTATGCAATAAACTTTTGATATTAACTGACTGAACAGTTAGCATTACTATTCACTGAAATTTGTAAAATCTTTCTCTTAAAATATTTTTTCAGTCCACTGTCATCACTATTTCCAGGATTCATGGTAGTTTCCTTCCTAACCTTTTGTTTAAGTGTGATGGTAATTTACCCATGCATGCATGGACTCTCCCAGAGAGCAGGTACTGCCTTTTGAAGAGGGAAGTTTCCAGCAGTCAGCTCTGACAGTCAGACCGGACATTCTTGCTGTAACACTCTTGTTTGTATATGTTTGTATTACTGTTTCTGTTAATATATTTGTTTAACTTAATTCCTCTCTTGTTTCTTTATTTCTGGCGTAACAAGGCCAAAACGTTAAGGTAGTGTGGAAAGTAAATATTTTGATTATATCATTATTTTCCCTTCTAGTTACATATGCAACCCATTTTAGCTGTTACTGCTTTTGGAAGTATTCAACTGATGTATTTTTTTGTTATTTGTTAAAGTTCTTTGCTTGCAATTTCATAATTCCAGTCTATAGAGTCTGATGAAGACTTAAAGGATTCATTCACTTGAAGTTATTTTTAATCATTTTTATAAAGTAAAATGAAATGAATAAATATCCAATGTTTGGTACCTGATTTGCATTCCCATTCATCATAGGCATAATATCTCCATTTAACGTAGTCTTCAGGAAAGTTAGATTTGCGGACATCTGACAAATAGCAGTCTTTAAATGAGACACTGACATCAACAGAGCGACACACAAAGTCTCTTTCAGTCAGACACAGTTTCTGACACTCTGTGTACATGCTAATATTATTAATAACTTTTACATTGTGTCCAGCAAGAGAATATCCATAATCTCGATAATGTGCCCAGCCTTGTTTACCACAGGGACCTGAAAGAAAGTGAATAAACCTGGTAAAAAAGTTTCTGTTACACAGAAGTTATAATAGTTTTTGAAATGATTACTCATAAGTAGTGGCTAGTTTTTAGATTGTCTTATCTATATACATTATCATGATTAAAACTAATTTAGCATTAATAAATTAAACAACAGAAAAAATGCATCACAAAGTGCATCATTTAATAGAATGGTACATCAGAAAGTACATCACATCAGAGAACATCACTTTACAAAGTGCATCACATAAAAGATCAGTACATAGAGTACATCACAAAGTATATCACTTAAGAGAACAGTACATCACAATGCAGAATGATACATAAAGTACATCTCATAAAACAGTACATAAACTACATTACATCAGATCAGAGAACATCCTATTACAAAATACATAACATATAAAAAAAGTATGTCACAAAATGTATCACACAAGGAAGCAGCACATCACAGAGTACATGACATAAGGAAAGAGTATGTCACAAAGTACATGACATAAGGAAAGAGTATGTCACAGAGTACATCATATAAGAAAAATAAAAACATTCTCAAGGATATTCATATCTCTTGTGATAGAGTATTATATACATTTAGACAATTATTTGAATAAATATAGTATATTGACTTTAACTTACTTTGTACACATTGCCATTCATAATAGTCACTGTCATTTGAAGGTGTTTGTTTGTGCCACCAACCAATTTGGTCTTTATCATTTAGAGTACATACTGAAGTCTTTCTGTTGTAGTTGAATGACATGCAGATGTAATTTTTGGATGATAAACAGGCTTCTTTGCACTGAGTGATATTTATATCTGTGAGGTTCTCTCTTCCAAAACCATCCAGTACAATGTTTTTGGCAGTGAACCATCTCAGCTTCAAACCTTGGCAAGGATCTGTTTCATTTAAAGAAAAGAGAAAAAAAAATGAATAAAGATATAAATCTTACCCTAATGAGGTGTAGATAATTAAATGGTTAATGTTATGGGGGAATGGAACCAACAAATCAAGTTCAAACTCTGGCTGAGACTGATTACATTCACTTTACACTAATAACCTTGGGAAAGGCATGCAAAGTGAGGTACAGGTGGTCCTGTGGTTAACATTATGGGGGGAGTGGAATTAACAAACCAAATTCAAACTCTGGCTGAGATTTGTTTTCATTCACTAATAACCCGGGGACAGGCATGGATCCACTTTTTCCTCCAACTTGGATAAATAATAAGTCAGTTGGATCTTTCTTATCCTGTTAGGCAGTTCAACTTAGTGGGTTGGTAATCCAATCTTACAAAAATTATTTCCTCCTGAACTTGTTTACTATAAATATTTTGATGGTAATTATTCTGACGATATTTCCTCTTTGGCATTTAGACCTTATAAATTTAAGTGCAGTACTAGATTGGCGGTCTCATCATTTTATACCCGAAATGTCTAGATGAAACTATAAATTCTATGCTAACCATGTCTTCTCTCATGTTTCTTTATTATGAAATTCTTCCAGTTTCTTGTTTTCGAGCCAATTTTGATTTTCAAAAAGTTAAATGCAATATCAATTGTTATCTTCCATTTTCTTAATTCATGTTATTTTGTTGTTCTCATTCTTTTTCCCTGTATTCTCTCACATACAGTAACTCCATGTGTCCTAGTGGCTTTATTGCTTGTGTGTCTCCCAGGGCTTACTTCTTGAACCAACACTCTTTTTACTCTATGTAAGTGATTTGCCTAAGATTATACTCCAATCATTTGTGAATATCTATCTTGATGATATACAGTATATGGGGGCACCTCTCAAACTCTAGATGACTAGAGATTGGCAGATATCTCCTCTGACCTAGCTCTAACATCTCACTGGAGCAAGGGGGTGGGGAACTGGCTGGTTACATTCAATATCTCAAAAACCAAATTAGTTACATTTAATCATCGCTGAGTGGACACTAAACTATTACCAATCCTTATGAATAGATGTTCCCTCAGGGAAGCCCCATGCCTTGGGTGCTCTTTGGAACTGACTCGTAAGAGGGTGCTTTCTACATCATTACAGTCTTAACCTATTCATATTGAGGATTAACTGTTATCTTTCCCACATACCCATTTAAGCCGTGCCTCTTACTCTGTAACCCTCTACCTCAAGTGGCTCTCAGGCCACGTATACAGTGAATATCACTGTAAAAAAAAAACTTCTTATGAGTTTTATATGAATCAAAGTGATCATTTTGTTATACTAATTATAATGGTTTTATGAGCCTAACATAATTTTAATTAGAAATTGTTATGTTGCCTAATTGTGTGGCACAAAAATGAAAATTTTGCGCCAGCTTGTTTCATAAATTTTTTATTCTGTGTTATTATTACTTCTTATGTTATTTAATAAATGTAAATTTCAATCATATTTCACACCAGATTAACAGTTTTTTTCATTTGTATCTTTCACAATACTATGGATATTTGACAGTCTCTCTTCTTCTCTTCCAGAAAAATCATTTCAATGTCTAGTTTCTGTTATTAGTCAATAAACTGTTACACTTTTAAAAACCAGGAATTGCTTATCTGACATGTGATAGCATAACTGAATTCACTACAGTCTTAGTTTTAATACATTTGTCGTCAACACTTATCATAGGCTGGAAAAAGATACATGAAGAAAGTCATGAGCCTGACATAAAACATTTATCATCCATTTTTTTGTGGTGGAGGGTATTGGGTGTTTCTTCAACAACATTTTTTTGCACCTAGAGAGAAATCTATTTTTAATGGAAGATGAAACTTCTGAAATCACAAATATTGCCGTTATTTCTTACTTTGAATGCACTTCATTGTATAATGACAGAGAAATTGCAAAATAAATGTGAAAAGTTGTGTTAATGTGGCACTAGGATTTTGAGAAGAAGAATGTCACAAAGACTATTTTTCATTGGTCGATTCAAGAAAATGTTGAACAAAAGCCTGAAGTTACATTTTTATCTAAAACAGGAGATATTTGTGGAATTTATTTTTTAGTAGTTGCAACAGAAACTAACTTATTTTTTTAAAATAATTAACCTAAAATCTATTTTTTAGATGTCTGCTTGCTTTATGAAATGGCTTCCTGCTATTTGTAGTTATTGATTAATTTGTTTTCTATGGCCTATCAAAAAAAAAAAAAAAAATTGTTTTTTATGACATATTTACAGCCAGAAAATATTTTTGGATTGTAAAAATATTTTTTGAGATAATAATGATTTAGTGATCAGTCAGTTATGTACCATGCGTGATACACACTTAGGCAATCATGTATCTTCTGATACATGACTGACGAGGCAGATATTTTCCTGCAGTAGGTTGCCATTTCTTTCTGCCATAGACTTGTTGCCATCCAAGGCTACAGAACCTGGTCTGTCTTTCTATTCAGGATTTATACCTTTCCCAAGGGTATTAGCACATAAATGAATGGATTTGAGGGGAAATCAAACCTGGCTCTCCGATTCCTCAATCGGAGCCGCTATCCATTACTCCACTGTGCCTCCTAGATTTAGTGATACAAGTCTTAATAATGTGGGGAGAGGAAAGGTAGGTTCATGTAATTGCACGTAAGTGAAAATAATGAACATAACGGGAATTGTAACTTGGCTCTCTGATTAACAATTCTGAAGATTTATCCATTACACCACCTGCACATGCAAGCTTACAGCACCTGATATTTCCAAGCAGTCACCCCTCTCAGTAGTGACCAAGCTCAATGTTGCTTAACTTTGGTGATCATATGAGAACCGGTTTTTCAATGTGATATGTCCATAAGTCTATTTGTATTTAGGATTTTTACATGTGCGATCACTTATGCATATGTTGTTTTCACCTTATTTTCCCTTACCTCCCTTCAAAGGTGAAAAAGATAAGCAAGCACAATCAGGTTATGGATATGTCATGATATAATGATTCAAATTTGCATTATGAAAGAACAATACATTTGAGTTGCTGAAAAAGAGGTTATTTATGCATTGTAATGTACATTCAGAATTTAATGACACTATTGAAATGCTCAGAGTCCGTTTAACAGAATTGACTGACTGAAATTGGATCTATTTATAGAAAATAAGTGTTCCATAGAAAAACATACTTTTCACAATAATATGTAACTGTGAAAAGCTGAGGGGGGGGGGGAAATTTGGTCTTGTAAAAATACACAACTCGTCTACAAAAGACAAAGAAACGAAAAGAACAAGACAGATAAAGTGCAAATGCAAAATTTTATAATCAAGAAATTGCTGGGATGATTTTTATACACTCTTTTTGGTGCAGTTTATACTCATGAAGAGAGTTTTCACCAGAAAGGAAATAAACTAGACATAGAAAGATTTCTTAATGACACTTCTAATTACCTTGACTCGCACTTTTACTCCAACTGTTACTCAAATATAAGAATATGAATATTTAATGGAAAAATACATGACTGTTTGAAAATATGTTACTTAAAAGCTACAACATTTCTAATAACTTAATAACTATACATGCTTAAAAGTTGAAATATTGCTGACTAATAATTTGACTTAAATGCTGTATAAATTTTATCTCCCTCCATAAATTATTAATTTACTGTAAGTTGGAATCCACTCAGTAGGGTGTTCCAGAAAGTGAAGTCCAGGGCCAGTTGGCTGGAGTAACTCATGGACAGGGCATTCTAACAGTGACGGATTGCCTTTGTCTGGATTTTGAATATAAATCCAGATTGTGCGGATTCAATGGAAGGTCTTGAAAATTCTTATGTGTTGCTATGTCTCCCAACCCCAGGTTTGCAACTGGCTAATACAACTCACAGAGTGATGCTGAGCCAACATGCAATGTGTGTTCCTGTCAGGCCTACTACTGCCTTTTAGAAGTGATATCATATCTTATTATTAATTTTCAATAAAAAGGACTTTTTATTTTGTCTGTATTTAATTAACAAATTTTTTTTCTTTGTGTTGTACCCTTTTAGGATATTGGTGATTATAACTCTCCACAATTTCCTCTCCTCTGTAGCTCTTAATAAATTTTATCTTTTTATTATTTCTCTTAAACCCTGTTCTGCCACCCATTGATTGAAGCTCACTAGGAAGGTTATTGTTTACTTCCGTCCCTCTTTCTATCAGTCTGTCCTGTGAGTGTCAAATTTTCCAAGCCCTCTTATGTGTCCTAGATTTTCATCTGTTTCTTTCTGATATTAAGTGTAAGTGTCCTTTTTGTTTCCATTTTATCTAAAACTGAGTCTATAGTGATAACAAATAAATCTCTAAATAACCTCTAATCCTTAGTGCTAAAACATATAGGTGTATAAAACCAAAATAATTAATAATTAAAATTTAATAAAATTACTTTAAAATATAGATAAGTATGATAATGATAAACAAAGAAAAAGTTAGATTATAAAAAAATAGTTAAATAAATATGAAAACTTCCATTTTGCACCAGAACAGGAGTTTTGTTGAGAACTGAAACAGAAATCAACATTTGTTAGGAATTACTGTGTTGAGGTAGACATACATATAATTTATATATCTCTTCAACACTATCACTTCATAAGACACCAGAAGTGTTGAAACAAAGTGGCTATTTTTGTAGTGATTTTATAACATACTTATGTTATAATTTTCAAATAAATTATATTTGCTCTACTCTGTATTGAGCACTCTTTTAAGAATAGTATTTTTCGTTATTGGAATTTATTCTGTATACACCAATCCTATACTTGAATATATATATATATATATCTCCCAGCTATCAGTAAACAACAGGACCACCTGGGTCCTTTAGCCTTAGTTGGCAACCTGTTTAGGAGAAGGACAACTCTGAATTGGGAGACATTGTTGTACACTATGTGCAGCAGTTCTTTGTATTTGGTTCTACTGAAAAGTGTGGTAGAATTTGCCTTCACCACTATAATCAAACCATGTGCTGGTAGTCTGGCTTTTCAATTCTAAGCTCTCTCTCTCTCTCTCTCTCTATATATATATATATATATATATATATATACACTCTGGGCTGGACAAGTTTGGTTTGTTAAGTTAAAAAAATGTAATATAAAAAATGTAATAACTTTTGGCCCAATATGTTCAATAAAGTTAATAAAAATGTTATTTAAAAAAAAATGTCTTTTTTTAATTAATAAACAGAACAAACTTTTTGGCTAACCCAATATACAAAACAATTTTGAAAATTTCTTGAAAAATATTATTCAGAAGAAAATAAAAGTTACAGTTTTAAAATGACCAAAGAGAAAATAAATTCTGAAGGAGTCAAAATACCAAAATTGAATTAATTTGCAAATTAAAAAAAAAATGAACAAAATTTAAACTTTTTATTCTCATAGAAAAAAAGTGTTTCTCTTGCTATATCTCAGATTATTAATTAATATAAATTCCTGAATATTAGTTATTAATTATGGAAATTTGTATCCTTACCAGTTGTCTGTGTCCAGGCTGTAACATTCTTTTCAGGATTACATAATTCTTGATTATTCTCTGAATTATATTCTTTAGGTTCATAACATTTGTTGTTGATATAACAGAAAGAACCCTGAAAAAAAAGATAAAAAATAAAATGGAATATTTGTTTTATTGCAAATATGTAAGGTGAGTCAAAAATTATGCCCAGATTCTGGAAAGAAGTCAGTTTCTTAATATTTGTCTTGGAGTTAATTAATTTTCTTTATTTTTGTTTTCATTTTGTAAGTTACTGTTGAACCTTTAGAAAATTCTTGAAACTTCACCAAATAGAACCTTTCAATGAATAATATCCCACAGCTGGGAAATTTTACTACAAATGTAATGGAGATCAATCCAAGGTGTCATGCTGTTCAGAACAGGATTTTGATATTAATCCACCCCAGGGAAGAAACACATGATTAATCATGGAGAAATTTGAAACAATAGGCTCAGTAGCCATTACAAAGAAGTACCAGTCATCTGAAAACAGCAACAAATGTAGTTACGGTTAAAGAAGCCATCAGGTAATAGCAATGGTATTATTAACCATTTCCTTATAAGGAAACATTTGGTAGTCATTGACTGAGCAGCCAGTACTGTTGTTGGTTGAAATTTGTAAAATCTTTTCTCTTAAAACAATTTTTCAGGAAAAAAAATGTTTCTCATGTTTATAAAAGCTAACTTGCCATTTATCTGTAAAGATGGAAATACTGTATAGACTTGAGTATAGTGCAAGATTTTTTTTTTTTTTTTAAACAAAAAATAGGAGAGGGGTCACACTATATACAGGGTTTGATGGGTAAATTGTCACCATTTTATATTTTTAATTTCACGCATGCACATTGTGTTTGATTTTGTCAACTGCACAGTAAAATAGGGTCAATTAGGCTCCATCTCCGAGAAAAAAAACAACCATGTTGCAATACACCCCATCAGAAATTTGGAAACAGCATGTAGACTCATATAAAAAAATAATATTTCTATATAAAAACAAGCAGTTACTTAAAGTTAAGTAAAATTATCTTACCTTTGTGGATATATTACTCCTTGTGAACTGTGGCTGAAAGATTGAGAAGTGCATAAATATTAAAACCAATTTGACATTCTCTATAACAGATTATTCAGAAGATTAGAGAAAGCAAGAAAATCCATATTTTTATTCCAAAAATCTTTCAGGTAATGGATAAAGACAGGATAGAAAATTTAATTAGCATAAATATTTTGAAGTTCTACAGAGGATTATTTTTTTATACAACAAGAATTTTAAGATAAACACTCTTTCACCCTTTTGAGTCCCCTGGGACATATGTATCCAACAGATGTTTTCAACAGATACTGCAGGACATAATTGTCCCAAAAATGCATTGATATGGGATAAAGACATTTATACGTGCAATAATTATTACATCATCATTTTGCTGTAGTGAGAATGCTACCAAATGCACAGTGTTCATGTGACAGTCGAGGAAAGAGTGTTTCAAATTATTTCCCCATTCCAATGCCAGTACATTGTCAGTTCACAGTAAGTGTTACATTTCTATATGTATTTTTATGTATATATGTATGATTTAATAGTATACGACATAAGTGATGGGAAATACGTTCCAATAATGAAAAATATTAATGTTATGAGACCTTACCCATAATAACATAATGGACTACTCCATATGTAATAAATACTGTGCCTCAAGAGGAAGCAGAGAGTTCAGTCCGAAGTCGGGTGACCGGCTGATCGGATGAACTCTCTGCCTTCAGGTGGGGAGGAACCCGAATGAGGCTACGCCAAAGGGCGGAGTCTCTTTCGGGGAGGTAAACCGACCCTGAACCCATATATATGGGTTCAAAGGGCATATTTTTTGGCCGAGACCACGGGCTCAGAAATCCCACGTTAAACCAGTCTTGTGCCACATGATGCCCTCGTGGGGGGGGGGTGACTAAATACCGTTCAGTCTGAAGTCTGGAGTGAAGTCTGTCAGAGTGAGTCAGTCAGTCGAGTCAGAGGCAGTCTGAAACAGAGTCATGTTCAGACAATTACTACTAACCCTGATTGTTCGTACTAACACTTTCTACCTCTCTGTATATATTCCTGTTTGTAATATATCTGTTATTCCACATCCATGTTCGAGTTCTTCTTTATTGGTTCTGCCATGGACTATCACTGTGGTACAAGGAACTGGACCATAACAATTACAAAAATATATACTTTTTATTTTAAGACATTTTTATGTTTAACATTCTTTTTATAGATACAAATATTTAAGTAAATGCTCTGTTTATAATAAACAGTATTAAATAACATTTACCGGACTGAATGTCCGAGAAATTTTCACAGAAAATATTTGTCCTCCGACTGTGAAAATTTCTCGGACATTCAGTAAATGTTGTTTAATACTGTTTATTATAAACAGAGCATTTACTTAAATATTTGTATCTATAGAAAGAATATTAAACATAAAAATGTCTTAAAATAATTGTCAGACTTTGTCCATTTCATAATATACTTTTTAGTTATGGGACACTAGTGTCCCACCAGCCTTTTAGGACTACTGAGAATAGGACATATGTGTCCCTGCATACTTTTATGATCCTATTTTCACTTTGTTTATTATCCTAATATATGCACAAATAATAGTGTTGTTAGCCTACATTATATGTAACTCTTGAATAAATTATATTTGCAGATGCAAGATGAATTGTATGACTGAAGATGAAATCTTGATAGACATCCAGCCTGAAACATTTTCAATGGGGTTCAGGTCAGGTGAATATGCTGGATGATCCAAAAGAATCCTGTTATTCACCATGAAAAAGTCCTTTGTTCTGTAGGCATTATGGATTGCATCATTGTCCTGCTGAATGATCCAGTCATTACAAACAAGCAAGAGCCTTCAGACAATAAGGATGCTCTCTCCAACATGCCAATGTAACCAGCTGCAGTTTGAAGTCCCCGCATAACCTGAAGCTCCATTGTTCCTAGGAAGGAGATAGCACCCTAGACCTTGATGAAACTTCCTCCACTGTGTCATGTAGAAATTGTCTTTGGTGAGATATCTTCATCATACCAATAATGTTGGAAGCCATCTGTACCACCCAGCTTAAATTTTTTTTCACATCAGAGAAAAAAAAAAATTCTTCCACTTTTCTATGTCTCTTGTTTGACACTTCTCAGCAAAGTTTAACTGAGCTATTTTGTGGTGTGTAATGAAGTGCTAATTTTGTAGATCTTTATGGTTTTTAAAGCATTTCTTTCAGAGATAATCTCTAATGGATTTGCACCAAAATTTACATGCACATGCTCCAAGTTAGTGGGAAGGCCAAGACTGACTTTGCATTTCCCAACTCCCATCAATAGTGGAAATAATCAATTTTTTCATGCTTCTACGGCAGTTTTCATGTAGTTTGCAGCCATTTTCTACGGGCCAGTGTGAGAGCCAATAGTTGGCTGCCATGAATAGGCAGGAAGATTCTCTTGGCCAGCATGAGAGCCAACAGTTGACTGACACGAATGTTAACTAGCATGCAAAAAAAATCAATAGCTGCATTCGTCACAAGTGCGAAAAATTTAAATCTGCATAGCACTTACTCCAATTGGCTCATTCGCTTGCTTAAACTCAACGTTGATTCTGATTCCACAGAACTGGGTTGGGTGTGAAAAAGTATTTGTTGTTAACATTCTTTTTTCATTCAGTTTTTCCAGTTATGAGTCCTTTTTTTAAAGCTGATTGTTTTGTGTTTCATTTTGTTTAGTTCTTTTTTCATAACAGATTTAATGTTTAGTATAGAGCTTAGAAAAAATTCACAGTGTGAGATAGGCAAGAAGTAAGGCATGTAGCAACATCAGCACGGCAAAGGGCACTCCTTTAAAGGCAAGGAAGGGCAAAAATATTTTAAGTCAAGTGATAGCAATTGCTGTATGAGTCGTACGATTTTTTAATCAAGCACAGGCAACACCGGGCCATGCTGCTAGTGTCTTATTGTTCTTGAGCTGCATTCAGTGTACATAAGGGCCTTAATTTGGTCCAATCCTTGGCTGGTATCTTGCTGAACAACCCATCAAATACTCTTCTTCAAAGCTGACAAAACTTTGTTGGGCCAACCACTTAAAAACTCATACTGTATCCTTCAGGGCCTTTTAAGAAATTTATGACAGTAACTACTACTAAAATTTGACATTAAATAAGCCAATGAAGGTTGATTTGTTTTAAAATCAACTGACCAACTATTCTAAGGCTCATAAACAATGTACAACTGTTGGCTGATTGCACTAGCAATAAAGAGGTGAGTAAACCTCAAGTACACTTCTCAGATTTCCCTCCCATTGAACGAGAGATAGTATTGAAATCTTTTGCATTAACCCAATAACTACAATATTCTTATTTCAGATAGGAATAATTAATTCAAATAAATAAAAATATAATGTCCCTTCACAGAATTGGTGCATACTACCTCCCACCCCCACCCATGGGTTTGGGGGGGGTAGCAAGCCTAATTGAATGCTTCCACATGGATGGTTACCTGAACACTACAATCTTAACCTCCTTAACTTAAGGTTTAATCCTTATCTATCCTCCTTATCCTCATAATCTTTACTTCTTTCATTCTTATACACCTCAATCATCATTATCATTTTAACTTTAACTCTCTAACTTGAGTGGCTTTCAAGCCTTGTATTAGGTGAAATTTAATGTGAAAAAGAAGTTCAAAATTACCTTCAAAGTACAATTCATGTTTCCAAAACAGTCAAAACAACCAGTGTTTGTTATCAGGATTTTTTGGGTGTTGCTGATCCAAGTTGGGCTGATACGAAGATAAACTGTGTACATTCCATTACCCAGTTGCTTAGAAGGGCATTCGATCATATTATAAGTCAAATAGAGGGCTTTTGATTCATATGTCTTACCAGTAAAGGCACCCTGCAAGAAAGAGCAAGAAGTTCTTTGATTTGTGCTTTAAAAACTTTCAATTACTACTATAATGAAAGAAAAAAAAATTATAGTCTTTGAAATTAACAATTAAAAGTTAATATCATTATTTTGATGATGAGAAATTAGAATTTAATCACTAGAATCTTTCATTGCAACAACATTAATTAGAACTGTTGATTGTCTAGACAAAAATATTTCATTGATTAATGAAAGTTTGTGGAAGAAAAAGATAAGTTTTTGTTTCTGATTTTCACATAATAGTAGAGATTTCTTTTACAGTATCTTTTTTTACAGTAAGCTCTTTGATGTTATTTTTATTCTCACTTGACACCATAGCCATCTTTTTGCATGTGAGATTTTACATATAAACATTGAATCAAAATAACTGATTTTAATGAAAAAAATGTAGGAATAAAAGCTTCCTGGAAATATTTTATACTAATAAGAAATGTCAGTTTTTCAAAATTTCATTAATTGCTTAAAAATTACTTTGTTTACATTTTGTGTTAGAAAATAAAGTTAGAAGATATAAACTTTGAAATTTTTCAATAAGAGATGTGTACTTAAGTATGTAATTGCAGTTTGCTTTATCAGGATAGTCTCGCATGACCAAATTGGTAGAGTATATGTCAGCTAAAAAAGTTGTTTCCCTGATGGAAAAAGGGAATATAAGCTAGCTTCCTGTCAGAAGGCACATTTTCTTTATTAAGACATTTGATCTCTAGGTCAGTAGACATAATTTCACTGCTTAAAAAACAAGGATATCAAGTAAAACTTAAATACCTACTAAATGTAATTGTTATAAGAAGAAATAATCAATTAATTGTTTTTGTTATATTCCATGCTAATATATACTTGAAAAACAAGGTGGATAAAATAAGTAAAAAATTATCGTAAAAACCAGTAGAATAAGAATAAAAGGTAACAGTTATGGACAAGGTCATTGCAAGTCAATCCAGTAGTGAGTGCTACTATTGGAAGGTCAGTAGTTCTCACGTAAGTTTGAGTTGCACTCAACAGATCCCAGCTAATATCTGTGGTCTGTTGACTTACAGATACTTATAGGAAGTTACTACCTATAGTGTAGTCATTCATGAGGGTGACAGGTTATTCCATTACATCAATTTTAAAAATTACTTTGTTTACATTTTGAGTGCAAAATAAGGTTAGCAGATATAGACTTGGAAATATCCCAATTAGGGAAATGCATTTCTTAAATAGAATGAGTGAAGAATATTATAGGTTAAATATTTAAATGTTATGAATTGTTACTGATACACTTTTTCAACATGCTTTACTTACATAAAACATGTGAAAAAAAATACATTTAAATCCAAAGTAAAATAATATTAAATTACCTCAATTCCTTGATATATACAAGTTAGTGTTTTCATGGGATCAATGTTATGACCATATAAGGTGAAGGAATCACAAGACATGTATCGCCTATCACAAAATCCATCGTTCTCTACCTTAAGCAAAATGGCATTACTTAAACTACTCAAAGAGCAGTCTGGGCCGGCAGAAACGGGATTACAGTTACAAGTCCCTAAAAAAGCAAAATAAAGGTGTCAGAAAACAGCAGAAAACATGTAAATACCATTCATTTATAGTAACTTAATTTTCTTTGTAATTTCATTTCAAGTTTTCCATACATTTCTGTTATCAGTTATTTACAAAATATCTAATGTGGTTCATTAATTTTTTTCTTTTTTGAGGTCCTGTCAAAAACATCAGCTACCAATATAATCACAATTTTGCAAGAATTAAACTATATAAATGCTTTCACACTCATTTATGTATTCTCTTTGTTTTATAATCATCATACATGCCAACATTTCATAAACTAAGTACACATCCAACATTAATAACAATAAACATACATTTCATAAACTAAGTACACATCCAACATTAATAACAATAAACATTATTTTAAGCATATTTGTAATGCAGAAGCCAAAATCATAGTCTCAATTACTTTTTCTTAAAAAATAAAGAATTTCAGCTTGTTTTGATTTTTGATTTTTTTCATCCTCCTTTTGGAGCCTTGTTACAACATTAATAATGTGGGGTTTTCAAACACACTATTTAAAATATTATAGATATATCACTTAGTTCTTATTTTTCATGTTATAGTTTTCTGTTTTTAATAGAATAAATTAAAAAAAAAAAAACAGATTTATTTTGAAAAATAAAATTCAAATCCAATATCAAAAATGAATTTTTTAAATTTAAAAAATTCAAAAAGTTTCATTTTTTTTTTAAATCTTTTAAAACAATTTATGATAAAACTGATTCTTCTTCAACTGTCTTCACATTTCAGGCAATGAACAAGATGTTTACCGTGATCTTTGCATTACAATCTTTAATTTATGGTCATGTGCTTGTAATTCAAACAAATGTTATGACTAAAATCAGAAACTTCCTGTTTTTATCAGATAGAAGTATTCTGAAAGCTACTTGACTAATCATGAAAATTTGACTTGCCACTTGCTAAATATTAAAGCAAAACATTTTATCGAGTCTTCAAAATGGCACACAGTACTGATCAAAGTTAAAAGACTGTGACAATATAATGAGGTTAATTTAATTACACATTATATACCAAACTGTATAACAAAAGTAAATGTGAAATGTTTGCATACAAGAAAAAGTCTTCTAAATGAAAAAGAATAAATATTGTCTTCATCAGTAGAATTGTAAACTCTTTTACAAATAGATTGTAATTTTCCTATCAAATTTACAATGAACCTTCAAGAAGAAGGTTTAATTTTGTACATTATTTACATTTGAACTAATATCCTTATCTTTATGTAATCATCAATGTTTCACCCATTATGCTTCTTCAAGCCCTAGCACAGAAATCAATTCCATATTGGGGCCATTAAATAAGAGACAGAAATGATAGTAAGGTTTTAGTGGCAGCAGTAAGAAAAGTGGTGGCATTGGGGGTCAAGCATGACAGCAGCAAACAGGCAATAGGAACATTAGGTTTAAAGTCTAAAATCCTAGGTTGAGGATTGTCCCACAAGACAACAGCCTAGTGGGTTATAGTGTTGGTGAATGAATTTCATGGAATAATAATTGTGTGTTCAATCTCTGGTCTAAAGAGTACTTAGACTTAGTGGTAATAAAGCATGCAATAACTCGGCAGTATTTTTTTAAAAAAAAGAAGATATCTCTAGATAGTACAATGTGAATAATTTAAACAAGTAGATTGAAATCAAAGGTTCAGTTTAAAATTCCCTAATGTTTACTCAGAGTGGTAGACATCTGATGAAGGTTGGATAACATAATGGTCAGAATGTTGTGATAATAACTAAATGAGAACATTAGTCTGAATATAGATAATGTAAATTGTAGTTGTAAAGAAAAAAACTCTCAACTTATAGTAGCAATAAACGTCTGCAATAGACCACAACACTTGTAGTCAAATCCCAGTTCAAATGATAGTCCGTCGTAAAAGTCCAACAGGCAACGTAGAAATGACAAAATGGGGTCACACATCCAACCTTCACTTCTCACCAGCAAAAACGCGTGTTCGTCCACCAAACTCGGAAAATCAAATCTGTTCACATAAGCGAAAAACAAAGGCTTTTTCACCAAGAGATTTTTCTGATTGATTATGTCATTCAGTGGAAGGAAGAACATTAGCATAGATTCTGGTCCTTGAAGTAGATTTTTGCTAACTACTTTTTGGTTATTTTTCTTCAGCAGATTACACACAAAACATAAACTCTTTTTTGAGGGAGCTGATTATCTCTTTCACTACATAAATATTAATGGGAACTCCTCATTCCAGAAATTCAGTCAGAAAAAAAATGTTCATCTACTTACTGCTACATTAAAGAAAATTAAACAATACTGGAAAGGAAATAGTAACTTTTCAAAATCATATCTTATCAGTTTAAATTCTACTTACCATTATTACAAACTCCTTTGTCATAACAACTTACTATGGGACAAAAGTATTGGGTAATGGCATTTGGTGGACCTTCAGGTTTCACCCACAAACTCATGTTCCTGTTAAGCACCAATGTACATTGCTCTTTTATAGATTCTCCAATGGAAAATACCCAGTCTGTTTCTTCAGTCATCTGAAAGTGAATGAAAATTTAAATTATCACAGTGCAGTTGGTGCAGTAATAGAAATAAAGTTTAACAGGCAAGAACATTGCACAATGAAATGAGATGCATTAATATTTATTTTTAAAAAATATCATTTATGCGGAATTTCAGATTTTGTTTATGAAATAATAACATTGGTATATTTTCATATCCTAGTGGCACCATATATACTGCAGCCATATATAGATAGGCTCTATCAGGCTATCACTCTTTGGGTTGGTTTTGAATTCAGTTTTCATTCTACTGGACTAATTCCCACTCTAAAGCCAAGAATAGAATGTGTGTGTTAAAGCCAAAAATAGAATGTGTGTGTTATAGCAAGTGTTCAAAATAAGTGGAAATACCTCACTGAAGCATCTTTATACTACACCTTCAAATAACTTCATTACAAATAAAATCAAACTGAGTCAATGAGGCAACAGGTTTTTGACATTCATGGAGCAACAAGCTTGCTTGTCAAAAGTAATTGCTGCTTGATTAGTAATGGTTCATGTCACATTAGACAATGGCTTGATTCCTGACAGCAGTTCATGCTATGGTAGATGTGGTGGCTTTATCCCTGTGGGTCAGTAGTTTGAATTACAAAGATTGCATTGGCAAGCCATTTTGAAAAACATTTATTTACACACACACACACACACATATATATATATATATATATATATATATATATATATATACATGTGTATATTTTGAGATAGCGTGTATCTGTAAAGGAACAAAATAACTAAAAATATTTCTTGAATATTACTCACTTTTGTTTTAATACACTTTGAATTATGGCACTTTGTGTCTTCCATACATTTTGACTGACCTTTAAAACACCTGATGAATATTTATGAACATTCTCAAATCTAAAATCCTTGCTCTTGTATATAAACATGTGCAACAAAATAAATCCTACATTTGCCTTAATAAAGTCCTTCAGAGGACAAAATGTATTGGCTAAGAATAGTTTTTCCTCTTGTCTTTATTTATATATATATATATATATATATATAGTTATAGGAATAAATAAATCAAATGACCAGATATAAGCAAGTGTATATGCAGATGCTGGTGTGCATATGTGGGTAAGGTGATAAATAATCATCAAATTTATACATGAGGTGTAAAGATAATAGAGCTCAATGTGATTAGACAGAGCAAAGATATATATTAATTAGTACATGTACATGTACCTACGTTTTGATGTGCAACTTAAGTTTCACTGAATTACAGTTCATTGGGCACAAAGTCTATGTTGCTAAAAGTAAACAAATGGTTTATGAGAAGAATGCTGCATGTAGCCCCAAAATAAAATTGGACAAAAAGTGCAGTAAATGCAATACAGGTGAGTTACATTTTTTAAAAAAAAATAGAATAATATAGAGAGATTGTAAAAAAAGAAAAAAAGGAAGAAATAAGGATTACAAATAGAAAATTTAAAAATTAAAGATGCTAGTCAAGTCTTAGTAAGGTATATATATATATATATATATATATATATATATATATAATATATATATATATATATATATAATATATATATATATATATATAAAATATATTTATATATATATATATAAAATATATTTATATATATATATATATATATAAAATATATTTATATATATATATATATATATATATATAAAATATATTTATATATATATATATATATATATAAAATATATTTATATATATATATATATATATATATATAAAATATATTTATTTATATATATATATATATATATATATAAAATATATTTATATAAAATATATTTATATATATATATATATATATATAATTATAATAATATTTTTTGTTTAAAAATATGATTCCTTCGCCTTGCAAAGGAATCATATTTTTAAACAAAAAATATTATTATAATATAAGCTCTACTTCTGTATGGAGCACTGTTTTTTAAAAATAAAAACAAAAATACTAAGGAACCCCGGATTATACACCCAACGTGTTCTTTTCTATTTTCTGCATACCTGCACTAGGATACATATATATATATATATATATATATAAAATATATTTATATATATATATATATAAAATATATTTATATATATATATATATAAAATATATTTATATATATATATATATATAAAATATATTTATATATATATATATATATAAAATATATTTATATATATATATATATATATATACACATACATACATATATATATATATATATATATATATATAAAAATTTCCAAGAGGATAAAATCCAGGTAGAACTCAATGTCCAGGACAGAGTAAGAATATAATAAAAAGGCTCAAATGTTAATATTCCATGGTTATAATTTATTACACTGGAATTGTAATTATGATCCAATTCATCAGACCTACAAATTCTATTTTTTCTGATTTCTTTTTGAATTAGTAGGTCTGATGAATTGGATTGTAATTTACGATTTCAATGTAATAAATTATAACCATGGAATATTAGCCTTCAAGACTTTTTATTATATGTGTGTATATATATATATATATATATATATATATATATATATATGTATAAGTTTAAAGGAGGTGCCCTGATGATTGCGTCTAGCATGAAACAGCCTGTCACCTGTAAGTGTTGACTTCAATGTCCACTTATATATATATATATATATATAAAAAGAATGAAAGGAATTATAAAAAACAGATAAATATAAGGAAAGTAATTATAATATATGGGGAAAAATAGAAAGAAATGGAAAAAAATATAAAAAATATGAGGAAATAAGAAAATAAAGAAATATAAAATATAAGGGAATTAAATAATTGGTTGTAATAAATATAGAAAGATAAAGATAATGAGGAAAATAATATAAATATATAAGCTAATTAAAAAAATGATGCTAGAGACGTTGTTATAGATTTGTCATGATAACATAAACTGGTTAGAGTGAAGCAAGTTGGTATGGCACCTAAATCCTAATAAAATAAAAATATAAGGAAAAGGAATTAGAATCAGTCAGGCTTCCAGTATTTTAAGAGATATGGCCTTCTATGCTTACCTGTGATCATTAGCTCAGTCTGTTTATTAAGTAGACCTAAATTGTCAATATTTTTGAGGATGAATCTTTTCTCTAATAAACATAAGTTGCATCATCTTCCCTCACTACTGGAAAAAGGTTTGGTTTGTGCTATGAATACCCATTTCACATTAGGTGTATAGCCATCTGTTTTGATACTCCAGTAGAACATAGAGAGTGCTGTGGCATTTGCATGTTTTTTGTTGCTAAGTGTCATTTTGTGATGGTAGAAATGCTTTTTCTACTTGTTAGCAGCAGATCTGAAATAAAATTTAATCTGGTCATTGTGCTTGATGCTAGCCTTATATATAATTCCTTTATACATGCATTTACCACTCATAGGACAGAGACCACTGTTGCAGCAATTGCATTTCTGATCATCAGGGCTACCATTTCTACTAGCGTTGTTTAAGTATTTGTTTAAAGTTACACTATTATGCTGGGCTAAATATCATTCAAGGTTTTTATTGCAGCTGTAACTAACTTTAATGTGGTTCTTGTTGAAGAGCTTTTTCAGTAAAGGAATATGACTGAAATGCTTGTGTACTAACCTGAGAAAGATTCTACCTATGTTAGTCCTAACATTATTGTTGAAGGGTGGATTGAACCAAATAATGTTGCATTTTCTATTCTTAAGGGATGTACTTTAGTTCAGCATTGTGCTTGCTTTTATTTAATGCATCTACATATTTGGTTTTGTATATACTAAAGATGTGTCTATTGCTGGAGTTGATGGAGAGTCTATATTGTACAGATTTGTGAAGGTTATTGAGTACACATGGAGGATGGTTGGATTCTTTACTAATATATGCATGGTTGTAAAGATCCTTATTATAAGGCATGTACACTCCAATGGATAGGTCGAATGTAGTGTCTAGGAAATTTATCACCTTGGTGTTGGTGACAGTAGTGATGCTATGCCCATAGTCCTTACTTTTATTAGCTGTTTCTTAAGTTTGTCAGTTTTTTGAGGCTTGGAGTTGCATAGAATATTCACTTCATCATCCCTGTACAGCCCAGTGCTCTATCAAAAATATATCTGAGCCTCCATAGAAGCAATATGCCAACTAGTTCACAAGCTTCTGCAGAGTCAAACACACCCATCGCTATAGAGAAGTTAAGATTATCTTTATTGGTCCATCAAGAACCATCGTGGTATATGATGGGCTTTTGGGGTTGTATGATTATTCTGATATCCTCATCTGTGATGGTGCAATAGTTCTTAGCCAGTTCTACAGCAGCCATTAGTAAATTTTCAGTGATCAATGCGTAATGGTTGGATATGTTGAATTGCTTAAAGGTGCACACGTTTTTATTTTTAATTTTAGTGAACCAAGTTATTTTGACTATGCAAACACAGTTTCTTTAATTCTAAATTTTATATTTGTAATCCTTATTTTTTTTTTTTTTACAATCTCTCTATATTATTCTTTTTTTTTTTTTTTTTAAATGTAACTCACCTGCATTGCATTTATTGAACTTTTTGTCCAATTTTATTTTGGGGCTACATGCAGCATTCTTCTGATAAACCATTTGTTTACTTTTAGCAATATAAACTTTGTACCCAATGAGCTGTAATCCAGTGAAACTTAAGTCACACACCAAAACGTAGGTACATGTATATGTACTAATTAATATATATATATATATATGATTAAATTCTTCTCCTTCTATGTTTGATGTTGTCTTTTTACTATTTCTTCTAAACCTTGTTCTAACAACCATTTAAACATGCTTGTTAAGTAGATTGTATTCTGTTCTCCTCTGCCCCTCTTGCCGTCAACATGTCCTGTGACTGTTAAATTTTCTAAGCTTTTTCCTCGCTTTTTTCCCTAGCAATTTCAACTGTATCTTATATTTATTATAAACGTCCTTTGTCCTTTTTGCTCACATTTTCTCTCAAATTTCATTGCTGCTCACATTGTTCAGATATTAAATAAATATTGAAAATTGTCTTACCTGTATGTCTTCAACACATGATTTAAAAGCATAGTCATAATAGACACCTGTGTAACTTTGACAAATGCTTAGAAATGGATATCTGAAACCACAGATATACTCCACATAGTTCTTTGTCAGCCACTTAACCGCCGTGGGCCAGGTATATGTCTGAAAACAATTGGAACCAAGATTAAAGAGGATACACCAAACTATATTAAAACAAATTCTCTATTAATTGGCTTGTATGAATTATTCTGTGAAAATATCATATATAAATTTTCTGTCTATATTTCTGAGATGAGGTATTATGTACACTATTTACATTATTCAGACTGTTGTCCTCATCTTTGTCGCCATATTTATTACAACATTTTGGCCGTTGTACACTCCTGCCTTCTTCAGGTAGTTGGAATATCGAACTGAACCCTTTATTTCTCTCACTGGGGTAGACTGTTCTAGTTCCATGTGCCATGTTTAATGGATTTCAGTTATCTCCTGGTAATTCCCCTCTGAAAGTTCTTTCCAACCATCTGAAGAAGGCCAGAGTGTACAATGGCTGAAACGTTGTAATAAATATGGTGACAAAGATGAGGACAACAGTCCGAATAATGTAAATAGTGGATAAATTTTCTCTATATTAAAATGCTTAATAAATCTACACATTTTATACAACCTACCAACTATCACAATTACTTCTGAAAATAATTTATGTAAACTTAATATAAATTTGTTGCAACTAGTTAATATAAGAATATAATATAATAAAACACTACAAAACAATAACAAGCTAAAGCCTGAAACAAGAATTTATTATAGCTTAATGACAAAAAAAAAAAATACATTAGTGAGTGAGATGTTGAGAAATTTAATGAAAACATATGAGCAATAAAAAGAGATCCTTTACAAAATAATGTATTCAGTGCATTAGTTGCTTATCATGATGAATCTGATCATAATTTTGACTTACAAAGAGATACTTTAATTAAAAGAGAAAGTAATTTACTAAGGTGAAAATGTATAGAGAGTGCACTGATTTCTGAGTCGTCCACAGTAAATTTGCATTCAGGTTCTTCCAGCATTTCATCTTGATAAAACTTCTGTTGTTGCAGCATGGGATATTTAAAAACAGCAGTAATAAAAAGAAACAAAATCATTTGAAAACTAAATGAAATCTGCTGTTTGCATCTCAACAGATCAGTTGCCAAAAATTTTAAACATTTAGCATTCCTACATTTTCTCAGTGCATAACTATAACCAATGTTTTTGTCTATATTTTCCCACCTCGACCTACAAAATTCTATCAATAAGAACATTATTTTAGTCTGATAAAATCCTTTTAAAAGGCAAAATAGGTTACATAAATTTTTACCATTTTGTTATTCCATAAGTTATTCTTTATGTATTGTCTTGTAGAAATTATTCTCTTTGAAATGACTTTGTAATTATTCTTGCTAAATTGACTTGGTAGACAACTATAAAAACCGGAAATTTTGAAATTTAAAATCAAACTTTGAAATACCTATTGACCAATTAAATGTGGCAGACATTTCAGCCGTTTGCAGTTGTTGAATGAGAGAACTCCAACTGATAGAAATTTCCATCATCTGTAGTTTTTGGAATAAGTATTAAACAAAAAAAAAAAAAAAAAAAAAAATACTATTCTGATTTTAAGACTTAATAAGTTGGCACAAAGAATTTTATTAATTTTAGATGAGATAAATGGTGGGTATATTGTTCTGTTTGAAAACAATTTTTTTTGCTAAAGGTTTTTTTCACAATCCAGTGTTAATGGGCTTTAGTGCAACTCATATTTGAAACAGTTAAACTTACCTCCCTTCAGTTTTTGAGCCAAACCCGTAAGGGCTATCTCAAGCAAATTTTCACAATTTAATGTTAATGAACTTTAGTGCAACTCATATTTGAAACAGCTAAATCTACATCAGTCTTTTGAGCTAAACCCATAAGAGCATCAGTTCAGTTATGTGCCATGTGTGATACATGCTTAGGCGATCATATATCTTTTGATACATGACTGATGAGGCAGATTTTTTCCTGCAGTAGGTTGCCATTTCTTTCTGCAGTAGACCAGTTTCCATCCAAGGTTACAGAACTTGGTCTGTCCTGTTATTTACCCATAGCTGGGAGGAGAAGAAGAAGATTCATACTTTTCCCAAGGTTATTAGCACATAAGTGAATGTAATGGATTTGACTGGAATTTGAACTTAGCTCTCTGATTCCTCAATCCAAGTTGCTATCCATTACTCTACCATGCCTCCAGTGGATTACAGGGAGTGAAAGAGAATGAAAAGACTTTAGTGAGGAGTAGTAAGGAAAGGACAATAATGGATCAAAATTAAGGAAGACAGAAGATGGCAATTGGCATTGCATTTAAATTTTTGAAGAAAGAAATTGGAAGGGAGTTCCACAGGTGAGAAGTGCAAGAGAAAACTATTAGAATAAAACTGACTGGTGCATCTAACTAGTTCAATAGTAAAATGGTGAGACCTAGTTACCAATATCTATATCTATAATTCTCAAAATATGTGTGTGTGTGTTTGTGATCGGATGTTGTTTATGCATTCCACGGTTTTCATCTGATTTTGATGAAATTTTTTTTCGTTTGATAGATAATTCTTCAGTGCCAGTTTTGAGTACAAATTGCTGGCAACAATGGCTGTCTACTACTTCCTGTCTATTATAACTCTCAGTAATGTTTTACTCTTTACTATCTGTTCTTGGATATATATCTTTCATAAAAACTAATAAAAGTAAATAGTTTAAATTATTACAATAATATTATCTATATCTATAATTTTCAAAATGTGTGTGTATGTATATGTGTGTGTGTGTGTGTGATTAGATGTTGTTAATGCATTTCCAAAGTTTTCATCAGATTTTGATGAAATTTTTTTTGTTTCATATATAAATCTTCAGTGCCAGTTTTGAGCCCAAATTGCTGGAAAAAATTACAACTTTGAAGGTGAAAATCGAAAATTTTTGTGGGGGGGGGGTGACTTTAAACTGAAACTGCTTCAAATGAACAGCAAAAATTCCCAGGAATGAAAGACCCAGTCAAAGACGGGTTATACTGCTACTTATTGATAAAAGTAAAAATGAAATATATAAGCAGTACACTCATCTGTGTTTGTGCATAAATTCAGATATAAAGAAAAATATAACTGCAAAAAGGCAATGTGAATAAAGACAAAAGGAAAACTTTTCTTTACCGATGTGTTCCTTCCACTGATGGACTTTATCAAGGCAAATGTAAAATAAAATCCAAATATAAAATGGCAAATTAAAATCCTTACATTTGACTTGATAAAGTCCATCAGGGGACAAAACATGTCAGTAAAGAAAAGTTTTTGTTTTGTCTTTATTCATATAAATAGGTCAGCTGCTATGAAAGTCAGTTCACTATGTCAGGTGAGACAATTTTTCTCTCCAGAATCTATCTTACATATCTATAAGTCTGCCATTTATCCATACTTAGAATAATACTACTATATATGGACTGGTGCCCCTGCTATTTACCTTGAACTCCATGATAAGTTCCAAAGAAGAATCTGCAATATTACTGGTCCTGATCAGGCAGCTCAGCCTCTGTCACTTTCTCACCACTGTAAGATTGCCTCTCTATGTACTTTTCTTTAAATTCTTTCATGTTAATTGTTTGGATGAGACCTCTTCACTATGGTACCTAGAGTTTTTAAATTTAAGCACAGCACTAGGCTGGTGTCGTAATCTCAACAATTTACAGTTGAGCTGGCCATAAATTCTAGTCTGACAGTTTCTTCTCTCATACCTCATGCTTTCCAGTCATGCAAAAGAAATCTATTGAATTTATTAAGTTATTTTCATTTTTATTTATCTGTCAACTATTTCTTCTATGAAGGTTTTTTTTATTGTAAACAAATATTTACCATTGTTAAAAGAATCTATTTTTAAAAATGAAACTTGTCTGAGTTCTGGGTCATTTATATCAAAGATTTCAAACAACTTTGATGTGGTTGAACTATTCTACAACGTGAAGGTCTTTGACCAGGTATTCATTGGTTGGTGCCAAAATTAAGTGAGTTCATTGGTAAAGAGTTGTTGTAGATCAGTCAATTTACTACCATTTACTGACCCTACATGTAAACTATACCATGAAAAGCCAGCAACTCCTGACTGAAGTTATTTTGTGGTATTTTTACCTTTATGCCAGTCGGCCTTTGATATTTTTTAGTCACTGACTAAATCACAAAAAATTATAATAAACCCTTTTTCCTTTTAGTATAAAACATGTCTTCAGTCATCCCCTTTACTTCTTTTTATCTTATTTCTTTTGTTGCACACGTGTCAGCCATATATGTAGATGATTGTGTGTCTCATGTACTTACAAATTTTCTTGATTTATACTTTGAGGATACTTTTCTACATTTACCATAGTTTATTCTACAAGTGATCTTCACATTTTTCATACTCACGTAATTCTTAAACATTTTAAATTTTTCACTGCAATTACTTGTATACATAAAAACAGTGAAAAGGTAAATTTAATAATATTACAGGTATGAGATTTGATATGAGTGGTTTCATGGTTGAATACATATATAGTATAAGCATTCTGACTATGAGACTTTAGTTTCATATCTCACCATGGGCATCTAGTTGGTGGCACCATTGAAATCATTCTACAAGTTGATACAAGCTTTGGCATTGACACTGAGTAGATGAAATTGTTTGAAAGCCATTACTGGTTATGCTAATCGGCATAATCTTGGTTGGAAATTGATCTAGAGATAGGGATTCAATAAAAAAAAATAAAAATGCCACTCATGGGGACATGCCGGCCTGAAAAACCAAAACAAAAAAACATACACAATAACCGAAATTATTAATTCATGTGAGTTGTGCAATCTTTTTATATTAAATTAGAAAATCTGAAAAGAAAATCGTGAAAATCTTACCTGAGGCAGGTATTTTGAATCATACATAAAGCGTGGTTCAGACTTCAAATGTTCACCAGAACACTTTGATGGATAAATTGCTCTCTCGGTTAATAGTTTGGTTATGTCATCACCTGCGGGAATTTGATCAAAAACACTCATTTAGGTTTTCAAGCCATGGCGCTACAATATGCTTAAAACTTTGACAGCATAAAAAATGGTGATCAACAATCAACAGTGCATGATTATTTAATGGAGGGAAACATGAAAATGAGTGATAGATAATCAGGATGATCAGAACCTTTTCACCTAAGTTCTAGCAGCATAATTGATGAAAAAAAAAAGTCTCAGTTCCTCAAAAAAGCAAACTAGTATTGTTTCATCATCACCATTCAGATGCTAAGTTCTTCATTAGTCACAATGAATAGTTGCACTCTCAATGAGGCTCTGTGATTTGAACACTTATTGAATTTAAATGCAAAATCAAGAATTATTTAACAGAAGAAAACTTTTACCTTTAAGTTCAAAGGAACAGAACTGGAGATCACCTCCAAATGCACAGCTTGCCTTATTATTGCAAGAGCAGTATTTCACTTCCTTTTCTAACTTGAAATTTTGAGCTGTTCCAGGACAGAAACCATTGTAGATAGTATCCTTGGGATATACCCTTCAAATTAAGGTAAAAAATATTTAATACAACATGTAAATATATCTGATTCTTAACAGAAACAATACAACATATACAGATTCATTACATTATAAATTGATGTGTAGTTACAGTAATGGAATCAAGTGCAAAGAAAGCAAAACAGATCCTCCAGATTATATAAGTTTGTAGAATGCTTAAAAGATTTATTTTAATTTTACTAGATCTGGTTTCTTTTGTATCAAACTTTTCCAGGTTATCTAATTCTGAATTCTGTTATTTTGACAAACAAAAGTAGATACAAATCTGGTTTACACCAGAGTCAAAACAGTAGACATATGTCTAGGTTACATTAGAATCATAAAGGTAGACATAGGTCCAATTTGCACCAGAGTTACAATGGTAGACATGGGCCTTGTTTGCACCAGTCAGAAAGCTTGACAAAAATATGGTAAACAGGTAACACCATTGAAGTGGGGAGTAACCCCTCTGCACAGGGAATGCATTTGATATGATTGAATCAAAAGCTTTCAGGTTTTTTTTTTTTCTTATTGTTTTTGGTCATGAATATGTCAACTGCATCCCATGCAGAAGAAAATAAAACTTCTCCCAAAAGGGGCAATCTGTTTACTGAACATATGTCTACCTTATTTTCAACTCTCATGTAAACTGGATCTATTTCGAACCTTTTTAATGTCACATGTGAACCGGACCTTTTCTGACTCTTGAACAAGCAAAATCAAAATTACGGAATTTAGTATTAAAGAACCAGAAAACAAAATAAGCAATTCTATTTTTATATAAATTTAAAAAAAAAAATCAAATACTTTGTAAAACTAAGAAATATTTTCACTTGAATAAATGAAATTTTCATTTTTGTGTAAATTTTTAATTTCAGAAAAATGAATATTTATTTTACAAAGTCTAACCAAGAAACCCTACCAAAAAGAATTCTAATGTTTGATCTGAGTTTGGGAAGTATGTTGATTGGAAATCTTTTCAGCACCCCTTGTATCCAACTGTACTCTAATAAAGTACTTACAGCCAGGATAAGGAAAACTTAGTTGGTCTTAATTCTCTTCCTTTGTAGAGTGTGCCACCCTGCATCACATAGTCATTCAGAGGATTATTGTCAAGAGTTCCACACAAGCCTGAAAGAAAAATATAAGCTAATGTCTTCAAGAAAAATACAGTTTGTTTAAATTCCAATCTAAGAGTTAACTGTGAAATGGAAAAAGGTTGCATAATTGTGAAAAAAAGGGAGAGATTCATTTTTTAAAGGGTATTTTTATGTTGATATACAAAAAACTATGAAAAGAAAAAAAAAGACTTAAAACAAATAGATTCCTAAATTTAATATTTTGAACAATATGTGTATCTTTGAAGTATTCCATGAACGATGTAGCTGTGCATTCCTTACTAGTTGTTACCATTTCTCACCCCTTTTCTCTTTGAGAATTAAGCATAGAGATGTAGCATTGGCTTTAGCATGTTTGCAGGCAAGTACTCTAGGACAGGAGTTGGTAACCCATGCCACACATGGCATGTCAAGCAACTTAAAATATAACATTGCCGCAATTGACATCACAAAATCCAAACCAATAACTACCTAATGCAAAGATATTTAGCCGTTTCAATTTTAATATATACTAAAGTATATATACTATATGTTACTATATAAAATATATTGTAGAACAGGTATATTGACCTTGACTTGTATAAAAATATGTATGCTGTTGGTACATTGAATGATTTTATAACCCTAAGTTGGCACATAGCAAAAGATTACAGACTCTTGCTTTAGGAAATAACAGAAAATTAATACCCGAGTGCAAAGCTGATCTGGTTGATCCATTGCCACTCTTTGCCTAAATGTACAAGCCTGTTTTCCATGTTTCTCTCACAATTTGTAGATTACATTGTAGCTAAACTCCTTAAAAGGGGTAGCTAATGTTTACAAGAAATATATATCTACTGAAATACAGTATATCAAGTTAATGAAAGAAAAAAACAAAACTTTTTTTTTTACCATTTTATACACTTTTAGAGGCAAACAATGTGGCATTTAGTTATCTAGATTTAAATCATGAATGAATGATGCTCATATTGCTGGAAAAGGTTTAAACCACCAATTGATAATATCTTCTATTATACAATGAAACATCAATTGATGTTTAAGAATTAAATACTACATAGAAGTGATACAAGATTAGTACACACTTATATCAAGTAAAACTTAGAAATACTTAACCTAAAAACTTTAAAGATGCCGGATTCAAAAAAATGTTGAAAGATGTTAAAGATAATTAAATGTCATGTTCTTAAATAGACTTGTCAAATTGAGATGGCTAATATTACCATCATAGATGAAGGGAACAGATACTTCACTTAGTATATACTTGCTGTCCCATGATGGCAGGATGTGACACAAGGTAAGTTTAATATAAAGAGCCCGAGCATGTGCACCCGGGCCATGTACAAAAAGACCATAGCCCCTGCAAACATTGGTTGCACTAGCATCAGTATTACTACCAATCTCTCCTTTTTAGTGCAGTGGAGGGGGGTACTGCAGTGGACAGTTGTTGCCTGAGACTGGGCAGTTCACAATATTTTTTCAGTTGCATTCTGCTTTCAGACATAAATACAAGTAAATGATAAAATGTAGTTTTTCTACCTGAGGGTAGATACTATATTTTGATCTCAGTGCAGTGGCCAGTGAGTGAAAAAAAAAAAATTACCATATATACTTGCATATCATGCAACTTTCGAAGACTTAATTTTGAAGCTAATTTTAAGGGGATTGCATCATACAGAAGATATGAAATTGTATGTACTGCTGGCTCTGCTGACGCAGTTGACCAAACTATATACCCATTTATGGTAGTCAAATTAGCTTCAAAATTAGGTTTTCAAAAGTTGCATGATATGTGAGTATATATACAACAACTCAGATAGCATTGTCTGATCATTCAAGAATGATGTTTCCTTATAAGGAAACAGTTAATGTCACCATTATACTATTTTGGATTATCAGTTGTTTTTTGAGTTGTCTTCTGGATTAAGGGTGCTCAAGTTAATCATCAACAGATGCAATTTTTTTTCTACATATGTGTGAAAGCACATGCGATACCCTGCCTTCATCAAACACCAACCAGGGGAAGTAACACAGTTTCGATGGCTAAGGTGGTACTGCCACCCCTGGTGCCACCAGCAGTTTTTGCCACTGAACAGAGTATTGTTTTGTAGATTTGTCAGTCTTTTTCTTTTTACAACTGCAACTGAGATTATCAATGCAGCATTAAAAGCATTTACTTTTGATCATTAACGCACTTGTAGTGACCATTATCTATGTCGTAGAAGGGAAGGTAAACAGATGTGTTTCATGTCGGAAGTAGTATTGTGTTAAGAACATGGTTTTATTTAACAAGATTAAATAAAACCATGCTAAATAAATATCTGAATGAATTTTGTGAATACTATACAATCTAAAAGGTATTTTAGTTTCTGAGTATCATTTTTAAAGGTTTTTACTAATAATGAACATGCAGAAACATACCTAAAGTATTGTTGTAATCAGCTGCTGAAGCCTTCACCCAAATATTGATGTAATTGGCATTTCGGATTATAGTGGGTCTGATGATAATCAGTGTTCCAGTTGGAAGTAACACCTGAAAAAGTTAAAGATGACGGATTCAAAAAAATGTTGAAAGATGTTAAAGATAATTAAAATGAGAAAAATTCAAATGAAAGTAAATACAAGTTAAAATAAACACATCTACTTCTATAGCTGTACTTATCTTTATGAAACATACATTGCTTTGCTGTCAGTGTTGATGTACAAAATTTACATTTATGAGAAAATCACTAACAATATAGAAATGGCTCTCTCAATATTAATCTGCAAACTTTTTGTGTTTCATGATCATTACATCTCACGCTGTTGAGATGAACAAAAACAAATGAAAATAAAAGACAAGTGTATTTTAACACATGATAAAACAACTTTTATTCATTTACTGTTTGAAAACATCAAAGATTTATTTGGATTTAAACCATGAATTCTACATGTTTGTCAGTTAATCACCATGTTTAATTCAGAAATGCCACACTCATCTTCCAGACAAGGGAAGTAACTTAATTGTATTTTGAGTTATTATTCTTTATAGGGGAAGTAAATTTGCTTCCCCAAACTGATTTTAATGCTTATCATGGCAAGTGATTTAATCATTCTAATGTTACTGATGTTGCCAGTATTCAGACTTTCAATTTTCTGTTGCTCTGTTTCTCAGTTAAATAGTGAATTTCCTTACTTGTTTCCCTAAAAATCTGATCAATATTCTTCTTGACTTGATTTGTTGCTTACCTCCTCTCTTAGCTTTTATCAAACATCACAAGTCTGTCCACTTGGCAACTCAGGTCATGTAGTAGTATTTGTTGATATTTCTTTTGAGTTTTTTATTAGAAAGAAACCTCCTATTCACAAGACTTCTTTCTGTTACCAGCATATTGATTGGGATTTATTTTGTGACTTTCCTTGAGACACCCCATATTGATATTCTTAACCATCCTATTGAGAATTGTGCCAGTGGGGTTTTCTTCTTTAGTTAAAGCCAGCATCGATGCTTCTGTACCTCCTCAGAAATAACAGGTAAAACAACAATCTTCTCCTTGGTATACATCAGCTCGTTCAGCTATTATAAACTAAAAGAATCACTTTTTCCAGCTATACCAGCATGATAGTTCTGATCTCAAAAGACACCTCATTTTGTCAGCTCATAATAATTGTAAACATGTTCTCAAAGCAGATAAGTCATTGTTTGTTGACAGAATGAGACACTGTATAACCTCTAACAAGTTTGGTTCTTGTGAATACTGGCAGCTCTGTAATAGTGTGTTAAATAAGATCAAGTCTTCTATCCTGCCTCTCTTCACTCAGTTTAAGGTGTTAACATCTTCTGCTGATAAAGACAGATAATTGTTGACCCTAGACTTGAAGAGGTTCAGATCGTAGCAATTGGTGAAGTAGCCTCTTGGAAACCTGTTCCACAAATTATTTCCGGGGAAGAAACTTTCAATGGAATTTCTTCCTTACCAATGAAGGGAATGATGATATGTCAACCCTATGTATATGGCATAACAAGTCCTAGTTGTGAAGGTCTGAACTGGTGGAACTAAGGAATGTAGGTCATTTGAACATTTACCATAGAAATAATAAATTAGCAAGGGACTGGCAATGTTTTGTCTGTGGGGAAAGGGGTTTCAGGGTAAGAAATAATTCATCACCTACAAGGTCGTGTAAATGCTTTGGTCTTTGTGAAGGCTGGAAAGTGAGTACTTGGCAAAATTTCACAGAAAAATAGAGCAATAAATATTTGTTCTTACTTGATACTTTTTTCCAAAGTTCTCCCTGTATACCTTAAATCCAGTCGGCATTTGACCATACCGGTACATTTTGAAGATAATGGGCTGGTAACTACCATCATTTGTTCTATCAGAACTACATTTGTCCACTAAGAATACATCATCATAGACTTTTACTGCTACTGCACAGTTACAGGAAGCATGGCCTTTACAGGAACGGTAGAACGTTCTAACCTGGAAATAAGTAAAATATAATCAGTACAGACAGTTGCATTGAAAGTTGATTGCAAGCAATAGTTCAACAAGGCAAATTAAACTTTCCACTTAACACATTAATGTCCAAACTAAAACCTGGTATTAATTCTAAAAGTAAAAAATGTTACTAATTATAAAAATAAAAAAATAGTACTAGTTATAGGTTGATAAAAAAATCCAGTATTAACATATATCCACCGAGGGTTAGTTTAAACTGATGCTTTCCCCCTGCCCTATATAGCTAAACTATAATTATTAACTATAATTTTAGAAAGTATAAAATTTCCAAGTATTCATCTGAAATCAATAAAATATGAACTGGAAACAAAATGGTCACAATACAGGAAAAAGATAAGATAAGTTTAAACTGCTGTTGGGAGGATTAGGCAATTAAAAGGTTCATAAAATTTGTTTTTTTTTTTTAAATAATTATAGGTTTCTATCTATAATACATTTATTTAATAGTATTTTTTTCCTTTTAGTCTATATTATCATTCTTTTTCCTCCCCTTGTTTTCTTATGCGCTTCATAAACAAATGAAATATAAACTTGTCTGATTTTATTTTTGCTTTTCCTTCAAGGAGAATCTTATTTCCAAATTGATATTTCATTTGAATTTTATCAGCAAAGTGAAAAAAATTTCTTTGATTTTGATAAAAAAAAATTAATGTTTTTCATATTTTTCATTTCTTCAAAAAGCAAACTGTTTTTGGATTCCAGTAGTCTATATTTAAAATCTCATCAAAATGGATCATTATTTATGTAAAATTTCATGAAAAATCATCATATAAAAAGCAGAAACAAAAAATAATTGACAAATCGATATAATAGTAGATATTAAAAAGGTATTTTAAATCAGTTTTAATGATTTGAACATCTAAAAAACCTTAACTTACCTCAAAAGGTAATGTCTTGTGCTTATAAAGAATAAACTCTCCTTCCAGAAAATTATTGAAGAAACTAAAAAAGAATAGTTCAAAATAGAGATTTTAAAAATAATTCCTTAATTTCATAATTTTAACATAGCAAATAAATTCTACTGTAAGAAAACTTCAAGTTTTATTCCTCTTTTTAATGACATATTGCTTCAGGATATAGATGATCATGGCTCTCTACATATTCCATTTCTTTAATATTTTTAATCATTAGAATTAGGGAATTAGAAAATTTTAGAAGGAAATAGAAACCCAATTCTAATCAGAAATGAAACTCTACTCCTGTTCAAAAGATCGAGTATGAGTGTGAACCAGATGATAGGTAAACATGCATTCTTGGGAAACATCTTAGAGTGGTTTCTACTTGCCTTCTACACAGTCTGGAATTCAGAGTTTTCCTTCACTTAGACTAATTACCAAATATAACTAGTGAGTGCAATGTTTTTAAACTTATAGGTGAGTAAAAAAAGATGAATTCATGCCTTTTCAAAGAACATTAGTGCAAAATGAACAGGGCAGATTAAACCAGAATTTGAACTTAGCTCAGCAATTTTTTTTTTTTTTTAATCGCTATCACCCCCATGCAAGGCAGTAAAGCCAGTAATACCCAAGGGATTACAAGATGTGGAAGAATTAGACAATGGAGACATTACTAAGGAATGGGAACAAAGGAAGAGTAATCAGGAAGACTGCAAACAGTGATTGATATTGCATTTAAATTTTTGAAGATTAAAGTTGTCTGGAAAGCATGGAGCTGAAAGTGATTTCCACAAGTGATAAGTGTGAGAAAAGAAACTTAGCATAGAACTTACAGCTACATATAGCCAGCTCAACTGTAAATTAATGAGATCTCGATGCCAGTCTAGTACCATGTTTAAATTCAAAAAGTTTAGGCACCATAGTGAAGAGCTCATCCAAACAATTACCATAAAAGTATTTATAAAAAAAGGTACAGGGAACGAACCTTATGGCGATGGTAAAGTGACTGAAAACCAAGATGCCAGATCAGGACCTTCCTTGAATTTTACCAAAGAGCTCATGGTAAATAGTAGAAGCATCAAACCATATGTGACAGTAATACTCTAAGCATCAACGAATGGTAGACTTATAGATATGTATGATGGTATTTATCAATCCACCCACGAGGACTGAATGTGGCACAAGGCCTTTTTAATGTGGGTATCTCCGAGCCTGTAGGCCCAGCCAAAAATAAATAACCATAGATATGTATGATAGATTGCCGAGAGAAAAATTGTCTTTTATGACACAATGAGCCAACTTTCTTAGCAGCTGACCTAGCAATGGATTCAATATAGTCTTTTGACTTCATATCAGTTGAGAAAATTAGCAATTCTACTGTTTTCTTGCCTGCACATCCTGAAGCTTAATTACTGATACAAAATCTTCAAATATTACAGCTACATTCCCATGTGATCTTATTTACTGTATTTATCTGTCGCATTGCTAATCGTAACAGCCACTTCCTTTTGGCATTTATTGACCAAGCAGCCGGTGTTACTTGTGTTATGCTTTCCTTTGCTCCCTCACCATCAGGCTGGGATCAAAGTGTAGTATCTGTTCTATTTATCTGTAATAGTAATTGTAATATAACAGTTTTCTTATAAGAAAACATTTAGCATTCACTGACCAAACAGCCTGTGCTACTTTTGGTTGGAATTTATATAATTTTTATACTAAAGTAGGAAAATATAGTTCACTATTTACATTATTTGGAATATTGTCCTCATCTTCCCCCTCCATGTTCTCCACCGCCTTAACCAGGTATTGAACTCACACTCTTTGGGTCCTGTCACTGGATCTAACCAACATCTTTATCCACTGTGCCATGTGTCCTTGAAGACACATAGCTCAGTCGATAACAGTGGATTAACAGGAGATAACTGATAACTGACATCCATTAGACATGGCACGTGGAACTAGAACAGTCTACCCCAGTGAGCGAAATAAAGGGTTCAGTTTGACATTCCAACCACCTGAAGAAGGCCAGAGCATACAACGGCCAAAAGGTTGTAATAAATATGTCGACAAAGATGAGGACAATAGTCCGAATAATGTAAATAGTGTACTTAATACCTCATCTCAGAAATATAGACAGATACTGAAAATACCATTGTCAAGTACAGTAACAATTCTTACGCTTTCCAATTGTTACTGGGCGGGGTCCTTCCTAACCTTCTGTTTGAAGTAGAGTGGAATGTCATCCTTTTGTTCGTATCATTATTTTCTCTTTGAGTTACATGGCCTATCCATTGCAATTATTGCTGTCGTCAAAAGTCCTCACATTATGTGGTTTCTAATATTTGGTACAGTTTTTTCTTTGTGATTCTGTAGTGCCAGTCTGGAAGGTTTAAAGAAGGATAGTCCTCACTAAGACCTACAGGCTTCACTCATTCGAAGTCATTTTTAACCACTGGACTGTGAAAATGATTGTATACAATTGACAGGTTTCATATTTCTGAACAAGTCTGATGCTATGCATGACAGCCATATGAAAAAAGTATTTTATAATAGTATTGAAAAAAAAGAAAAAAGAAAGAAGTCCCCTTTAAGTCAAGAATATTAGTACCATCTTGGTCGATTAATTGATGACCAATAAAAAGGAACTTGTAAATTTAGTGTTGGTGACTTTAAAGCAGACTTTGGCGGATTGTTTGCTTTTTAGAATGTCTTTTCAATAGAAATTTAGATTACAAATTTTGAAGCTATTCTTACTTTCCTTTTAGCTACTGATTATTTTGAACCTTTTTATAGAACTGGGTCATTGACATATCTGCCAGATTTCTTTCCTTTTACGTACAGTTTAATATTGTTAAAAGATTTTTGCTATAGGAAGCCACAAGAGAAAATAATATAATAATTAATAATTAGTAAAATTAATGTTGTTAAATAAATCCTTATAGTAGCAAATTGGGTTGGGTTATGGGATTTTATAACATCAACTACTGCAAGTTCATACAAAGTCAAAATTTGCTTATTATGTTTGAGTCTATTCATAAATGATGGTCATGTTTTTACTTGAATTTCTTGGAAAACATTGGTCAGGTGTAATTAAAAATTGGTTCAGTTTATACACGGGTCTATAATTAAATGCTGGTTGGCTTTATAATTTAGTCAATGGGGAAGCAACCACCCAGTAAGTGGTTCATTTTGAGAGTCTTTTTTGGGGATGCAGTCAGCATATTATAGAGTCCCTCCCAACTGACCAACTTATAATAGTAAAAAACAGTTTATTTTTCAGAGGTTAGATGTTGAATACACGAAACTGCCTACCTTCCATCAAATGTTGTGATGTGAGGATCGTTCATTGACATACAAATTGCTGTAGAGTCCATATCAATTATGGTGAACTAGAAATAAAAAATGAAAGAAATGAAATATAAAACATCAGAATATTGAATCTTACTATATATAGATAACAGCGTGTATATATATATATATATATATATATATATCCACTCTGATATATCTACCAGAAACATTCTTTAAGCTTAATAACTTTATTAAGTTCATGGTAAATATATCAGGGTAGATTATATATAAGTCCACCCTGTTATACCTACCATAAGCTTTCTTTAAACTTAATACCTCAAAAATGAAGGATTTGCTGATACATGTTTATATGGACTTTTGACCTTGTTTTGGTGTGAGGGATCTGCCCCCCCCCACTAATTTGTATTTTTTGATACACCATATATATATATATATATATATATATTGTGTATATTTAGGCAGCAATTTTTCATTAATGCATGTTCCATTAAATAATATAGACAAGTTTTGTCTATTTTAAGCAAGTTCCTTTTATATTGTCTGATAAGCTTAATCACATTATTGTTGAAAGACGACAGGAAAACACCATATTGATACATGTTTAAATCTAATCTAAGCTTTCGGCTTACACAAGCCATTATCAAAGATGACAATTTCAATAAATCAAACAACAACAGATGAAACAACAATGATAGTCCACCCTTGCTGCATGAAAATTTCCAAGTAACAACAAACTTGTATATATGAGACGCGGAAGTGAAAATCGCGTCACATCTCATGATGTCACACATGACCACATGAGAGTGATAAACCAGAAGTATTAAGTATATAACCGACTTAAAAAAAAAAATAGAAATCGAGACGCTATACCAAAACATTGTTAAACCCCAGAATGAACAAATAATAGAAACAACACCAGAATTTAATGATTTACTTAAAGCTGGGGCATTCAAGGATCACCATGATAAAAGCAGAAACTCCTCAAAAAATACTTTCTAAACAACTAAAAATTGCAGCACAAGAACTACGCAACCACCCTGACATAATTGTAAAAAAAAAGCTGATAAGACTAACATTTTCGTCATCCTAAACAAATTTGGATTACAACAAAAAGCTTGACCACATACTCCATGATCACAAAAAGTTTAAAAAACTCAACAAGAACCTAACCAACCAACTAAAATCAGATCTTAATAAACTCATTAGAGCTAATAATGCTGAACAGAACTCTTTAAAACTTCCTAAAATTGTTTGTGATTATAGACCCAGTTACATATACGGCACAATAAAAACACATAAACCTTACTATCCTCTCCATCCTATCATTTCACAAATTCCAACTCCTGTATATCAACTAACAAAATACATTAACCAACTCATTGCTTCTTACCTTCCTAGTAAATTTAGTGTGAAGTCAACATTAGAAGTAATCCAAATCCTAAAAGTGAAAAACCCGACAATGAAATCATAGCTTCACTGGATGTTGAAAACTTATTTACCAATGTCCCTGTTAGTGAAACTATTGACATAATTATAAGGAATATATACAGTAACTCATCTTTACCTCCACTTAAAATTAATCTGAATATATTACGGAAAATACTATTAGCTTGTACTATTGAAGTCCCGTTCTTAGATCATAGTAATATTATATATATACAACATGATGGCATCTCCATGGGTTCAGTACTGGGTCAACTTCAACTTCAAAAACGTTTTCAAGATAATTCTGTCCTTAAATTCACATATGAAATCAATACTACTAATAAAATTCCCTTCCTTGACATATTGATAAACACAAATAACAAATTTACTATTTCGCCATACAAAAAATCTACCAGCATAAATTCATGTACACTTAACTACAAAAGCGAATATTTATATTATTACAAAATAGCATTTATAAAAAGTCTAATACATCATGCAAAAACCAATTCATCTACAAAACAGATTTTTTACAGTGAACTAAAGAATATAAAACAAACACTTAATAGCTTTCCAAACTATATAGTTGATGAACAAATAAAATACTTTCTTAGAAGTCTTAATACTAAGCAAATAGAACATGATACTGCTTCAACTAATTCAAGACATATTAATCTCTTTTATTGTAGTCAAATGCATACTAATTATAAACAAGATGAAAATATACTAAAAAATTAATAAATGCTAATATATCCACAACAGACCCTAGCAAAAAAATTAGGTTAATCATATACTACACTAAATCTAGTATATCCAACTTAACTATTTGCAATGATTCTTCCCCCACTCCCCATTAGTGATTTGCAGAAAACCAACATAGTTTACAAATTCAAATGCCCTTTGGGAGATTGTATCTCCAATGGATTAAATAATATTTATGTTGGTCACACCACAAACTCACTTTCACGGTGCTTGATTCTACATTTAAATGATAACTCTAACATTTTTAGACATTTAAAACAACATGCCTGTCCACGTACTCAATTCCAGAAAATTCTTGTTGACAACACAACTATACTTAAACATAAAAACAATAAACAAAAATTTAAAATTCTTGAAGCTTTATACATAAAACAGTTGAACCTGAACAAAATAAACTATGAAATCATCACAAATATCCTTAAATACCTATAATTTATAACAGAAGCCATTGGTTTATACCAACGGCTTCCCATAATTAATACTTCTGGTTTTTCACTCTTGCATGGTCATGTGTGACGTCACGAGATGCGATGTGATTTTCACTTCCAGGTCTCATATAAACAAATTTGTTGTTACTTGGAAATTTTCATGCAGCAAGGGCAGACTGTCATTGTGGTTTCGTCCGTTGTTGTTTGATTTATTGAAATTGCCATCTTTGATAATGGCATGTATAAGATGAAAGCTTAGATGGATTTAAACATGTATCAATATGGTGTTTTCCTGTCGTCTTTCAACAATAATGTGATTAAGCTTATCAGACAATATGAAAGGAACTTACTTAAAATAAATAGACAAAACTTGTCTATATTATTTAATGAAATATGCATTGATATATATATATATATATATGCACATTTCATTGAATATGAAAGACAAGGCGCTTTTATTTAGTTTTTTTTTATACATTATCTCATGCAATCTAATAATTTTTTTCTTTTCAGATGATAAATTATATAAAAACTGTCCAAATGTTCTTTTTATCCGAGTGCTTTTGACCATACATTTAGCCATTTTCAAAGATTAAATATTTTAACTGTTAAATAAGAAATAATTTGTATGTATGTATTTATATGATGTTTTCATTTTTTCAAAACATGGTCAAGATATTGTGTCCATATTCATAGTTAATATTATTGAAAAATAGTTTATTTCCTAAAGGTTATCATCAGCCATGCTGATTGCAGGCATAAAAGATTCTCTATAGTGATTAAATGAAAGAGTTTTTTTTTGGAGTCACTAAAATTTACAAGTCATTCCTTGCCCCAGTTAAACATTGATTGGAGATCATTTTCAGAAGCAGTTCAGTTTTACATTGTCAGATGTGTTGAATTTGCTAACTTGTAAAATCACTTATTGTATTTTCAACAATGCATACAGTGTGGATTGTGCAAATGTTATCAATTGTTTGGGAGGTAAATAAAGAATTTCATATCATCCAACAAGTCATTTTGTATGTATTGCTGAAAACAGAATAATGTATTTTAAAAGTATAATTGTTAATATGTAAATTTTCTGTTTTCTATTTTTAGCATTTCATATGAATAGTACACCTGAATATGGTTGAAGAATGAATTTGTCATCAAATTTTGAAAATAACAACATTTTACACAAAACAATGATAAATTGTCTGACATGAAATGGAAAAGTTATATTAAATCAATTGCTAGGTCCGCTGCTAGGAAAATCAATTCACTGTGTTGTCCTAGACACCTTTTCTCACCAGAATCTATCTCACACATTTATACATATATCATTCATTGATACATTTAATATTTCCTGCCACATATGGTCTGGTGCTTCTGTATTTAGAAATTCTTGATAAAATACAAATAATCTGCAATGTTATTGGTGCTAACCTGGCATTTCAGCTACATTCACTTTCCCACTGTAGTAATGCAGGCTCCTTCTGCCTTATCTAGAAATATTTTCATGGCAATTGTTCTGATGAACTTTCCTCTATGGTAACCTAGACTATGAATTTAAGTGTAGTAATAGATCAATGGCAAGGTCTCATCATTTTACAATTGAAATGATTAGATATAATCATAAATTCTATGCTAACAGTTTTTTTCTCAGACTTCTCTCTTTTCTGGCTTGTTGCTTCCCAATCAATTTTGATTTTCAGAAATTTAAATGCAATGCCAATCATTATCTTCTATCTTCTTAATTCCTGTTCTTTTATTGTTCTCTTGCCTAATTTTTTTTTCTAATATTCCCTAATTTCAATACACTAACCTCAAAGATAAACAATGGTCAGAGAGACCTTCTGTTGTAGAAGATGAGGCCTTGCTTGAAATGGCTGAACAACAGCCAAACACAAACATTCATAGGCTGTTGACAAAAATTGGTTCTTCGCAAAGCACCATCAATCGACACCTCTGTAAGCTCAGCCTTGTGAATAGATGCTGTCAAGAATTTCTTCACGAACTGACCAGGATTAAAGGTGTGTGAAAATTTGAAAACAGCTGCTGGCAAATACTCAAGACATACATTTTTGGCATCAAATTGTAACTGGGAATTAAAAATGGATCTATTTTTGTAATCTTAATAAGAGAAATCAGTGGCTTCATTCTGGCCAGGCTTCAGAACCTGTTGTCAAAAAAAGTCAGTTTGAAGAGAAGCTCATGTGTCCTTGGTGGAATTTCAATGGGGTGTTGCACTTTAAGCTTGTCTCAAGGTCATCATCTGAACACTGACCTTTATGCACAACAACTGCAGTGAATATATGATGCTTTGAAAATTCACTAGCTGGCTTTGGTCAATTGAAAACATACACTCCTACAGCATGACAATTCCCCAGCTCACACTGCCAATGTGGCCAAATGCAAACTTGAGAAGCTGGAAGTGATGCTTCAACCTGCTTACAGTCAAGACTTTGCATCATCAGATTCCCACCTTTTCTATGGCTCATTTTCTATGCAGATAGAGGTTCAACAATGTAGATGAGTTTGAAAATGGGTGCAAGAAGTTTTGTCTTTTTTAAGTTTTTGATGTAATAAAATAACCTGTCACCCCCATGAGTGACTACACTATAGGTAGTAACTTCTTATAAGTATCTGTAAGTCAACAGACTACAGAATCTAGTTGCGATCTGTTGAGTACAACTCTGACTTACGTGAGAACTAACAATCTTCCAATTGTAGCACTCACTACTGGATTGACTTGCAATGACCCTGTGCATAACTGTTACCTTTATTCTTATTGTATTGGTTTTTACAATAAGCCTTTATTTACTTTATCCACTGTTTGTCAAATATATGTTCCTATTAGCACAGAATATAACAGTTTTTAAACCAGCCAAAGTTTTAAGCAGGGAATTGAGCTTCTGGTACAATGATTGTAACACAAAAGAATATTATGGGATATCATTTGATGAATAAAAACTTTTTATATGTAATTTGTTTGAAATATAGAAAAACTCTTAGTATTAAAAGTTTTAGTTTCATGTTTATTATAGTTAAGGTAGATATGGGTAGAAATTATAAAAAGAAAATAAATATTTACCTTTTCTTGTGTAATGTCTTGAAATTCTCTTGTTGTTGTGTTGCTTTGAAAAGATGATGAAATAGAGAAGTAGCCTGATTTGTTTCCATCAATTTTATTATCAGACACAGCTTTTAAAGTTACTGTGTATGGTAGATGCCAATTAGTTTCATTTATTTCTGCCTGACAAGCTAGTTGGCTGGTGGGTTGACCCTTCATGTGCCATGTAGTAACCACTTGATGCAGTATGACATCATCAGGACATTTTATTGCACTTTCAGACACACCACTTTTAATCTTCAGTATTATCTTCCATGTGTGAGGGTTGTCTGACAGTATGGACCTGCCTAGAATATGGGGTGGAGCTGTGATGATGACCTTGAATTGCACCCCAGCTTCTCCTTCAATAAGGGTAAAAGTTGTATTATGCTTTACCACCTGAAATGTAAATATATACGTTTAAGTAGACAAACCATTGGCTCTGCAAATGTTATTGTAATTAGGCCTGTATAGTTTTAAGTTCTTTTATATGAAAAACTTAAGTATAGAGTGGTTGTTGGTTTTTAGGCCATCTCTACCCTTATTGAGTTATTTAATATCAAAATCTATTCTTTTATTATCCTTGACTCAATAGGCAGATATTAGTCATGTTTTATACTCGAGTCTACAGGTAGATGACACTGATCATGTTTTATACTCGAGTCTACAGGTAGATGACACTGATCATGTTTTATACTCGAGTCTACAGGTAGACATTGACTGTGTTTATATTTGTAATTATGTTATGGGTCATTTTCATAATGTCTTTTTTAATCATTTCACCCCAAGCAAAAAAATATTGCCACTTAGACACAAGGGTCTACCAAGAATGAAAGAAAATGAAGAGACTACTGAGGAGAAAAGATAATAAAAAACAGGATTCAGGATGACTCAGATATTCTTTGTATTATTATTTTTATACCCTCAGGTATTATACTTATCAGAAATCAGTAGGTCAGTTTAATAACTGATCTGTTATCAAATTTTACATGTAATATAAATAAAGAAATCCCAAGTTAGAATCACATTTTGTATTATCGATATAACTTATTTGTACAGATTTCATTATAATATTAATTTAATTCTACATAAGTAAATAGAAAACTATTATTTTAGATAATTACCTTTATTCACTGATGTTTTTCATAATAAAGTTCATAAGCTTTGAGAGTTGCTCAAATTAGAAGGTTACTGTTAAAATAGTTACAATGAAAGATGTGCTATGTGAGTGAGTGAAAGAGAAGATGATAGGAAGTGAAATTCATGAGAATAGGTAGTGATTGAACTTTGACCTGTAGAAATTAGGATTGTAGGTTTCAGGAAAACATCCATGTGGGTGTCTGTTCCACAAAGTAGCAGTTCCTTCATTTTGAATATGGTGGAAATGTGTGTGATTTGATTCTGTAGAAGTAGTATAGACAGTCCTAGTAGTAAAGATGTAAACTAGTGGAACTAATGAATAGAGGTCATCTGACCATTTCTCATTAAAATACTGATATAGGCTTGTGACAATGGGAAATGGCAAGGCTGCAGAATGGAGATAAGGTGTTATATAGGAATAAAGGGTTGCTACTGACGTTGGAGTTTGAACACAAATCACCAGAGAGCAAACACAGGAAATCCCATTTTCAATAAATAGATCATGTGATGGTAAAAGAAATGTATATATGGGAAATAGTGTGCCGTCTAAGTGATAACTATTTATACACTATCCTCTATTACTATATGGATTGCTATTCTCTATACTATTCACTATACTGATATGTCCCGGAAAGGGATATCTTTGAACGAAGTAGCTAAGTGGTTTTGGCTACTATAACCAAGTAGAATACGGTAGCAGTAATCGATTGGCACACGTAGTCGCAAGTAAGAAGTATAGATCAATGGCGTAGTCCAGTGGGCGTTGTTATAGACTTAGCTCCCAGACTAAGGCTCTGACTCTCGTACATGTCCGTCGGTATTTATGACGGACACCAACCAATCATATCCCAGTGACAGGGAACACAGGTGTACGCATATTCCATTATATCATATACTATTTCACTATGCTGGTCACTATACGGATTACTATTTGGTGGTTACTATATGAGTGAGTATTATTGAACAAGTACTATTAGTGCAAGTGTTATTTGAAGGCATCTGACACCAGTATTGTTCAATGGTGTTACTATAGTTGTATCTGTGATTACAAAGTTTCTACTACAACGAGCATTACAAAAGTGGCAACAAGTACTCACTGACATCACAAAATAAAGTCTTTCCCTAAAAGACTGTGTGAATGATTTTGAACTCTATCAAGGCTGAAAAGTGAAGATTGAACAGCTCAAGCCCATATATGGCAGCAATATTCCATTTTTGGTCTAATCTAGCTCTTGCAAATATAAAGGAAGAGTAAGGTAATTCCTTGAGTGATAGAATGAACTGACCATTTTTCCAACATACATTTTATACGAGGGTTTCATTTAAGTGAATATGAGATGAAATAGTTATTCAAAGCACAGAACCTTATTGTGAGTGCAACCATTGATTATGCTCGATTTAAATAAAATATTTTATTGCACAAATTAAAATTTAATGGATTGCCATTTTTCTTCAATGTGCTGTACCCATCCAGCATGTTGGCGATCATGGCTCTCCACAGCTTTCTATCCTTTGTAGCTCTTAATAAATTTAGTCATTTTGTTATCTCTCCTAAACCTCATCCATCAAAAATTTTCTCACTAAGTAGGTTATGTGTTGTTTTCCTCAGATCATTTTGCCTTCATTCTGGTCCATGAGTATCAGATTTTCCAAGCCCCCTTTCCTCATCTTGTGCTCTAGAAATTTCAACAGTCTGTTTCTGATGTTAAGTATAAGTTTCCTTTTTCTTTCTATTTTCTCTAAAATTTTGTCATTGCTCACATGTTCGGCCTATGGTATTCTCATCATGCGTCTGTAAAACCTCATTTCTGTTCCTTCAAGTCTCTGCTTCATCTTTGATGAGATTGTCCTGCATTCACTGTCATATTGGACAACTGATGCAAACAGTTCAGTACTCTTTTCTTTGTTTCTAATGAAATTTTTCTGTTTCTTAATGCTCTGCTTAGTTCTTGAAATGCACATTTGGCTATCCCAATGCACCTTTAGATTTCAAATAATTTATCCACAACTAGCTTAAAATACCACACTCTGGGTGGGCTTTTAAGTCCTGCAAGGGGCAAATTGGGCCATTTGCCCAAAACTAAAGTGTCCTCTGGTCTAGTTCAGAAAACAGAAATGATAGTTTTGAAGAAATTCCATAGAACTTCAAAATTTCACTTTAATTCTGATTTGAACTGTAAGTCCAATTCCGACCAAAAGACCGATTTGGACTGAAAGTTGATTTGCCCCAAAATTCCAGTTCAGGCTGGGAATTGAGTTCTTCAAATCACAAACTCTATGGAACTTTAAAACCTCATGTCATGAAACCTCTCACTTTAGCTTTGGCATTTTGAAAAAATAAATTTTATTTCTTCAATTAATATTTGGAGATATTTTAAACTGAATTTAAAAATTTTAAAATCACTAATTTTTTTCAGTTATTTTACAATTTAAATCTTTTAACCGTTCTCTTCTCATCAGGACACAAATCCCAATGCTGGAGGTTCAAGCTAAAGATGAAGGGCAGATTTTCAATCCTGGGATCATTATGATACCAAAAAGATATAATATATCTGTACAGAGCAAGTTTGGCTCGAATTAGAGGGGTTTCAGACACATGGATAGATAGACAGAATTTACTGTTTATTTATTTAGAATGTGTGAAATAACCACTGCTTTCTTTATTGAATATTGTTGACTCACTTTAAGAACTTACCGCATTTTAAATTCTCTGCCATAATCATACTTATTATAAAATCCAGGTTGTGTGTGTGTGTGTACGTTTATATATTGGATCGGATTTCCTACATTTTTCAACCGATTTCAACAAAACTTCACAGGACTATGTGAAATTACCTTGTGGTGGTTCTGACAGTGCCAAAAATTGGAAAAACACAATTGTTTTTGCACAAAATCAATTTGAAAACACAGTTAAGAGGCATCGCTAGAATGAAAGGGGGACAACTCATATCGAGTTATTATAAAACCCAGGTTGTTTGTGTGTGTGTGTGTGTGTGTGTTCGTTTATATATGGGATCGGATTTCCTACATTTTTCAACCGATTTCAACAAAACTTCACTTTTTTTTGGCAGGTTGTGTTTCTTATTGCCTTGCACACTTTTTCTTTATTTTTACATTCAGAATGCTTTAAAAATTCCATTTACAAGACAGTTGTTTATAATAAAATTCTATTCAATCAGTAGACTCATAACGATGGAAAAAAATGTTTTTGTTTGAGTTTGGGTTTAACCAATTCGTAAAAAAAAAAAAAAAATGCGTGTCCATCAACCTTAAACAATAATCTTTGTCAATTTTATTTTTCAGTCTTTATGATGGTCGATACTTGATCTATCTCTTACTGTTACATCCCTGGGCAACGCTGGGCTCTACTGCTAGTCACATATATAATGATAATACCATTCTTGAGTTTATTCAGACATAGTCTGCTCCATCTTGATCAACACAAGTAGACAATTCAGAAGATAATAGTCAATGTAAGTAACTAATATTAATTTCTATTATGAAACTGCAGCAAAGACACTGAAGCAAAGTATGGCTGAATTAAAGATTGCAATTTGGATCTACATACAAAAACATTAAGCAAAATTAATTTTCCTCAACAAAATCCAGACAAAATCTAGAGATCGATATGCAATGTGATAGGTACTGATCTTGCATCTAGTCTAGAGTCACTTTCTCACAGACATGATGTGGCTTCCCTTTGTCTCTTCTACAAGTATTTTCATGGCAACTGTTCCAATGAGTATATTTCACTGGTTCGCAGACTGCATGAATTTAAGCGAGCTGCTATGCTGGAATCTTGGTTCCACCCTTTCACTGTCAAAACGGTTAGATGTAACTGTCTCTTCTGCTCAACAGATTCTTCTCTCACACTTCCCATCTGTGGAACTCCCTTCCCCTTGCTTACTTCCTCAATAACTATAATCTTCAAATATTCAAGTGTAATGTCAATCAACATCTGACTCCCTGAGCTTGTTCCCGATCTTTCTCTGTATCCTTTCCTCAAACACACCTCTTTACTTTTGTTCTCAATCCTCTGTAACCCTTTGCATGCTAGTGGCACTCCTGCCTTGCTTCGGGTGAATTGCTTTAAAAAAATTTTTTTTTAAATTATTAATATTGTTACCTGAATATCAGCTGTGAAGGTTTCACTCCAGCCAAGAATATTTCTAGTTTGTTCACACCACTTCTTGTAGCAGATGCTAACAGCACATTGTAACTGCAAGAAAATAACAAAGTATTAAGAAAAAGATCATAAAGGCTTTAGATTTATTTTCTTCCCTTGGATAACATAACTGGAGTAAACAATTTTCATTAATTCTACCCAACACCTAGGTTTTTTTTTTAATAAAAATCAATATTACATGTATATAAAAATCAATATTACATGTGTATACATGTAATATCGATTTTTATAATAATGTAATATTGATTTATATATCATGATATGAATTTTTGAATAAAAAGGCAACATTATTAGTCTTCAGCTCTATCATTTTATTAGGCAACAAATCATTGTAAATCATTATTTCAACAAGTTGACTTTTGTAATTTGGAGGTATCTATTCTGATCTCAATTATTGGAATCATTCTATTATGATTTCAATTACTGAAAGTATTCTATTTTGATAGACCAAAACTAATCTCATGTCAGTTATTGGAACCATTCTATTCTGTTCTCAATTATTGCAACCATACTATTCTGTTTTCATTTATTGGAACTATTCTATTCACATCCCAATTATTGGAACCATTCTATTCACATCCTAGTTATTGGAACCATTCTATTCTCATCTCAATTATTGGAACCATTCTATTCACATCCCAATTATTGGAACCATTCTATTCTCATCTCAATTATTGGAACTATTCTATTCTCATCTCAATTATTGGAACTATTCTATTCTCATCTCAATTATTGGAACTATTCTATTCTCATCTCAATTATTGGAAACATTTATTCATTTTCTTCCTTTTATATTCACATATTTCTATCTTGAATTTGTCATAGGCTTTTTGCAAATAAATAATTGTATTGTGAAGACTTGTTTGTACATACCTTGGTTCCTCTTTTTACTTTTTTAGCAAATGATTCTGGTAGTTGATTATGGAGTGTGCTGATGCTGCTTGTGTATCCATTTATGATCTTGCCATCAAAAAGCCAAATATAGTTTATTTGATAAGACTGAGAGTTATCCATATTAAAATCAGAAATTTGGCAACTATATGTGTCATTACTTATCTCAAAAGATGTATCCAGTTTAACTTTGAGTACTTGTGGTGGAATACCTTCTTTTCCAGCTGGAGTACCTTCAACAAAGAAATTAAAATATCATATAAAATATATTATTCCCATGTTTGCTACTGTTAAAAATATTAAATTTTTTCTAATTGACAAATTTTATATTATTTGAAACTGGAAGTTTGAAGATTATTATATTAATCTCTAGATCATTTTAACTGAGAAAAAATTTAGTTTTTCTTTAAGAAAATTCAAAGAAGAATCTGCAATATTATTGGTATCTTGGCTTTAATCACTTTCCCATGCTTTTCTTTAAATATTTTCATAGTAATTTTTTTCTGGCAAACTTTTCTTTTTGGTAACTCAACTTCATGAATTTAAGTTTAGTACTAGATTGGCAACTCGGTCTCATCATTTTATTGTTGAAATTGCTAGATCTAACCATATCTTCTATTCTAATAGTAGTTGCTTCTCTTGTGCTTCTCACCTGGAGAACTCTCTTCTGGCTTCTTGACTTTCTGTCAATTACAATCTCCAGAAATTTAAATGCAATATAAATCACCATCTTGTCTCTTTGCATTTTGTTCCTTTTATTGTCCTTTCTCCTCAATAATATTTTTGCATTTTCTTTCACGCTCAGTATTCTTTTTGCATCTTAGTGGCTTTATTGCCTTGTTTGGGGACAAATGATTAAAAAAATAAACTGTCAAATAGTAAATCTGCTAAAATTTGTGATATTTAACTGGGTTGTAATAAATGACAATATGTCCTTATTTGTTGTTTAATTGTGGTTAATTTATGAGCATAAAAAAATAGGTTTTGATAAAGTGTTGCTTTGTTAGTTGATTTCAGGACATGTCTATTCTTGTTGGTTTATTTTGTATGGGGTTCCCAGTGAGGATCAAACTCGAAACTTAGTATTAATGCTCAACCAGGTTAACCATCACCTCTTACCAATTATTGGTTGGTTGATTTTATGACATGTTAACTATTCTTGAATCATTTGATGACAAATTTTTTATGAGGCACTCAGTGAATACTAAAGCCACTACTCAGTATTAATGTTCAACAAGACTAGGTTCATTAACCATTACACCATCAATTTTTTTTAGTCATTTCACCAAAGAAAGACAATAAAGCCACTAAGATGCATGAGCATTAGAAAATATGAGAAGAACAGAGGACAATAAAAGAACAAGAATTATAAAGACAAAAAATAATGACTAACACAGAATTTAAATTTTTGAAGATCAAAGTTAATTGGGAAGCCAGAAGAGAGTTCCACAAGTGAGATGTGATAGAAGAAACTGTTAACATAGAACTTATGGTTACATCTAGCCATTTCAACTGTAAAATGATGATACCTTGCTGAAAATCTAGTACTATGGTTAAATTAATCAAGTCTAGGTACCATGAAGGAAAATTGATAAGAACAATTACCATCAAAGTATTTATAGAAAAATTCAATGATGGCAGTGGGAAAGTGATGAAGTTGAGATATCAGGACTGATAATATTGCTATTCCTCTTTAGATTTTATCAAGGAGCTCAAGATAAATAGCAGAAGCACCAGACCATATGTGGCAGCAATAATCTAAGCATGGATGAATGGTAAACTTATAAATATGTAAGATAGAGTGTGGTGAGAAAATTTTCTAGGATGATACAGGGAATGAATTTTCCTGGCAGCAGACCAGATAAATTTCATATTTTCCACTTCATGTCAGTTAAAAATATGAAATTTATGAAGTACATATTGGAAAGAAAATATTGATTTTTCTTCATATTATTTCATTGTTTGGTATTTGTTAAATTTCATATTATGCAAATAGCATGAAGTTTAACAAATGTCTAATGAAAAAAATAACACAAAAATAAATTAATAAAAAATCAAGTGAATTTCATGCCAAATATGAAAATGTACTAATGACGATAAACAGACAGAAGAAAATCACAGTAAATGTAAAACTAATTTTCATTGACTGAAACCTAATTTTGAACCTGAATTGAAATTTGTAGATTCAAATAAAAGAGTCCTGGAAGTTGAACAGGAGTTAATTGTTCCTGGTTTATTTGCCTGAAAGAGGATAGGAAGGCTAATGTGATTATTTTACTGGTCTGAAACTCCCAATGCTACAAAGAGTTTTCATAACTGATGAAGCTTCCTGTTGCACTGCAAGGGTGTTGGAGACATACATGGAATATTTTTGATTAAAAAACAGAAAAAAGTCAATTGATACTTTGCTGTTTATTATCCTTGCATGTTGACAACATAAGCATATAGATACCTCACTAAATATCAAACTCATGAACTTACTTTCAGCACAAATTGATTGGAATGAGTTCCATCCATAAGCCTGGACCGGGTTTAAAATCTGAGAAGCATTGCTTAACAGACACAGGTGCCGTCTTGCATTGTAAGCAGCATATTTACAAGAATTCTTGCAAAGGAAGATGCACTGCTTCCAAGTCCAGACCTTTTCAAATTTGATTGCATTAGAGTCTGCTACCACAGTGGATTTCCATTCTTTGAATATGTGTTTTTTGTCTTTGCAGATATCTGGAAAAGAAAAGAAAATTTAATTTTATAAGTAGAAAACTTTGTAAAAGCATTACAAAGGAAATGGGTGAAAGGCATAGTGTTAACTATGTTTGTTGGTATGATACAAAATTTCTTTTGTTCCCCTACTAGTTTATTTAACCCTGTGGTAGTCACATGTTGGTGTTTTGTTACCCCTAATGCTGGTTTGGTTTGGTTTGGTTTATTTTATGACATATCAACCTCAATGGGTTATTTAATGCCAAACAGATTTTTATTGGTTGTAATATATTATTTTTTCAAAAATGTATTGCCGGTAATTTTTTTATTTAAAAAATGCATAGCTGGAAAATTTTTTTAAAAAAATGTATTGCTTGTAATAATTTTTACAAAGTATTTCTGGTATTAAAACCTAATTTTACACTTTCATAGTGTTTTTTTGATCTCAGCTTGAGGATTAACTATTTACTCATAATTGGGACCCTAACAGGTGCTACCACCCCAGGTCAAGGTGGACCTGGGAATACCAGCAATTAAGAGGTGGTTCCACACTCCTCAAAAGCTCTTGATCCGAGTCCTTGCTGTTGGATGTAGTTTATCATCATACTCAGGACAAAGTTAATGCTGGAAAATCTTCTCACAGATGACTTGAAGCAATAGAAATATCGTCCTACAGAAGGATGTTGAGAATAATGAGAATTTTTTAAGGAAAATAGAAACAAAAAGGACGTTCATGTTCAGAATCAGAAAGTGACTTGAAATTTCTAGGGAACATAATGAAGAAAGAGGGATTGGAGAATTTGACATTTGTTAAAGAGGGGCAGAGGGAAACAGTGAGTAACCTACCTAATGAGTTTGTGTAAATGGATGGCAGATAAGGCAGTAGGAAGTATAGTAAAAAAGCAAATATTGCTAAGAGCTACAAAGGATAGAAAGTTGTAGAGAGCCATGATCACCCATGTCTAGAAAGGACATAGCACGTAGAATAATAATAACTGCAAGATACTTGATGAAAGAAATAAAAATAAAGTATGATTAATGGACCAATGTGCAATGCCATGAAAATGGTATAGTATTAAAATAATATAAATATTATATAATATCAAGATAACATACCTTGTGGACAATACCAATCAAGATATTGCCATGGAGCCTCAGTAGACAAGAAATAAGTACCCACATCAGACCACCGGGATTTGGATAAATGGCACTCCTTAGTCATGCTATTATACTCAATAGAGCGGCACAAAAATGAAGATTCTTCAAGGCAAAGTTTCTTACAGGCGTCCACATTTGTCACATTTGGAGTAATGGAATCATCATAGAAGACAATCATTTTGTTGTTATGAGTTGTCCATGTTCTATCAGAGCTGGGGCATGGTTCTAGACAAAAGGAAAAAAAAAGAAGAATATATTGTTTTACTTTGTCGTTAAAATATTTAATTCTCTTCTTATAGGTTTAAATGTTTTATTTATATATGTAATTTATAAATTTGTCTGTATTTTCTTTATGAACTTGTTTTCCTGCTTATTGAATTAAAAAGGGCATAAAATTAATCTACCAACATTTTTTCACAAATAATTGAACATAACACACCAGGAGCTTTGGTCCAATTACTTTGGCTCTGACTTGGATCACATATCTGAAGTGCAGATTCTGGATTTCTTTGATGAGCCCAGTAGCATTGGCCATCAATGATACAACTGTCATTCTGGAATATAAAAATGATATAACTGTCATTCTGAAATATGAAAAGTAACTATTCCATCATTCTGGAATGAGTCTCAAATATATAAATATGACACAACAGTTATTCAGAAATGCCTAATGAATTGTTTGAAATCTACAGGACTATATATATATATATATATATATATATATATATATATATATATATACATACAGACATTTCACATTTCTTTTTTTTCTTTTAATACCATGACTTCCTGGGAATGACAATGAGATGGTTGAAATTCAGTTTCTTTTCTCTTATACATGTTGACATTCAAGGCTAAAGAGCCCAGTTTACCCTGTTATTTAACCCATAATAAGTATGATAATAAATGAAAAAATAGTCCAAATGTAAATATGAATAAATTCAAAATACATTTGTCATTCTTAATATTGGACATTTGGGAAAGAAGCATTGTAGTCTGGTTTAAAGTATTTATTCATTAGTTTCACTGAAAATAAGTTAAATTTATGGATAGATGAAAAACATTAGCACTAAAACATAAGAGCTGAAGAATATGGCCAGAAAAGTTTTTAAAAAATCAGAAACAATTCTAATTCTGTGAGTTTTTTTTTGATTAATAGTTTCCTCTCTTCAAGAAGACATTCATTCCAAATAATTATGGAATCTATACAAATAGAAAAACAAATATGAAGTATATCAGCTCTGCATTAAATGTACTGACTTTTTTTTAATCCTTTCACTTCAAGCAAGATGATAAAGCCACTAAAATGCAAAGTGTTACTGAGAAAATCAAAAGACATTAGTGATGACAAAAGACAATAAAGAAGCAAGATTCAGGAAGACAAAAAGATGGTGATTGGTGTTGCATTTAAAATTTTATAGATTGTGACAGAAAAGCATGAAACCAAAATAGAGTTCCCCAGGTGGGAAATGCAAGAAAAGAAACTATTAGAATAGGACATATGGTTGTATCTAGCTATTTCAACAGTAAAACAATGAAACCTATTTACCAATCTAGCAGTACACTTCAATTCATGTAGTCAAGTAGTAACCCCTTTGTTGTGGATATATTTGAGTAAGGATCAAGAAAAGTAATAAAGCCAACAAGGATAACAGTATTAGTTGAAAGAACCTTTAAAAAAATGAAAATAACAACTCAGAATTATCAAATAATTCTGTTCATCCATATAAATAAAAAGTGTCTGTCTATTGTAGACTGGGAAACTACAGGATGAATTTCAACAAAACATGACATGCAAACAGGTTATGACCCGGGGAGTGTCATAGTCAAAATTTGCCCTAGGTCATGAAAGGTTAAAAATAAGGTTAAAGAAGCCATTTTTCATGGAAATTAAACATTTATTTCCATGTAAATAAAATAGTATATATAGAAGATAAAACAACATAAATGGCAGTAAATTAATAAATATTTACATCCTTTTGTCATTTAATAATCTATGCAAATGAAATGAAGTGTCTGTTTTTTTATTTAAACAAAACTAATTCTTGAGCAACACTATGTGCTTCTGCTATTTCTGAATTAAGCTTGAAGACAGAGATGAAAAATAAAAGATTTTATAACATGCATTATCACATAAAGAATGGCATTTTGGTTAAATATTTTTTTTAATTTTATGATTTGATTACATCATAAATACATTGTAATATGAACGAAGAAAAATATTCTTGATAAATGATTAAAATCTATGACTTACCCTTTGGACACAGTTCATATTTTCATGGTTGCAAGAGTAGCACACAGGGTTGTAACTCAAAAACATCATTGGGTTGCTCATTATGCTTCTATGGTTGCTTACTTGAACCATGAAATGGCCACTGGTAGAAAGTTGACATTGGACCTCAGTGAAACTTTTGAAAACAGCTTGAGTGATAACAGATTTCAACAGTTCTTTTCCTTTGGATGTTACCTAATTTTAATTTAGAAAAAAAAAAAAAAATCTCCAAATAATTCAATGCTTTCATTTAATCATAGATGAAAAATGTTTGTCTGAAAATATTCATTGTCATAAGATTGATTGATTTGTTTTCTATGGCTTATCAACCCATTTGTTTTAAAAGCCAGAAAATATTTTTAGGATGTAAGAATTTTGGGGGAGATAATAATGGTTTACTGATACAAGTCTTACTACTTAACCCATAGCAGGGGGAGAAGAGGTGGATTCATACCTAATCAGAATTTGATAAACAAAAAAATTATAATGTGAATATAAAATGGGTGATAAATTTTATATGACACTCAATATATAAACGAATCCCTCACTTTGTGGTCACGGTAGTTTATACATTTACAGTAGAGATAATGTAAATAAACTTTAAGTACATGCCTGTGTAGCTAATCATTATTTGATTGATTTGTTCATTCATTTTTTACAGCTTTGCAGGTTATTTAAAGCCATAAAACATTTTTAGATTGTAAGAATTTTTTTTTTTTGAGATAATGATTTAGTAGTACAAGTCTCACTAATTAACCCATAGCTAGGGTGAAAAGTGTCAGATTGATACCTTTCCCAAGAGTATTTTTGCATAAGTGAATATAACAAGCTCAACAAGAATTGGAACTTAGCTGTCTGATTAATAATTTGGGGCCGTTATACATTACGCCACCCACACATGCACACTTACATCACCTGGTATTCCCAAGTGGGCACCCATCTAGGTAATGACCAGGATTGATGTTTCTTCAGTTATCATATGGGAACTGGTGTTTCCATGGGATATGACCATAGCCCACATTATCATAAGAATTAATAGAAAACAGTGTATGTTGTAGTACTCATCAATTAAATTTCTTTTCATGAAAGAATTGTTATGATAGTATAAAAACAAAAGTTATTTGATTAGAATTTGTTTCTCTGTCTATGGTAAATATATAAGACAGTTTTTGAAAATTTCTACTTTGAAATATTTTCCCAATGAACTGACACCTCCATAAACAGAATTTTATTTTTCAACAACAAAATCAATATCATCGAGACAAAACCGGACTGATGTTAAGCAGATGAACAAATGATTTTTGCTTTAAACCTATTGGTTATAATATTGAGATTTTAACCAATTTCAAGAGTTCCAGGCAATGGCGATAAACTACATCTGGCAACAAGGCCTCTGATCGGGAGGTTTTGAGGAGCATGGAACCACCTCTTAATTGCTGTTGTTCCCAGGTAGCATCTGTTAGAGTCCCAGCTATGGGTAAATAGTTAACTCCCAAAACTGGGGTCAAAACACTATGAAAGTATGAAAATGCATTTTTATAGTAAAACAAATTACCAGTAATATATTTTTGTAAAAAAAAAAAATTACCAGTAATACATTTTTTAAAAGAAATTACTAATGTTCCCAAGAAAATTAAAATTTGGCATTAAATGACCCATAAGGAGTTGATATACCAGTAAACAAACAAGTAAAACCAATTTCAACTTATTTTTATACATTTATTTTTCATTTTCTGATATTTTACTTATTTATTTTTAAGGCTTATTTACTAATTTATCAAAATACAAGATAAAGTAAAATAGACCAATTTTTATATTAATTGTAGGTCATGGCAATGCATCTTTGCGTAAATTATATTCAATTTTTTTTATTAAAACAGAATTTTCCAGGTGATGGTAAAAATTCAAAACAATTTTGAAAATTTCTACTTTAACATTTTCTGGCATCATAAAAATAATTTTATCTAAAAGGAATAAAATTTACATTGCTGAGATTAAGCATTTTACCAACTGATTTTTACTATTACTATATCATTGTAAAACTTAGATTTTAACTAGTTACAATTCAGTTTTTAGTTTGTATTTTTTGCCTTTTATTGATTTATATATTTCTGGCAAACTTGAATCTTCTTTCCCACAAAAAAACAAAAAAAACAAAAAAAAAAACGAAAAAAAAATAACAATGTCAAAGAATGGTTTTTCCCTTAGCACTATTATTTTAACTACCTTCACTTCTCAGTTTATTGTTTTAAAAAGTAACTATTAGGATTGTAATAAAACTTACACATATGATGAAAGTGAAATTATACATATCTTTTTGCTCTTGGGAATTTACAATAGAAATATTAAACAATATCTATTTATTACATTGTTTATCTACAAGAATAATGTTATATTTACAACATTCTAAAAACTGATATAATTAAAACAAATTCAATTCAATATTTATCATATACAAATTTATAAAGAAATATGAAAACAATTTTTATTCATAAATTTATAAACATTTACTATATTAAATTATGTGGACCAGCAATAAGGAATTCCTTATTACCATTTTATAAAGTTTGAATCAATTGGCAATTAACTGATGTTTTGCCAACCATTCCAATAAATAATCTAATAATGTAAATCAATAATAAATTAATAGTCTTTAATATTTTTTTATCAATTCTCAAGAACAAAGAAAAAATATATATTCACTTTCATATGTTTAGCTTTCATTATAATTCTAATCATCACTTTTTAAAACAATAAACATTGCCAAAGAGGGAAGGTAGTTAAAATAATAGCAGTGTCAATGGGAAAAAAAAACATCCTTTTGATACTGTATTTTTGCTGGCATGAAGGTCTAAGTTTGCCATATTTTTAAAGTTTAAATATACCACATTTCTTCAGGACAAGCAATAAACTAAAAGAACTCAATATTTATTAATTATAGGGATTTGTATATTGTCGTAACCTTAGGGAAGATTACTGAATAGAATAATCACACGATGGTTGGTAATGAATGATAATATTTAGGACAAGAACAACACATAAGATTTGCCAGCAGTGTGTAGAAGAATTAGTCAACTTCTAGAAGTGAGTCAAATAATTTCCACAATGACTGTCCAACTGTAGACCAACATACAGTATTTACTATTGTATTTGTGTGAATGGGGACATATCTATTATCATCTGTAGGTATGCTAAAATATATATCATAGCACTTTTAATTCATCTTCATCTTATATGCATCTTTGATTAAAACAACATTTTTCAATTCATAATTGTGATCATGAGGCATTTCTCTCCACATGTCTCAACAAATACATTAAATAAGTTGTCTAAAGTACCATAGGTGATACACCCATGGGTGAATGGTCAGAAATCAGAGAAGGCTACAGTGCCATGCCATCTTCTGACTGTTTGAACCCTTGTACTAAGCTTGAGAAGTTTATTATTTTCTGTCACGGCTCAAAGTAGGGGGCCAGTTTTTCTCTTCAAGACAACATGTAAGGTAGATTTGTTTTTGAAATTACCTTTGTCTTATTTTTGCATAGACCTACAGGACCTACAATGCAGCAGGCTGGTTTGAATTCAGAATTTCCTTCTCCTAGAGTGGTTTACCAACTGATTTTTACTATTACTATATCATTGTTAAAACTTAGATTTTAACTAGTTACAATTCAGACCCAAAGCTATAGGATCTGCTCTGCTATTTTACCTATAGCTGGGGGGTAGTTGGATTCGTACCTTTCCCAATGGTATTGGCATGTAAGTGAATGTAATGAACTTAACTGGAATTTGAACTCAGTCAGAGCTGCTAACAATTACTCCAACATACCTCTTAAGCAAATAAGTAAAGTTAAATATTAAGAAAAGATAAAAGTAGGACACAAATGTATATAAAAAAGTAAACTGCCTGGCCAACATGACCTGAGCTAAAGATCAAACCATATGAACAACATATTTATTCAAGTGTACATTGAGTAAAGGTATATGTTGTCTTATTGTATAACAGGTATTTTTTTTTCAGAACTATGAAATGAAATGTATTGAGGTGAAGAATTAGATTCCATGAAATGAACTTGTCTTTCTCATATTATCTGATACAAAAAAAAAAAAAACGTAAAAAATAAACTGGAGAATATTTTGTAAAAGTAAAGCCGAGTGAGGTGATTAAACCAAATTAAACCAATAATTTAGAAATTTTCTCAGAAATCAAATTAATTGAAATTACCAAGATGAATGAATCTAGTAAAAAACAAAACTTTTTGCCATTAGCCTATTATGGCAGAAGTTGACCAATCTGATCATTAAAAAAAGGCTGAAATTTTAAAATAATTTTTGTAGTTTAGCATTCATTTGCTTCCCAAACTTTTTTTTTTTATCTGGAACACATTTTTGGAATGAAAATTTGCTCACACGTCACCAAGCTTTATGAGATAAAAACTACATTTAAAAATAAAAGAACAGAAAGGGCTAAAAGAGGTAACTGTGGGCTCAAAGTAAGACCATTAACATTGATAACTCTCTCCTCCAATTTGCAGAGCCTAATTACTATATTCTTAATATTTGATATAACACAAAAATATCACAATGATAAATCGATCAATAACTATTTATACTGAACTCATTCACGCAATTACAAGTAATTCATAATAATATTTTAAATTTTGAAATCATTTATTTTGGCATATGAATTTTTTGAAACTATTTCTAAATGTTTGTCTTTCACTCATTCCACCTCACCTGCTATCCTCTTCTGCCACACCCATGCGTCATGCTGCACCATCTGGGAACATTCCAACCCCCAACAACATTTGTCAAAATCACTTCTTTGATGATACTTCACCATACACATTAACCTATCCACTATACTGACTATCTACAGGAACCACATCTCTGTTGCTTCTTCCTAAGTGAAGAAATTGTTCACCAATCAGTGTCTTATAGGAATTTGATCTTAAATAGCAATTCAGTAGTCTTGTATCTAATGATATTTTTATATGTCTTAATACTTTACTTAGCTTCTGGAAGTCCACTTTTGCTTTTTCTTTGTTCCCTTGAGTTTTTGTGTCACATTTTCCATTATCAATTGATACATTACCCAGATTATTTATTTTTACCAGCTTGATTATAACATCCCCAATATGTAGCTCATGTCTTTGATTGTCTCTTTTGCTGACAACCATAAATGATACCTACTTATAAAAATCAATATTCTTTTGAAATCTTACCTTAATTTCAGTGATGTGACACATGGTAGTATTTTCAATGAATGCATCACCAAATACAGACACCATGTCACATCTATTTGTCACATTGTAACATATGCCATTATTCTGAAGGTAAACAATTGTTGGAGCTGCAGTTATATTAACTGAACAGTCAACACCAGCAAATGGTAGATCGCATTCACATTTTCCTGTGTAAAAATAAAAAAAAGAACATGAGCATAGAATTTATAGAATGATTTTTTTTTCTGTTTAAATTTTTGAAATGAGAAGTTATTTACATGCAGACTATTGTCCTCATCTTTGTTGTTGTTATCACAACATTTTATCCGTTTTGCCATCCAGCTATCATCAGGTGTACATTTGTGCGAGTAACCTACAGGAGATTTTGAACTGAACGTTTTAATATATGGAGGTAGATTGTTCTCATTTAATTTCCCATGTCTTGTTCGGATTTTAATACTGTCCAGTTAATTGCTTACTGATTATTCTGTACATTACTGTATTTTCATATGCTAAAATACCCTCAAAAATCATTCTGCATCCTAGCACTGAAAGGTCAGATTGTAGGTAGGAATTTGCTGACCCTCACAAAACCCAGTCACAAGCAATCACAAACCTCATCCATATAAGCCTACAATTTTAATTAATACCATATATCCCCTTAGTATCATACCATATACATTGATTTTTTCTGTTGAGTTGTGCTGATAATGTGTAGGTAGCTTCCTACCAGTACTGTAAGTCTTTTGTACATTTAGGTATACTGTATGGCATCTTTACAAACCCCAACTACTATCATGTAATATAACCTGACAGTTACGTTATACAGTGAGACCCGGATATAAGAGAGATGTTCTCTGGTCCCAAATTAGAGCCCGTGTTAATGTAAACAAAATAGACCAAAGAGAAACCCGGATATAAGAGACTTCTTCTCTGGTCCTGACAACGGTAGTGATGATGCAAAAGCTATATATTGTTTGTGCTCTTGAACACAACCCTGAAACATCAGCAACGAGTTGGATGCAAATACGTCGTGTTGAGATGCCTAGTTGCTTGTAGTGGCAAGTATATGTTGTTTCTGACAGAAATAGTTGTAACATTGTGCTAAACTGTAGAAAATTTAATTAATAATAGCCACAAATATTTAATAATATGTTCAAAATGTAATAATTTTTTTTAATTGATTGTTTTTTTTTATGACTTATCAACCCATTTGCAGGTTATTTAGAGCAAAAAATATTTTTAGATTGAAAGAAGTTTTTTCCAGATAATAGTTTAGTGATACAAGTCTTACTAATTAACCCATAGCTGGGATAAGAAGAGGTGTATTCATACTTTTCCCAAGGATATTTGCACATAAGTGAATATAATGAACTTGACTGGAATTGGAACTTGGTTTTCTGCTTCCAAGCCATTATCCATTACACGACCTGCATAACCAAGCTTACAGCACTTGGTATAACCAAGTGGTCACTCATTTAGGTACTGATCACGCTTAATGTTGTTTAATTCAGTGACTGGTAGAGGAACCAGTGTTTCGGCATAATGCAGCTGTAATAGGAAAACCTTCATAAATCTAACATGCTTTGCTACAAATTTAAATTCAGCTGATGAATCTAAATATTATAAAAAAGTAAATCTGAGAAAATTAATAAAAAAGGAACACATTTTAAAGCACTGATTCCCAACTGATTTGGGGCTATGCCTCACTTTGGTATTTCTAAAATTCTGGTGCTCCCCACCCGTGATATTTAATAACTTATTCTTGAATTGCCCCCTTATTCTGTTGGTATAGTAAGCCAAAGGGTGCACATCCTACACATGCCCCACCAAAATATTACTGCCTCCCATGTTGGGAATCATTGTCTTAACGTCTCTATAAATTTAACATATTTCACTATTTATCCCACTTTATCAGGATTTTGGAGGGGAAGTGGAATTCAAATTCATTCAATTTCTAAAAATTTTCTAATAAATCTAAATAGTGAAAATAAATTTATAAAAATTTTCCTACTTGTTCTTTATTTAATAACTGATTTCTTTTTTATTAGTTACCAATAATAATAATAATTTATAACAGCCATATGCAGAAAGAATTTTATGAAAAATTAACCTTTAAGGCATTTTCCTTGAGAAGAACAATCATTAGGACAAAGACCGTTAAGGATGGCAGGTGGGAAGTTGCCATTGATCCAAGATTGTGGCATTCTTTCTAAATTCATTTTGCACTGTTCCAGAAATGACTCAAGTAGAGAAGATGCCATCTGTAGGTCACTGGTAATCTGAAATTACAAATAAAAATATTATTTTGTGAGAAATTGATATCCAGTTGAGTTGCAGAAAGAAAGGCCTGTATTATGAGCCTTGTTAGATAATGACTTTTGTTATGATGAAATCAAAATGATACAATTAGCAAAGTGCAGAAAAGTGATTAAGTTTTGGTTTTAATCTATAAAAAGTTAAGAAAACCTGAAGAATTAAATACCATTCATGAATGTATATTTGCATAGAAAAAATGATGCAATGCATACAAACAGAGATCATAGCTTAATATGCAATATATAGTGGGCATGTGGCCAAGTGGTTAGAATGTTAGTATTCCAACCATTACACCAGGGTTCAAATCTCACCATGATCGATCTATCAGGAAAGTGACTTTTTGATAATATTGTCCTAGGGAGTCAATCCTAGGATGTGGCACCATTGAAAAGAGCCTGAAAACAAAATCATGGTTAACTCAAGCAGAATGAAATTGTACTGTTTAAGTTGTGCTAGCATGAAGTTACAAGTCATTGTGACTGAGGGTTTGGGTGTACTCACCTTGTTTGAACTGTTGACCATGCCAGATTATGATCTCTCTCTGCTAGAAACTCTAACTATGGTCCAGTTAACAGTCTTCTTCTATGTAGCATATTCCTTCATAATTTCCTGCCTCTTGTAGCTCTTAGTAAATTTTGTCTTTTTGATCTCTCTCCTAAACCCTGCTCAGCCATCCTTTTACTCAAGTTTTTTAGGTAGGTAATATGCTGTTTTCCTCTATCCTTCTTACTTCAGTCTGTCCTGTCAGTGTCAAATTTTCCAAACCCCCTTTATCTCATTATGTGCCCTAGAATTTTCAACTATCATATCTGATCTTTACAATATAAAGTCAGTTTATGAACCAGTAACAAACTTTTACCAAACAATTTTTGTATGCTTTTGAATATTTACTATACAAGTAGGTGATGGAAATTTTTTTCCATGTGAAAGTGGGTGATGACACAAAAAGCTTGGAAACCCCTGAAATCAGTACTTCCCTGAGTGCTAAGCTCTTAAACTCTTCAAATCAAGGCTCAATCATTATCTGTCCTCCTTATCCTCATAATCTTCTCTTCCTGTTACCTTCCACTTATATCTCACATGTCATTCATCATTACTATTCCAATCCTCTATTTGAATGTCTCTTGAGTCTTGTATTTAAAAAGAATTAGAGAAAGGGAAAAGATATCTTATATGTTTGAATTTAATGTCATAGTTTTACTTTCAGTGCATGTTAATTCATTTTTTTAAGAAAGCTACAAAATGTTTATCATATATTCCATATATACCTTTAATTTAGAAAGATTAGAATCATAATAGACTTACCTGTATATCTGTCACACATTCTTCAATTTCTGAGGTCATATTTGACATCACATATGGCTTACATAAAGCATACACAGGTTTGTTTTTTAAGTATTTTTCACAATATGTTCTGGCAACTTCAAGTGTAAATTTATTAGTGGACCATGACGGAAATGTCTGTAATTAAAAACAAAGATTAAATTGATGGAAGACTTGCTTTAAAAACTCTAAAAAGTTTAGAAAATTTTAAAGATTTTTTTTGTTATTTAATTTTTCATTATAAATAATATAATAAAATATAAATCTTGAATATAGGCAAGTTTTCTTTTTCATTAGATTAAACCAAGAAATTTAACTTGGAAATCTTAATATATAATGTATAATAGCTATAAATATAATAATTGGATTAAAATAGAAACATTAAGAAAAAACAACAAAAGACAAGATAGAATAATAAGTTTATATTACTGTAAGTGGTAATATTGAAAAGCAGATGAAAAATAGATTAACTGGTTTGTCATTCCTCTCTCATCAGATGATGAGAGAGGGACAAACAACAAATCAATTTCTAATTTATGGGAATGTAAATGTTTATTTTTCTTTATCCTTTTCTGTTGTTTTAATATCTCCTTTCTAATCAAAATTATTATATTACATCCCCCCCTTTTAAAATATTTAAACTGTGATGCATTATATACATAAATAAAGGATTAAACTGAAAACTTTATACATACTAGTCAATATGTTATTATGTGTAGTAAAGTCAGTTATTTCTAGTTTATCTATATAAATAAAAAGTGTGGAGTACAGGTGTCCATCCATTTTTCAATCTTGGCAAACCATAAACAACCTGAAGTATGAGGTAGTAACTACTTTAGTTTTTATTCAACTGGTTTAGGTTTATTTCTTTGGTTGTTTATAGTCATAATGTGTTGTATTGTTAAGGAAAGGCCTAGGGTAGTAGTAGCAGTTTGTTATCTAATGTGATATGTACAGGAAGGGAAACTGGTGTGGACTGCAATATAGTGTGGCCTTGAGGTGCTTGCAGAGACACCCTCCCATGCAGGAAATGGCACTGCAAGAATCTTCATATTATGCAACTGTCCACCAGAGCAGCCCCTGAAGAAACTACTCAAGAGTTTGGGCTACTAACTACCAGTTGGGAACAGCAACCAGAAAACTGCCAACCTGGTACCCTCAGTGAGAAACCACTAATAATTGACATCTGAACATGTTAATAAAAATAGATTTGAAAGCCACTAATAGTCGACATCTGAACATGTTAATAAAAACATGATTTGAAAGCCACTAATAATCAACATCTGAACATGCTAGTTAATAAAATTTACTGGAAATAATTTTACTTACAACAGATTTAAATGTTGAATTGTATTTAAAGCCATTGATCTTTGCAACTTTATCATAGCAGTTAAATGGTTGATGTATTTGCTTCATCAGTTCTGTGGTCATATTGTTTTCTAAAGGAAAGAAATATCACAGAAAAATAAAATAAAATCATTATATTTTTATACATATATTAGTAGGACGGATATGTGGGTTATGTAACAGTTATCAGAAGAAAAAGGTAAACCGAGTTCAAATTCCTGCCTCATCTGTTGCATTTACTTTCACAATTATGTTTTTGGGTTGGGAAAAACATTTCTTCCCCCCTCAGTGATGGGAGAAATAGCATGAACAGAAGGTACCAGAGCATTTTATGGCATTTAATAAACACATGTACACATAACTGACATCAGTTCAAAGTTAACCAGATAGTAAAGATGTATATGAACCCAAGTGAAGAAAGTTCAGTATCACTTCACCTGTATTTGATTGTTGAAACAGAGGCTATTATGACCCCTATCAGAATTTACAAAAACAAACTTCCTAGCCACAGATAGACCAATGGATGCCACAAATAATAAAAATGTAGTAACTGGGCAGCCTTTCTTGATACTTATATTAGTTTGGTTTGGTTTATTTTGTTTTACAGCAAATCAATGGTTTATTTAATGCCGACGACATTTTTAGGATAGATTCGTATAAATCTTTGGTTTAGATTGGTTTGGTTTATTTCATTTTACGGCATATCAAACCCAATAGGCTACCCAATGCTGACAACATTTTTATTGCTGGCAATATTTTGTTTCGTCAAAGATCCGTTTCTGGTAATATTTTCCCTTCAAAACTGTACTGCTGGTAAAACCCTTTCCAAAAAAGTATTGCTGGTAATAGTTAATTATTTGCCCATAGCTGGGATCCTAGCAAGTGCTACCACCCTTGGTCAGGGTGGACCTGGGAACAAGAAGAAGTGGTTCCATGCACCTCAAAACCTCCTGATCAGAGGACTTGCTCCTGGATGTAGTTTATTGTCTTACCCAGGATATGGATGTAGTTAACATCTTACCCAAGACGATTATATTAATTAGGTAAAAGTAAATAAAGCATATAATAATAATAATAATAATAATAATAGTAGTAGTAATAGTAGTGAAATAACCATTTCCATACAGGAAACATTTGGCTTTCTGTAACCGAACAGTTAGTGATAACATTGGTCAAAATTCATAAAATCTTTTTTAAAACATTTTTCTTTAAAGAAATTAGACTTTTGAAGAGGTTTGTGAGATTTGTAGATTTGTGTATGTTTTCAGTAAAGGTGTGTATTCAATATGTAAACAAAGACGATAGAAGAAGCATACAAAAAATCTTGAGTATCATTTATATTTTTTATGTTGGCACGTCTGAATAATATCGCTGGAAAATGGAATATGATTTAAAAGGAGCTAACGCAAAATTGCCTCAAAAATGCTTAGTCATGTATCTGCCATGACTGCCTAAAAGGACCTGTTGGGGACACTCAAAACAGTTGCAAGTGAGTAGGTAAACTGTCAGAGGCAACCTATTTTTGTTGTTGCTAGTGCTAGAAATGTTCAAGTGATGTGGTCTTTGTTATTTGGTAAAGCTCTTTATATTTGATATTGATTTATTCTATTTTCCAAGTCTAATTGATAATGGAAATTTTGAAATTAAAGTTCATATGTAATAATATCCCAGTGCAACATTTTTAAACATTAAATCTTTGTTTATTCATACTTAATTTCTAAATACAAATAAACAAAGCTTAAATAATACTGTTTTCTCAACCTGTACTTCTTCAAAACAGGAACATATATCCATCTCTTCTCTTGGCTCACTGATTGCATCTCAAAGAGCAATACAGCAGTGTCAAGATCTTACTAGATGCCTTCAGATATGAAGAGAATAGTTGGGATGTTATTGGAAACTTCAAAATGGTGGCCTTCCAAATGGGTCTCCAAGGTTGCTTCACTAAGTTTCTGTGTTATTTTTGCCTTTGGATGGCACACTACCACAGGTGGTACTGGCTGCAGTGGACCAGGTTCAGTAAGGGAAGAAACAAAATCAAATGAGAGCCATTGTTGGACCCCTGGAGAGTATTATTTCTTCCACTACACTTAAAACTGGTCCTTATGAAACAATTTGTTATAGCTCTAGATAAGGAGTTTTCAAATACCTTCAAGACTTCTTCCCTAAACTGTCTGCAGCAAAAGTCAAAACTGGTGTCATTTCAGACCACAAATAAAGAAGTTTATGGAGTGCAAATAATTCCCCAAGAAGCTCACTAAGATGGAGAAAGCAGTGTGGAACAGATTTGTTATAGTGGTTCAGGGCTTCCTGGAGAATCACAAGGCTGAAGACTATGTGGAGCTTGTTGAGACCCCGGTGAAGAACTATGGGCTGTAGGATATCCTTCAAAGTTTATATCCTTGATGCTTGACAAATTCAAGGAGACCAGAGAGCAAGATGAGCACTTCCACTAGGATATACTGGACTTTGAACTCTGCTACCACAGATTGTATAATGAAAGCATGATGTGTGACTGTATTTGAGGGCTGATTTGAGAAAGCAATTTACAGTATAAATGTAAATTGCGAAAAACTACTCACTTCTAAATTTTTTGTGGTCTCTCTTGTGTAATCTTAGAATAAATAAATTCTACTTTTGAATCATGTCATTTTGTTCCTAATTTGCATGAGTGAGAATGTTCATATTCGGCAGTTTTCCCAGAGGGAATAGGCAACTTTCAGAAATATCATTATCCTGTTCACAAAAGCAAAGTTTGAAGGAAATATTAGCCATTTTTCATACTTTCTTGACATAAGCAAATAAGAAATAGCAGTTGCTACCCAAGGATTAAAATTGTGTTACACAGTATTTAGTTTCCCAGCATTTAGTAAAAAGTACATCGCTATGCTTCATAATAAATAAAAATTCTTTTTTAATATAATAATTAACAAACATTATAATTACCTTGCATACGACAGGTTCTGAATTTTCCCATATTTTTACAGGAAGACTTTTGGAAACCACAAGCACAGAAAATCTTATCTTTAACCATATGTGAATGATTCGAGCAGATTCCAGTAAAAAGGCTGTCATTCTCAGGAACTCTATAAAAAGAAAAATGAACATGATTAACACATGCATTATTTAAATTTACACATTTTAAAACTGATGTAATGGAATAACTAGTCACCCCCATGAATGATTACACTATAAGTAGTAAGTACCTATAAAGTCTACTGTCTAGGAGAGACTTGAGGAAGAGCGAGAGAGAGGATGCAAACACGTCCGACCTTCCAATTAGTGGCACTCACTACTAGATTGACCTGTGTGTATAACTGTACTATATTTCATATTGTACTGGTTGTGTACAATAAACCTTCTTCTAGTATCCACCTGGTGTTAAGTATTTATTTATTCCCTTAGCACGGAATATAACAAAAACTATAATGTGGTGATATTTATCAACTTAGTACCAAAGTTGGAACATCTTAAGATCTTAGCCTTCATACCGTTTTTTGTCACACAGTTATAAAAGAAAGAACAAGCAAGAAGAAAATGATTTACTACACATTACTTCAGTGTTAAAAGTATTCTTTTGAATAACTTACTGCCATTGCAAAGTGAAATTGTTTGGTTTTCCAGTGTAATTTTGGACATGCATGCCACAAAGACCTGAAAAACAAAAAATATTATTCAATTAATAACTTTATTTGCATTTATAATTATATCACATCTATTGGTTTCAATTTTGAAGAATGACTGCTAAAAACCCCTGCTTCCCAAATTTAGAGATGAATACTACAGATGCTTATGAGTATTTCTTCCTAATGAATAAAAAAATAGAACAATTTTTGATCTTAGCCATATATTTTATTTTTTCTTATCATGAAGTCAGAAGGTTATAGTCTCTTGTCTGTATCCCATTTGCATATGAACACTGTTTCTATTTTGTTAATTTTTTAATGTTGTTATTGTCTTTGCTTTTACTTGCTTTGTATCATTTTGCCATGTTTTTCTTATTGTTGCCGTTATTGAGAATTTTGCCAATTCCACTTAAAAATGCCTGCTTATTGAACAAAATCAACTTTTTATTTAAACTTAAGGGTTTTGTTTTTGGGATTTTTTTTTTAATCCATTCAGGGAATAGACTATAACATGAGTTTGAGTCTTCTTATTTTACAAATAATAACACTTTATTCCGTTTAATTTCTACTATAATTCTTTTAATTCTAACTCTTTCCACTTGGAATTTTCTTTGATTAATTTTATTAAAATTTAATTTTAGTTACTAGTATATTTATTCTTTTGCGGATAGAATAACAAGAAAAATATTCCCAACATCTTAAAAAAGTAAATTCTAATCTACCATGCTTTATACAAAATAATTGGGCCTGGTTAAGAATAACTGACAAAAAAAATCTTAACAAGTGTGGAAATTGACAATTCTCAATGAACAATAATAAGAGGAAGTAAAAGAACAAGGCAAAATAATGCTAAGCAAAGTATATATATATATATATATATATATATATATATATATATATATGGAAAGAAAAAGAATCTAGATGAATTTCACTAGATTGACAAAAAAAAAAAATATTCTTCATAAATTTTGAAAATCCAGTCTCGCATTTGTGCGCATGTATAGTCACAACAACATAAACAAACACAGTCTAATGAAGTGTCTTACCCCCCAAAACACCTGACCGGGTAGGAGGGGGGAACGTTTTGGGCGGCATGTTGTGGACTCTGCCATTTTTTTTCAGTACTGTTTTATGCCCATCCGAAATTTTTTTTTAAACAATTCTTAAACTGACATTACACTATCAGTCATCAACTAATAATGTACATCATATATCTACATGGCCGGTGTGTTGTTCATACTATACAGAAACCCCCATGATGAGGTTGGAGCCTCAAAAGGGTGAGTTTCAACAGTGTTTTTTTATTTTACTTTTATTCTACCTAAGTTATATTGTCGATCATCAACTATAAAAATCAACAGAGCTGGTGTTTACTATCCTGAACCTCTCATCTGGTTGGAGGCACGATGTCTACTCAGAAGTGTTAATTTCACTTGTGTTTATTTTTTAAATTGTAATTTTCTTTCTGAACAGTTCTTTGAAATCAATTAAGAGGGTAACATATCTAGGTAAAATCATTTTTTTTATTCCGAGATTATCCACTAAGGAGGATCTCTGATTTTCTTTTTCTTAACTAATAGTAATACTAACCAGAAATCCATGGCTAGTAATCAAAATAAAATTCCTAGTCCCTATTTTTTTACATTTCTAGAAAGATAAAACTGAGAAAATGATCCCTTAAAAATAGAAATGTTTATAGTTTTTAACAGATGAAAATTTTTCCCCAAAATTGAAATACTGTTTTCACAGATTGCAACGACTAAGATGAAATTTAAATTATTATTGCATTATTCCAAAATTTGAACACATCAGCAGATAGCTATTAATGTCAAAAATTGAGCATGAATAGTCATTAATTAAAAAGTAGTAATTAATGTATAATATTATCCATAACTACATGTACAAGAATGCTGTTCTTGAGAAAAATTTAAAAAATAACCATAATTTGTAAAAAATGTGTATATTGTTGAAAATTACTTTTTCCACAATATAACTATTTGTGCTATGTTATAATGCTTATTACCAAAACAATAATAATACCAAATAAATTTTTTTAAACATTAAAGTATATTTAACCACATTTCCCTAATAGCTGTCATGATCTGTTAAAACAAATTTTTAAGACAATCCCATTTGTATTGTGTTGGAATCTGTAAAACTTTTTTCAGTGGAGAGGCATCGGTAATTAATTTTTAGGAAAATGTAAAAATTTGTGACTTAAACATATTTTCAAGTAAAATTTAGTCATGAAAATATTGGTGGTTATTACAAAAAGAATAACATTTTCTTGGATTTTTTTTTTTTTTTTTTTTTACATAAAAAACGATTTATTATAAATGTAAATAATTAAATAATACATAGTGAAATTTTAATTTAAATTGGATAATTTCCCTGATAAGTTAAAAGAAAGCACTGCCCTTTCGCCACCCAATTTTTCTTCAAGGATTTGTGGACCCCAGGATGGGAAACTTCAAATCGACATGTATGAGAGGTGGGCCCATATCAAAGATTTGATGTGTGGGGGCTGAGACTCTAGCACTGGCCTTGTGATCTTGTGATGTCCTAACAGATGAAATGCATCAGAAACCTTTTTCCAATTTGTCATCATCTTTTCTTTTATATATATATATATATATATATATATATATATATATATATACATACATACATGTATAATGTAAGTCAAAAGTAAAGCAAAATAACAGTAATAAAACAAAAAGTTCACAGAGTAGGAATAATGTTCACCTGCAAAATGGATACAGTCCAGTGGTTATAGTGTTTGGACTTCAAAGCAAGAAAACACAAAAGTATGAGGATGTAGAATTTATATATAAATTAGGAGGTGAGAGGTTTATCACAATTATTCACTGGAATTTAACCAACACTTTATCATTGCAAGTGTCAGATAAGATAAAAAAAGGAAGTATATCTGAACTGGAGTCACTCAATCCTCACTTTCCAGGTTTCATAGAATTCAAAATCATTTATGTAAACTCATGAGGGAGGCTTAATTTTTCACCCTGCAGCTTCTTTCCCACAGATGCAATGTTGCAAGCCTCTCACTGCTCTTTTGCAATTTCCATGACAAATATTAAGACAAGCTCCATTCTTTAGTTCCACTATTCAGACCTTTACAGCTAGGGCTTCCATACTGTATCCTCAAACTCAAATTTGAATCACTTTCATCCTCTCCATATTCCATTTCTAAGGAGATGGTTCAACTCAGCTTCTTGCCAAGAACTGACTCCTGTGTTGATGCTAACCTGAACACTAGAATCTTAACCCCATTAAGTCTATTGTTATATATCCTCCTCATCCTTATAATCTTTACTTGTTACTATTTACTCACTTTTATTACATTCACATCAAACACCTCATTCAGTCACCTCCTACCTTGAGTGCCTCTCGAGCCCTGAATTGGGTGAACATTGTGCAGATGCTGTTGCCGTTAAAGGTTTTTATCAAACTTTAAGGACAACATATTGATCTACTGGGCAGGCCCAAAACTCATTAGGCTTTGTGGAGAGCTCACTACTACACATTGTGATTTCAGCCTAAATTTCTATATTGTTATATAAAATATGTCCATAAGCAAGCTCTGTATATCTAAAGGGTTAAATTTGAATTATATCTTAAGTATTGAAAAGCAATTTTTTAAAAATTACTTATGATTATTCGGCAAACTTGGACTTTCATGCCCACTAAAAATGGAGTGTCAAAAGGATAATTTTTCTATTTATATTGGAATTATTTCAACTACCTTCGTTCCTTAGCAATGTTTATTGTTTTAAAAAGCGATGATTAGAATTGTAATAAAACCTAAACATATAATGAAAACGAATTCATGCATTTTTTATTCTTCAGAATTATAACAAAAATATCAAGCAATATTAGATTTATTTACAAGAATAATTTTATATTGTCAATGAAATTTCCACCCAAAAAACAATTTAAAGATGGTTCAGGCCAAGGAAAAGAAGCAAAAGTACTTACTTTCGCATACTGTGAAAGAATATTCCTTTCTGCGATATAACATGACCTTCTAATAACTTGCATTAAGTAATATGTGAATAAAAAGGAAAAAAAAAAACACTTCTCTTATAACTACTTCATGGACCACATGGTAATAAACTCATGTGACCCCTATAACTCCAAAAAGTTAGTAAAAATGTAACCACTTTTAGTTTGTAAGAAACAACTCGGGTAAGTACATTGCTTTTTCTCCCACCTGAACAGTAAAATTCTCCACAGTATTTGCATTTTAAAAACTAATACAATGCAGTATTTATCATTTACCAATTTATAAAGAAATAAAAATGAAAACAATTTTTTATTCATAAATTTATAAACATTTACTAAATTACATATGTAAATCAGCTATAAGGAAAACCATATTATTTACCATTTTATAAAGTTTCAATCAGTTGGTGATGTTTTACCAACCAATCAAATCATCTAATAAATATTTTAAATCAACACTCAATTAGTGTTTAATATTATTGTTATCAATTCTCAAGAATAAAAAAAAATTGTTTAAATTGACCTTCATACGTTTAGGTTTTATTATAACTCTAATGATTGCTTTGTAAAACAATAAACATTACTAAGGAGTGAAGGTAGTTAAAATAATGGTGGTGTCAATGGAAAAACCATCCTTTTGACATTTTGTTTTTTTGCAGGCACAAAGGTCCAAGGTTGCTGATTATTTTTCTTGTGGACAGTATATTTGGATGTTTCTTTTTGTGTAAAAGCTCATTCAAAGGAACTCAAATTTCAATGAAGACCAGATTAAATAATTGTCAAATAAATCACATTTACTTGAAGCAAACAGAATGATATTTTGACAGTAGTTCTAATATTTGACTCTTGACAGACTTCTGGTCTATTTCAATTGCTTTGAATTAGAAATCATAAAATGTGTGAAAGGAAAAAAATTACCTGTGCTATTAATGTAATCATTGAAAGAAGTGTAAAACCAAATATTTAAAAACTTTCTGCTGCCTGCCCTTACAGATAAAATTCCTCCATTAGGAATATAAATCTGGAAAAAAGAAAATAAATTATTCAATATTTTGTTTTACTTGGAGATAGAATACAGAAACATTTACCAAATAAACAATCATTGCATTTGCACTGAATGGATGAGAGAAAACTGACATTAATGTTTGCTAGGGAGTTTGATCAACGTTACTTAAAGTATTTGACTTTCAAAACAAAGGCTTAAAAAAAATTTTTATGAAGAAAATGACAAAAGAAAGAAGAAAGTAACAATGGAAAAGGAAAGAAAACAATGGAAAAAGAAAGGGAAAAAGAAAGAAAACAGGGGAGAAAGAAAGGGAAAAAGAAAGAAAACAGGGGAGAAAGAAAGGGAAAAAGAAAGAAAACAGGGGAGAAAGAAAGGGAAAAAGAAAAACAGGGGAGAAAGAAAGGGAAAAAGAAAGAAAACAGGGGAGAAAGAAAGAAGAAATAACAGCGAGGGGAAAGAAAGGAAAAAGAAAAACAAAGGAGAAAGAAAGGAAAACGAAAAATAGAGGAAAAAGAAAGGAAAAAAACAGAAAAGAAAACAAACAGAAAGGAGAAAGTAACAGAGGAAAATAAAGACAAGAGAAAGAAACAAAGATAAATAAAAAAGACAAAAAAAGGAAGAAAGGAAAAAGACAAATATTAATGTCTATATACCTTGTAATGTCTTCCTCCTTCAAATGACGCAATTCTGAAACCTTTTTCCCATTCACCTGATTGATAAAGTTTTACTTTTAATGGCCAGATGACATCTTCTGCCAGATTAGTTCCACATTTGTCAATCAAAATTACGTTGCTTAAATATCTTACTGCCACACCACAGCTGCAAGCCACATATTGATTGCATTTTTGAGAATAAGTATTAATCTGAAATAGTACAAAAAAAACAAAAACATTTTAAAATCTGTCAAACTTCAAAAGGCTACCATATTGCAAAATAAAATATATTTTTAATCATTTCACGGCATTAAAGTCACAAAGACACATGGGGTTACTAAGTGAGAATGGATATGAGATAAAGAAAAATTATTCAGGAGAGAGAACAATAAAAGAATAGGAATTAAGAATACAGAAAGTAACAATTGATATTGCATTTAAATTTTTGAGGATCAAATTTGACTGGGAGGTAAAAAGCTGAAAGAATTTTCCATAAGTAAGAAACTGTTAGCATAAAACATACAGTTACATTTCGACTAAAATCTAAATATTGTGTTCTTTTTATGCTTTAAAATTATTAAATAGCGATATATTCATAAAAATACTGGAGACAGTTGAAAAATTATATAAACAATAAAAAAATTAAAATTTTTACAGACTCTAGATAACATTGTTATTAGCCAACTGTTTTTTCACTAATTTCTTAAAATCTGTCAGTGTAGCCTATATAAAAACCTTAAAATCTGTCAGTGTGGCCTATATAAAAACCTTAAGATCTGTCTACCAATTATAATATCTGCAGAAATGTCTTAAAACAAATGTATACATGTTTTCTGAAAGTAAATAAAAAATTAAGTCTACAAGTGGTAAAAATTCCATAGTAAATCATTTGTAGTTTAAGAATTCACATATTTTAATAATACAGAAACTAAATTATGACAATTATCTTAAATTGGGGATTATCTACTTACTAATCTATATGCATTTGATAATAAATAGCATTATCTTTTATTTTTAAGAAATTTAAGAAACACAAACTGAGAAAAATATACACAAGTTCTTTTGCTATTTTTTCTACTTAATTCTATTGTTCTAACTTAAATTTTTATTAACCTTGTGACAGAATAAAACAACAGAATAACTAATAAATTCTTAGAAAATACTGTATTTGATGGCTCTCCATACTGATCACATTCAACATTACAGAATTATGGAGTACTGCTGGGTACATTTATTTACCAGAGACTTCAAATTCGTATACAAGATCTGGGAATTATTTTAGAACCATATTTTTTGTAAAATGTGTGTATTATGCATTGTTTATATTACAGTTGGACTAATGGTAATATTAGCCATTTCTTTGTAAGGGTAGCATTGGCATTGATTGATTGAGCAGCCAGTGCTACTTCAATTATCTTTTCTCTTCACAATTTGGCCATGAGGCAAGGATCAAAGTGTAGTATTTTTTCTCATTTTTTTTTGTTGTTGTTGGAGTTACCTCCTCCTTAATTCCTTAATTGTCACTAGGGGGTCATTCTCCCTATACTATAAATACTGGGCGACTTCTCGCCTAGTTCTCTTTTTTTTTTTCATTTCAGCATCTACAATGTAAGCTCTCGCAAAAAGATAACGTCTACCCACTTGTGGGAAGACACCGTGAACATTATACACAAATACACGTACGTACGAACATTCACCAAAGAACAGACAAACGTTCACACACACCCAAATATTATTGTCTATGTCCATTGTAAAATTGTTTTGTTTAATACACACACACACACACATATATATATAGTAGTAATAATCTTATAAGAAATTATACTCGTCCGGAAAACCTTCGGTGTCTTGATTTGCGAATAATCAAATCAATACCTAAGGTAAAAAAAGATATAAAAAAGAAAGAACCAAAAACATGTACGCCAGCCGAAAATAATCGTCTAGCATCCAAGTCCAAAGAAAAAAAAACGATACGAGTAAGCAAAATAACTAAATAAAGTCCTCAATACGTTAAGTAGAGCAGACCTAGTTAAACCTAAAGAGCCAGACAAACCTACCAAGGTTTCACCTAAGCGGGTCGTTAGAGAGCCAGCTCTCCCTGACGATTCGCTTAGGTGAAAACTTGGTAGGTTTGTTAGGCTCTCTAGGTTCAACTATATATATATATATATGTTTTGTTTGTCTTCTTTACATCTTCAGTTGGACTTAACTTGAGTCCAGTAATTTTCTTGTAGTTGGACCTTTTTAATATTCTACCAGGAGTTACACACATTTCTAATACAACAACACGCAAACACCCCCGGTCCTCTACAATCTTTAATGATAATACTAGCCATTTCCTTATTAGGAAACATTCAGCATCCATTGACTGAGCAATTGGTAGTATTGTCGGTGGAAATTTACAAAATCTTTCTATGGAAGCACTTTTTCAGATATCAAGTTTGTTGTTGCTATATCACAATGTTTAATTCATTTTAACCTCCAACCTTCTTCAGGTCAACCCAGATAACCTTAATGGAATTTTGAACAGAACCTTTTATATAATAGCTGTAGATTAAATATCTACAGCTATTATATAACATCAAAAGTTAACTTGTGAACAGCAAGTGTAAGAATCCTTATACGTGTCGCAGGCAAGTAGATATGTATATTTGGGGAGGGGGAGGGGTTGAGAAAATAAAAACAAAGGGAAAACTTGCCTTAGCTGATGTTTCACTCTCTAATGGACTTTATCAAGGATTCTGTTTTGCAACAAGTATTTATAAACAAAGTAAAAATGTCATTCATTTTTAAATTTAAGACATGCTCATAAATATTAATCAGGTTAACTGAAAAGTCTACATAAATTATGGCGGATGCTAAGTGATGTAATTTAATGTCTACTAATTATTAGACATTTTTAAACACACAGAGACAGATACAGACACAGACACAGAGAGACAGAGACAATAAAAGCTAAAGTTTAAAATAAACAGAGCTCAATGCCAAAGTTGACAGAGCCTAAATTATCATAATATTATTAATACAATATTATTTGTTATATATGTGAGCAGTGACGTGCAGAATTTTGGTGATGCCCAGATCTTACTCCTTGATTGTATGTCCCCTAAGACTCGAGTAGGGGTGGGGCCTATAGAGCCTAGTACTGAGAAATGTGAGAAAGGAAAATATTTTAAATATGTAAAACCAGATGAAACGTTTAAAACATTTAATTCAAATTAAATATAAACTAAATTTTTATTTGGTTGGCTTCCCTGGAGTCGTCGCATCCACTACCTCAAACATATGTGTAAGAGTATTTGATAAAGCGTGTTGAAGTCTTCCTATGGTTGATTTATCTGTTACTCCTTTTCAATATACAAGTTAGCTAGTCGATGAATCACTGCTGTTTTCTGTTCAGGTATGAAATCACTGTTCTTTTGAAGTTTTAGCAATTAATATGCTATATCAACGGGTTGTGTTATTGGGCATTTTATGAATTATATCTACAAATTCTTCCCCACACCAATACACACAATGTGGAGAGAGAAATAGTACAAATTTTTTTTAAGTAATTTGAATTCAGATTTAACGAAGGCGTTCAAAGATATTCAGTAAAATTTTATCGAGCAGAAAAATATTTACAAATCAAATATCTTTGCTAACCCAACCTGTTTTATATATTCAACAAAGAGATCATTCATAAAGTTAAGAAACAGAAATAAAAAAAAAATAATAATTATAAAAATAGTTTTGTAACAAGAGAAAATTTTTCAAAGCTTCCAACAGTGTGATTGAAGCCATTTGTACTTAACTTAATTTTTGATTAAATTACAGGCTTATTTAAACTCTCATTACATCTTGCAAATATGTTTAACTGAGCTTCACTCCTAAAGTGTTTTGTTTTCGTTCATGTGTAGAATGCAGAGCTGGACACCAAACCGTTAATCGCTTTAATTAACGAAGTTAACATTTTCGCCAACGATTCAACCCCAAAGCCAACATTAAGCGTCATCATGGCATCTCAAGAACTTGAATCTGTTGGATGTAGTCAGAAACTGCCACTAGACCTCAGCATGAACAGGCACAGAACTTAATGCCAACGGTTTGTTGATAACATGCGTTACATTTTTGAAGATCAACGGTTGAAGTTAATTTTTTGGTTAACAAATTGACGGTTAACGAAGTTAACTTTTTCACTAATGGTTGCCACCCGTAGATTCTCCAAGTGAACTTAAAAGTCAAATCGCCAACGAAAATGACAACTTCATTAATCAATAATTAACGGTTTGGTTCCCGCCCATCTCTGTATTCTCTTAGAAAGTCAATCAACCATATCTTAAGACATTGCACCTCAGCTGGGGAGGATTTTGAATAAATTCAATATTTGTCACTTGGATTAAATAAATGCAGCGTTTTCTTTTTTACTCTCATTGAAATGTGTCCCCGCCATTTATTTTTCTTTATGGCCAAATACGCTCAACTTGTATCAACCAACTCCACCAAACAATTCTTCAGATCTAACATGAAACCTGGGTGCGGATCCGGGCTGGTGGAGATAGACCAAGATTATAAGGTACGGGGGGGGGCATGCGATAAATAAGACAAATAAAATAAGAATTGTCAAATATTTTGGACTCCTGCAAATTTACTTAAAAATAATTTAGAACTGAAAGCAAGAAATCGAATTATTCATATTTGGGTTTTGTAGCTGCCATGATCGGGAGAAAAAAAAAAAAAAAAAAAAAAAAAAAAAAAATCAACGAGTAAAAAGATTTAATCACTTGAGAATGTGTCAAATCAGCCTGGTGTGGTGGGGTAAAAGTCTGGGAGGGTGAGGAGAGTGTAAGTGGAGCACAGGGTAACTTTTTATAACCAAGTTATAACGCTTCATCTTTTAATTTTACAAAATCCATGATAAAATGTAAGCCACTTACCATTAGTGAACACATTTTTTAACACTATTTTTCACCATATACAAGTCCCAAGAACCAATCGAGATACAGAGTTAATGAATAGAGGCGTTTTAATTTTAATTTAGCTACTAATTATGAATCAAGTTTCAGGACAATTTATGTAGCCGAGCGAATGAAAAAAAAATCATCAATGGTTATTAAAAAATTATAAAAGTAATTAAAACATCTAAATATTCAATAATAACGGTTTAGTAAAGAATTTTTTTTCCTTTTGTAGAACTTTAAAAATGTCAACGTATGCTTCAGCTATTTTAAAATCTTTGTTAAAATTAGATTGTGACCCCCCCCCCCCCAACATACGCCGACGCCATTTTATGTTCCTTCGTAATTTCCATATTTTTACGAGACCTGCTGTGGTATTTTAACTAAAGGATAATTCTATAAGAAACTCTTATTCCTTGTTGTGTTACTTTGGTAACAATTTTAAATTTTTTATCATTTTTCTAATTGTTTGTTTAACAAGACTATTTTAAGTAGAACAAATCAAATGTGTACAAATGTTTCTTAAAAAAAAAAAAAAAAAAAAGAAATCAAATAGTCTCTGGTGTCTATTATAAATTTAAGTTTCATATTTTTGTCAGTTTCAAATAACAACAATAATATTTGTATGCTTCTTTAGAACAAGCATTTTCAGATTACTTGATGAAAACTATTCTAAAATGTCACAAAACTCTCAAATATGGTGAACAGATTTTTGAATTTTAACATGAAATTACGGAAAGTATTAAGCAAAGGCTTCGAAGCATATTTTGGTCAGAAAAACGAGAGTTTTAAAATAGAAGTTACAATTAGCTACCACCGTTCCACGAAATGTTAGAACGATTAAACCCGTTCTTTTTGCCGTTACCATAACTGCACTACCGATCATTCTCTACCCGGAATGATAGTTTGGGAAATTGTTTTTGCAATAAAGCCGCATAGAAAACAATAGCAAGCAAAATTTAATTTAAAACTGTTCAAGGCAATAATTTCAAATAGATTATTCCATTGTCGGCAACGTGTGTAACACAGGTTATTCCATATTTATTATAGACAGGAACGTACTCCAAAACTTTTCCTTGCTAAGTAAAGAATTTCATACCCTGTTTAAATTCGTACTGGCCTGCTTAATTATAGTGATTTTCCAAGCGCAGCTTAGATGTGGCACACGGCCGAAAGTAGGGGGCACCCAGTGAGGATCGAACTCACTATTCGATATTTATATAAATACAATTATGGCACAAGGTCGAAAAGGGAAAATGGGTTGAGGCTGGTCTTCACTGACTGTCCTATACCTAGCTAATTCGATTCACGACCCATTCACTCATTACAATTTGTGCATTCATCATAAAACTCATCCGTCACCAATCAATCCTTTATATACCATAAAAACACATCCTCTTAGGGGACCTACAAAACGCACCCTATGACATACAAAATTTATATACAAAAATTCATTGATTATTTACAATGAGGCGGGTAGGAATGAACCCCGAAACAAACTAAATATCAAATTAAACCAAAGTAAACATACATAACTAATGTTAGTAGGACCCGTCCAACCCTCAGAAAAGAGAAGAGAAGCTGCTGTATTCTTCTCTTGGACAAAATCAAGAGGCTATCTCGCTAAGGGCGAAGGGGAAAGGAGAAAATACATATACGGACATGGGAAATAAATAAAGCTAACCCAGTCGAGATTAAAAAGGAGGCCAAAATAAACTGGGGAGGTTGGGAATCTCAACTTGGATCATAACAAAAGATGTAGCCGGAAGCAGGCCGGGAACAATACTTACTCACATTAACTAGGTACACAAAGCATGTCTAGCCTAGCCAGGGGAGGGCCCCACAGGAAACCACCCCGATGCAATATAGGTTGACCTAAAAGAGAAAATCCCGTCCTGGGTATGACGATAAACTACATCCCAGTCCTGGGTAAGACGATAAACTACGTCCAACAGCAAGGCCTCTGATTAGGTGGTTTTGAGGAGCGTGGAACCACATCTTAATTGCTGGTGTTCCCAGGTTCACCCTGACCCGGGGTGGCAGCACCTGTTAGGGTCCTAACTATGGGCAAATAGTTAACCCCAAACTGCGGACGAAATACTATGAAAGTGTAAAAATAGGTTTTAATACCAGCAATAAATTTTTGAGGAAAAATTATTAACATCAATACATTTTTGAAGAAAATAAATATTATCAGCAATACATTTTTAAGGAAAAAAAATATTATCAGGAATACATTTTTGAAAAAAAAATTACCAGAAATACATTTTTGAAAGAAAATAATATTACCAGTAATAAAAAAAATCTTGTCGACATTAAATAATCCATTGGTGTTGATATACCGTAAAACAAACCAAACCAAACAAGTTTTTGAAATGATTAGGACTAACTCAAGGCATTAAGAAAAAGGGTCAGTCTAAAAACTATGTAGCGTCGTTCTTTTAAATGTAACTCGGCCTTTTACTTGTAGCCAATTGTATAATCCTGCTGCTGCTGAAGAAAGCTATAAAATCGGTCGGTCGAACCGTTACGCTAATAAAACTATAAACAAATAAAAAAAATAATAACGATACTCTTGAAATGATTATGACCCTTGTTAACACAGAAGTTCGCTTCCGTCGGGAATGTTAAAAATAATATTAGGTTGAACCCTAGAGAGCCAACCCGCAGGTATTATCTCTCCTTTTAGAGGGTGCTGGAGTAATTACCCGACATCTTTCAGACGTGAATGTGCTGAAGGAGCCTTTTCTGCGTCACTTCTTAAAAAAAAAAAAAAAAATTAAATTTCATCCATTGTATCGCATTCTGTAGCGCTTTGGGTACACGGATGAATATCACCCCCTTGTTAAAATTAAAGGACGTATCTTAACTGAAACCAATATATAAATATTTTAAGGAGTGTTTGTCACACTCTTGGCAGTAGCTGATGAGATATATCGTGAGAATTCTTGAATGGTGATCAAGGCTGTGAAAGTGCTTATTATCTTAAGAGAGATGTCATTATGATAGATAAGCAGTTAAATTCATATCATTCATGGATATATTTCCAGCTACACTCAATGATGTATTTTTTTATTCTATGTACCATAGTGCTTCAGGACGTAGGCGATCATGACTCTCCACAATTTCCTGTCCTTTCTAGCTCTTAAATTTTGTCTTTTTGTTATCTCTCCTAAACCTTGTTCTGCCATCAGTTTACACAAGTTCACTAAGTTATGTGTTGTTTTCTTCTGTCCCTCTTACCTTCAATCCGTCTTGTTAGTATGAGATATTCCAACCCTTCTTGCCTCATGCGGCCTAGAGATTTCAACTGTCGCTTTCTGATCTTAAGTATAGGTTTCTTTTCGATTTTTTTTCTCTAAAGCTACATCCTTGCTCACATGTTCGGTTCTTGTCATCCTCAGCATCCTTCTGTACAACCACATTTCTGCTGCTTCAAGTTCCCTCTTCATCTGTGAGGAGATTCTTCAACATTCACTGCCATACAGGAGGACTGATATTACGTAACAGTTTAGTACACTTTTCTTTGTTTCTATCTATTTTTTCTGTTTCTTAATACTTTAAACTTTTAGCTTTTAGAATGCGTTCTTGACTATCCCAAAGCATCTTTGGATGTTGGGCTGGAAAGAAGGAAGAAAGAAAGAAGACGGAATGCATGGTGTTAAGGAACTTTTGCTAACAGCCATGCATTCCGTCTTTCAGTTGATGTTTAGTCCTTTCTTCTTGCTTTCCTTCACTACCTTCTGTAGGAGTTCTTGTAGTTTCACAAGAACACTGTGTCATCTGCATATTTTATGTTGTTGTCGCCAATAATGAATCCTGGTAGGACTTCTAATTCTCTCAGAATTGCCTTACTCTATCGTTTAAATAAAATTGGTGAGAAGACACATACTTGTCTTGCACCCTTTCTATTTTTGTATATTTGCTGCACTTATATCCGTATGCATGTAGCTTGCTGCCAGTAGGTTCTGGATTATTCTAATTCTGAGACTTCCACGGACGGAGCGAGTAAGCAGGAAGAACGTCTTAAAGAAAATGGCAACAAAAACAACACATACTCAGAACCAGGAAGAGACATTTGGAATTCCTTCGATGCGTAATGAGGAAGTTCTTGGAAAACTTTACCTCCACAGGCCATATTGAGGGCAAGTGGAAGGCAGCGAGACACCTACAAGGCTAGCTTGTGTGAACAGATGGCAGAACGGAGACGTGATCCTTAAAGGGAGAAAAACTGCCTAAAGGGACGCGGCATGCGGAAGCATAATTTATCAACAGATAATATTCTTATTCTTAAAATGCCATATCCATTCAGGACATAGGCGATCATGGCACTTTTTTTTTTTATCTGTGAATTACTATCCTTTCTTTTGGAAGATATTAGAGTGGTTTCTCGTTGCTTTCTTACGGTTTGGAATTCAGGGTTTTAATTTTCTTAGAGTGGTTGCTACTCAAGGCCCAGTCTACTCTACTATTTAACTCATAGCTGGTAGGGGGCGAAGAACGGATTCATCCCTTTCTCAAGGGAATTTGTGTAAAAGTGAATGCAACAAACTAACCTGGAAATCGAACGCTGCAGGCTGGTTACACTTTCTGTGCTAATATAGATACATCCCAACAATCACTGTAATCTCTGATTTGGTTTTGATTTGTCTGTTTAACGGCACACCAACATCTTATGGGTCATTTAATGCTGAAATTTAAATTTCTTGGGAGCTTGGAAGTAATAAAAATGTTATTCTATTTTCACAGTTGAATACATGGTAGATAAAACTTAGCTTCTGTGCACATACATGTCTGTGTGAACATAATTACTATAAGCAGTGATATGCGTGTTTTATGCTGTAGTTTTATTGAAGTTATATTTTGGAATACAGTTTGATTTAAGAATTTGTCGGATATTGCTTAATGTCATGAAAGTGTTCTTTCATGTTCGTTGTTTGGTAGTATTTTAAACGGATTTTGGTGAAGCCGCTAAAATCTATTAGTATGTGCGTGTTATAGGTAATTTACTATAAATAGGTATTGTCGGTATTTTTTAAAAAAAATGTATTGCTGCTATTTTTACTATAAAAATGTATTTTTATACTTTCATAGCGTTTTGTTTGGGGGTTCATTATTTGGCCGTAGCTGAAACTCTAACAGGTGTTACTACTCTGGGTCACGGTGGACCCCGAACAACAGCATTTGAGAGGCTTTGCTACCGGCGTATTTGCAATAATCTTTAAAGATATTTTAAATTATTAATCATTAAATAAACCTTTTATTATTTTTGATTTCATCTCATGATTTCTTATTCAAAATATTTACTTTAATAATTTTTTCCAGATATTATTATTTTTTTTTTGTTAGTTTAGATTTTCAAAAAAGTAAACTTACAGAATATAGGAGATTTTTGTGTTTGTAGAAAATATATTCTCCTTCATGGTAGTTGCTGTAGTAACTAAAAAAAGAAAGAAAAAAAAACAAACAGTATTTTAATAACAAAAGCCAAAAAATAATACGCGATTCAAAATACATAGATAAGACTTAAAATGTTAGAATTAATTCTTGACAGTTATGCACGTTTAACTTTATAAGTATATAGAAATTTGATGACATGCTTTCAAAAACTGAGACAGTCTTTTTAAATACAGGTACACGCTTAAAAATATTAGGTTGGTGCAAAAATAATGACGTAATAATGTCGTTTTTTTACGTATTTTTTAACGTCAAAAAACGACATTATTACGTCAATATTTTTGCACCAACCTAATATATCAAAATAGTCTTACGAAATAAATAATAGATAAATAAAGTAAAAAACAGTTGGTCTTGGTACTAATTAGAGCAATGTTAACTAAAAGGTTAAAGTAAATACCCCGCTGACATGCTTTTGTTAGCCGACCGTCTTGTATATTCACGGAGAAAATCAATCCAAGTAACAGCTAAGTGAAAGTCTGTTTATCAAGTATGAGCAAAAAAGAGGTTCTTTATCACTTCATACAAACATTTCCAATAGTAAAAGGTACATCACTTTTGTTGATAGAAGTATTTCTTTCATACGAAATTGAAGCTTTAACAGTCACACCCTTATCGTTCAAATAACAGAAGTCGTCGTTACCATTTTTAAAACTGAACCTTCTTACATAACAGAAATTCTTTGTTTTGAAAACACTCCCGAAAGAGCTAAAAGTACATAAATCATGAGGTTATTAAATTTTAAATAGATTTCTCTTTTTATTTTTCGTCTTGTTTTTCATTAAATCGTCATTTTCGTCAGTTGAGCCATACAACTATTTAATTCGTAGTTAGTGATTTAATTGAGTTAATTTATTTTAACTGCGTCAATAAGTGTAGAACAAGATCCCGGATTTTGAATTCACCAAACAGTAAGGCCTTCACATCACACAGACGAATACATTATGACATTTATTTGTACACATTCCTTGCGTCCAGAATTCATTATGAATGCAATGAGCATTCTAAGTCATCAACAGAACCTATATATATATTTTTTTTTTTAATCGATTCACCTCAAGCAAAGCGATAATGTCACTAGGTTAGTGAAAGGGAAAGAAAAGACTCTGAAAGGAACCGGAAACCTAATCCTAAACAGGGAATAAGAGATAAACCTCAACTTCTGCTCAGATAGATCTACAGATATTGATTATAGAAAGTTATTTAAGCTTAAAAATAAGAGTAGATGTTTAAGGGGACATAACAAAATTTTATGCAATTATTGTTTATAGAAAGTCCTTTGAGATTAGAGACAAGAGTAGATGGTAAGAGGACACAGTAAAATTTTAAGTAAGCATCACAAGACATGCCTGTTTTCATTTCTTCTCCAAGAAAATCATAGACAACTGGAATTAACTTACAATGTAAAGCAGATTTTGCTGAAATAGTTCAAGAATTTAAACATGTTCTCGAAGAAACCAAATGCAGAAGATTTCAGAAAGGGAGTCACTATACATTGACCAAATTAATCAACAAACCAACCAACCAACTGATATAATATAAACTCTTGAATATCTGGGCTTGGTCGTATTCATGGAAGCCGAATACAATAAAATATCAATATTTGGTCAGTCCGCCTGGAAAGATTAAGAACTTGTAAATAATCACTTGTACATTCAAGGAGTAGCTTTTAACAAGCCCCATAATATCATATAAACAAATCCTTTTTATAACTGGGAAATAAAGGCCATTGAAAAGATACCTGCAGTTAATAGATATGGCTGCCATGGTCTTCTTATAGTTATACTATTGATAATTTTTAATAGCGGGGGCGAAAGAAAAAAAAAACTGATAAAGAAACCCATGGTAGTTCATGACAGATGGGAAGAACGAGTGAATCGACTGAAGTTGACGGATGAGTGGAAGTGGGACATACTATCGTATTCCCGATGACGGTATCACATGAAGAAGGATACCTAGGACTGAACGCTGTTACAGTGAATTTATAGAGTAGTTTTTTTTTAGTATTATTCTTTCAATACAAGGCCTAAGTGCGACTCAAGATAGAGGGTTACTGACTGAGTAAGTGTATAAAGTGAGGATGAATGAAGAAAAGGTACAGGTTATGAGACTATATAGGAAAGATTTTAGCATAGACATCAGTCAGTTATGTGCCATGCGTGATACACGCTTAGGCGATCATGTATCTTTCGATACATGACTGAAGAGGCAGATTTTTTTCCGTAGTAGGTTGCCATTTTTTTCTGCGGTAAACCAGAGATATAGAACCTTGTCTGCCCTGCTATTTACCCATAGCTGGGGGAGAAGAAGCGGATTCATACCTTTCTCAAGGGTATTAGCACGTAAGTGAATGTAATTTGACTGGAATTCGAACTCGGTTCTCCGATTCCTCAATCCGAGCCGATATCCATTACTCCACCGTGAACGTATTATAATCTTCTCTTTTTTTTGTTTTTCATCGGAAACCGTGGAACCGACTTTCAAGAGGATGTTTCCTCGATCACTATAATTTTAACCTTTTGAAGTTTACGTTTAACCGTTCCCGCCTATCTGCATAGACTGCCTCCTACTTTGGAACCCTCTACCTTGCGTGTCACTCGGGCTTTGTACAAGGCGAACTTCATTGCAAAAGAACAAAAAAAATAAAATAAAATAATGATGTGTTAAGGATTTTGCTAGTCCCACACAGGCTGCCCGTTCACTGGTTGAAATGAGTCTCTGTCCAAATTGGCCGGATACATTCTTGGCATAGAACAGGTAGCTTACAAACAGGTACAGCAAAATGAAGACGAGGAGTTCAAGTTCAGAATATTAAACCGATGCTTTGAAAAATCTCTTCATAAGATATGTAGCGAGAAGGAACAAAATATTGTTGCCTTGATTGGGAAGATTGGGTTCAAACGTTATGTGAGGGCTAGTAACAAAGTAACTGAAAGGCTATACTGATAGATTGATTTTTTTACGGATTATCAATCTTTTTCAATTATTTAACGCCAGATATTTTTTAGATCGTAATAATTTTTTTGAGATACGATTTACTGATACAAGTCCTACTAATTAACTCATAGCTGGGGATAGAAGAAGTGAATTCATATCTTTTTCAAGGATATTTGTGCGTGAGTAATTATAACAAACCTAACTGGAATTGGAACACGGTTCTCCGATTTCCAATTCCGAGTCGTTATTCATTACAGCACTTGGTATTTCTAAGTTGTCACCTATCTAGGTACTGATCAGGCTCGATGTAGCTTAACTTCGATGTTCATCCGAGAACCGGTGTTTCAACGTGATATAGACGTAAGCCTTAAAGGTTACAAGTGGGTTAAGAATGCAGAAAATGGAGGTATCTTTGACTAAGGTGTCCAAATCAACAGAAAGAAAAGAATAGTCGACACAGTAAAGATATTAGCTGTTGTTGGGTGGGTGGTATAAGCCAACCCTGGGCAAGGCCTGGGTAGTGTTGGATAGAAGATAAGGACTGGCTCCTAAAACGATTAATTACAATGAGGGCTAGGGACCAGAACCGGCCAAGAATAGTTAGAATCCGTGAATACTTGTAACCCCCGCCCTAAAAGTGCTTATAACTACCTATTTTGATTGTTAAAACCCCATATGCCTTAAACTTTCATCCTAAACACTTTAGAAACATTTTAGGCCCTTTTAAAAACATTTTTGAAAAATACAGTGTAACCCGGATATAAGAGACCCTGATATAAGAGAAACCCGGATATAAGAGAGATTTTATCTGGTTCCAAATTAGAGCCATACTTACCTAAACAAAATAGACAAAACCCGGATATAAGAGACTTATTTTCCGGTCCCGACAACTCTCTTATATCCGGGTTACACTGTAGTATTGATGACCATACACTTAGCGTAAATTTTCTTCGTGCGTACAATAACCGTTTTTAATTACGCATAGATCGATACAGCCATTGAAAATACTGTATAAAATATGTGTAACAAGATATAAAATATAAAGTTTAAAACATTTTCTAAAAACAGAACTGTGATGATGCCCCCAGACTTAGCATAAGCCACTTTTAAGACCCCAGCCGCAACTCCTAACAAAGAACAAAGCCCATGCATGTTTGTTACAATGAAGATGTACAATTCTGCCAATTTTTACCATAAAAATGGACTGTTATATGATTTAAGTCACTTAAATAACAGGAAAATAATACAAGAATATTTTAAATATGTTCTATCGAAAAAATACGCGAATCGAGGGAGTTCTCAGTGAATAATTTGTACATATCTTCTTCAGAAAAACATGCGGATATTCGGGGTTCCCGCGAATAACAAGTGCATATGTTCTAAAGAAAAATCCGCGAATGTGCGAAACCGCAAATACTGAAACGCGGATAGGCGGGGGCTCACTGTATAGTGAATCATGATTAAATAGGACAGGCCCTTACGTCTGGAAGAAAGAGTGCACCCAGGTTCTCTAAACAAGATTTGAATGAGATGAATGAGAGGAGTGACCCAAATGAATGTGTTAGCGGCTTGAAAAGAACGAAGAGGAAGACGCCTTAATTGTTGAGTGTGAACGATTGGCTCTTTAATAAAAAATGCTGTTGGTAAGTCATTTGTTGGAATTGTAACGGAAAATGTCGCATGAAAAGTGATTATGATGATAAAAATAAGAAAGAACGGATAACAAACAGTGTTGGATTGAATGACGATAGAATTCGTTTAGTGAAGCATAGCAAAATCGAGTTTTTCAAAGGGGATTGATTGATTTGTCTACTTAACGGCATATCAACTCCTTATGGGTCATTTAATGCCGAAATTTAATTTTCTTGGGAGCTTGGAAGTAATACAAATGTGATATGTTATTCCACTTTCACAGGTGAATACATGGTAGATGATACACAGCTTTTATGCATATACATGTTTGTGTGGGTATGATTGCTAGAGGCGATGATGCGTGTTTTATGTTGGGGTTTTAATGAAGTTATATTTTGGCATAAGTTTGATTTGTCGGATATTATATGGCTTAATGTCATGGAAGAGTTCGTTTATGTTGGTTGAACTCATAGCTCTTTTGGTGCTGTCACTGGATCTAATTAACTAGTGACAGGACCCAAAGAGTGTGAGTTCAATACCTGGTTATGGCAGTGGAGAACTTGGAAAGGAGAATTAACAGAAGATAACTGATAACTGACAGCCATTAGACACGGCATGTGGAACTAGAACAGTCTACAGCGAGCGAAATAAAGGGTTCAGTTCGACATTCCAACCACCTGAAAAAGGCCGGAGCGTAGAACAGCTGAAACGCTGTGAAAAATATGGTAACAAAGATGATGACGACAGTTCGAACAATGTAAATAGGGCTAAAAAGTTGTGAAACTTATTCAATATATAAAAAAGGCCTCAAAAATCGCCAAAAACAACAAAATGCGATCAAGAGGACTACGATCTAAATGTCTGTACTATCTGTTCCACGGCTCTTTCGCGGGGGGTCAGTCTAGTTCAAATAATTTTAAACCCAAGCCCCACGAGTCCTTCTTCAGGAGGGCGGTGGGTTTTATTAGATGAATTGCCGAGGGGGCTTGGGTAAATTTTCCACGCTATTGCCAGTAAACCCACTTTAAACTTCAACTCCCTCTCTTTCTATCCTTCTCTCACCTACTCTCTCTCTTTCATCTACTCTCTCTCTTTCATCTACTCTCTTTCTCTCCTTCTCTCACCTATTCTCTCTCTCACACACGGTGGAGTAATGGATAATCCGTTACATTAACTTACGTGCTAGTACCCTTGGGAAAGGTATGAATCCTCTTCTCCCTCCAGTTATGGGTAAATAGCAGGACAGACCGGGTTATATAGCCTTGGGTGGTAACTGGTCTACCGCAGAAAGAAATGGCAACCTACTACGGGACAAATCTGCCTCGTCAGTCATGTATCAAAAGATACATGATCGCCTAAGCGTGTATCACGTATGGCACATAACTGACTGACTTGTATCACATTCAGTAGCGACTTGGGCGGGCTGAAAAATACAATCTGTTTCATCTGCGGAAAACCGGCCTACGGCTTAAGGCAGCAGCAGCAATTCCGGCTAGCCATCATCATTATAATCGCCAGCAGCAACAGCAGCCACGGCTCTCTACCCAAAGACTAGATTTGATGTGTGAGTAAGAATAAATGGATATAAAATAGGGTCATTAATCCATGAGGGTGTCGCCGTATCAGTGTTAAATGCTATTGCCATTATGCGTTTGGGGTCGAGAGGGGAGCAGTTAAAGCTTTAAGATTTGATTGTCACAGTATAATCGTGATGAAATGCGAATCTTTAGAATGCTATTATTGCCTATGCCAGCGGGGAAAGGTGTTGCAAAGTCTTTATATAGCTTTGATGCTGAAAAGAGGTTGTATTACGCAGAAGGTGAGATATGAAGAAAAGAAAAGGTCTAACCAAGAACATTGAAAATAAACGGGGAAGAGATCTCGAAGGTCTATTAAAACAAAGCGATAATGAATTCTTATTAAAAAAAATAAACAAACCGAGAAAGACTGAAACGGAGTTGTAAATAAGCACAAGAAATTATTATTATTATTATTATTATTATTATTATTATTATTAGTAGTAGTAGTAGTAGTAGTAGTAGTAATGCGTTTATCTTGCGAAATAAAGGTAGCGCCCTCTTTGGTCAGAATTCAGTCCTTTGGAGATGAATCTGGAGTGATCTCTCCAGAATGAAGGCCTGGATGATAATATATGGAGGCCATGCCCTGACCAGACTATATGCGCCACCTTATCTCAATCGTACCGACAAGATCCAAAGGAATTGGGGACGGCTTAGCTGCAGGAGTTGCCAGAAACTTGTAAGCCCACCACCTTTAGGACTCCACTCCGGGTTTTATGTCTGGATTTACTTCCATAGCATTTTCCGTGTTTGGATATGACAGCAAGGCATCAGATATTTAAAATCAGGGTTTTTCTTCCCCTTTCTGTGCTGTCGAACTCCATCTACCCTTGAAGCTGGTTATGAGGCGCCAGTTTTCCGCCTTTGCTTATTCTCTGGCTTAGAGCTGGAGTTGTCAGAGGCTATTTGAGACGCATGCTATAGAAGCATTTTATAGACAGCGGGAGCTTCTCCCTAGCTATAACAACCTTTGAAACATATATAATGTACTTATATAAACATTATACATTATGTATTTTAGAAGCTCAAAAAAAGCACCCACCCATGAAAATGAGACTTCATCGAATATTCATAAAGGAACGAGAATTAGTAGAGAAAGCAATTCACGAAATGACTGAGGCTGGATTTGTGAAAAAAATCCAATTTTTCTGATGTTTCTTCGTTGTAATGGTTGGAAATATAACGAAGGACAGCAGATATCTTGTATAGATTTTAGGACTTCAAATAATATCACATAGTCCCTAATTTATCCTTCGACTTAATCGGCTGTTGAGAAAGGTAACTTGCTTAGCTACACCCAATTTATTATCAGGTTACTAGCAGCTCACAGCAGGGTGTGTACTACCCCTGACCATGGGCAAGCCTGATTGAATGTCCCGGGCAGTGCGTTGCGAACCTCATAAACATTTGCTTTTTTTTTTCTACCTACGTTTATATACGTTACAAATTAAACTAGGCCCAACTGACTATTAAAGGAGCAAAAATTTTCTCAGATTTTGATGTCATGCTGTTTTTTTTCCATCTAAATACGTGAATTTGCTTTGCGCATGCCAATTCTAAAAAGAAAAAAAAATATGCTATTCTCTATTTTTTATCCATAATGTTTAATGTATCAAAATTATTAATCTTTTTGATAAGAAAAATCTCAAGTTGATATTAAAAATTGCCGCAAAACATTGATTTATTTAAGATGGAATGATCTATTATGGCATGTTTCTATCTATATTTAGATATATCGTATTTATTTTCAAATTTTCTAGTTGAATTGTTCACCTATATTTAATATGATCCATTATTGTACATAATCAGGTTACAATAAAATTTGTATTTTATGACTACTACCTTATGGAAATTGAGATGTAGTAGAGTGGGGGGTCCCGTATCATAGATTCGTGAGTATCATAGATTTGGAAGGGGCTACGAGACCCTTGTACCAACAGAGAAAACTGCGTTCGTATATCTGGTAGGGTTGTAACAAGTCCGAGTTGATGTGTATTAGGTTAGCTGGTACACCTGGATTTTGTCAACAGTTAATGCTTATAAGGATGAATGTAATTGTGTTATTTTCTGTAACCTATACAGACGACATATTTTTCTCAAAGCATTTTCGACATTTTGAAGTTACCGAAATGTCTTCTTGAATGACCAAACTAAGTATTCCGGTTTCATCATCTATAGGGATTAAATGAAACCCAATATTTACAAGGTGGAAATAACAGGAATATTACTGGAGTCTCGTACTGTGAAGAAGATCTGAACACTTAGGGGTGTTACTGAATATTATAAAATGTTTATAACTTGGTTTTCCAGATTTGCCACCTCTTTTATCAAAAGAACACCGACAATATTCAGTTTATTTAAATTTGATATATTTCCTAGTGAGATTTAAATATTAATAGCAATTCCCATATTGACTTACCCAGATATGAGCAAATCAGGAATGTTTTTATAAAAAGATCTGTGCACTGGAGCATGTTTTATACACCCGTGTCTGGGGAAGGACGGATACGTGTCAGGTGTACCTGATGAGAGCCAAATTTATTTCTTATTTCACAAGATCTCACCCGATCCAACAAAGATGGCCAATGATATAAAAAGAGACCTACGCTACATTCGTTACAGAATCTGGATTATTATCTTGTGGATTACCTCACCTGGCTTCGCCAGATATCTATTAGATGGCGCTGTTTAAGTTCTATAAAAAGAGGAATATTTTCTTCTTCTTTCTTATCAATTTTGAATTTTTGTTATCTCGCCTAAACTCTGTTCCGTCATCTATGTACTCAAGATCGCTAGGTAGGTTATGCGGTGTTTTCCTTTGTCCCTTCTGCCTTCAATAGCTCCTGTGAGTATCAAATTTTCCTGGACCTTTTTCGTCATCATGCAGTTTCAACTGTCTCTTATAATGTATTAGCTTCAATTGTCTCTTGTTAAGTATAAATTTCATCAAACGAAATCTTCAGGCCATTGGGAATAGAAGATTGAGTTTAAGAATTTAAGAGACTATCGCTGTTGGATGTTGACTTCAATGTCCACTTTTATATTTGCATACACTCTATTTCTTTTATCGAGCACTTTAACCCATAAATATAGTGTATATTTTACTACTACTACTACTACTACTATATATATATATATATATATATATATATATATATATACACACTGATGGGGTTAATATAATACGATTACTTTTCCAATAAAAAAGTATAGAGAAATTAACAATGTCAAGTCATACCTTCCATCAAATGTTGTAATATGTGTACCACTCAAAGACTTGCAAATTGTATTCTTCATTTTGTTTTTCTTAATCACCTACAAAAGAATTTCAATGTATATATTATTTGTGTCGCATACACAAGAAAATAATATGACATAAGACGTTAGTGGCTAAAAGGTTTGGCAAATAAAGTTAATGCCGCCGATTAAACGAATGAGAATTTAAAAAAAAAAAAATTAGCATTTATATTATTGTAGTATTTGATTCACGTCCGAAAATACGAAAGGTATAAATATTATTTAATGTCCATCAGAAACATTTGATATAAGAGGAGTTGATCTGTGGTGGCCTAACATGTACTGGTCTTATCGTAAGAGATATCAACGTAGGCTTTGTACTCAGTAGCATATCAGAACATTAAAACATCTAGGTATCTCAGGGTTGACCTAGAAGGTAACAATATAGCGACCAAGTGCAGAACCGAACCCCGGTGATTATCGGTGTTCGTCCATATAAATAAAGCGTCAATTTAGGATATACTTGCATACAACGACCGGATCACTGAAAGTTATATAAACACTCTACGGTAAAGGGGACCGACAGAATCCCTCGCATCCACGAAAGAACATAGAACGTTCGAAGAAAGACCAGAAACCACGTGCGTCCTGTGTATGACGATAAACTGCCCCCGCGTCCTAGGTAAGACGATAAACTATGTCCAACAGCAAGGCCTCTGATCAGGAGGCTGAGGAGCGTGGAACCACCTCTTAATTGCTGGTGTTCCCAGGTCCACTCTGATCCAGGATGATAGCACCTGTTAGGGCCCCAGCCTAGGTTTAAAACCCTTCAATACATTTTTGAAGAAAAAAAATATTACCAGCAATACATTTAAAAAAAATATTACTAACAATAAAAATATTGTCGGCATTAAATAACCCACTGAGGTTGATATGCCGTAAAACAAAACAAATCAGAAACCACGTACCCTCGATACAGCCGACATTAATTTGTTGACGGAATCCAGAAGTGATTAAAGAATTATTTTTCGCATGAAAAATCTAGTCACCTATTCTTATCTGAGGTTACTAACATAAGATTAGATTATATAGTTAATTATTTGGTATTCTTTGAAGGCTTACACTTATTTTCTCTACCAAAACATAAAATATTTATACAATTATTTAAAGTATTAAAAATATTTAATAGATCTTGGTTGCAAACGTGAAGACAATTAAAAAAGTTTAAAATTAGAGAAATGCTTTTTAAAATTTTAATTAAAAATCTTTAATCGATCTTGGTTGCAAACGTAAGACAATTAAAAAAGTTTAAAATTAGAGAAATGCTTTTAAAATTTTTAAAATTTTTTAATTAAAAATCTTTAATCGATCTTGGTTGCAAACGTAAGACAATTAAAAAAGTTTAAAATTAGAGAAATGCTTTTTAAATTTTTTAATTAAAAATCTTTAGTCGATCTTGGTTGCAAATGTAAGACAATTAAAAAAGTTTAAAATTACAGAAATGCTTATTCCTTTCTACAAGATAGCAGTAACGAAAACATATTTTTTTTTATTAAGCTCGGTTAGATTCTAATCTATAAATTGTAATATCTGTGGCATTTACATTCCTTGGAAAATCTTAATACACTTAAGTATCATATACATATCATTCGTAGTTTTTAGTGAGTAATTGAGAACCACGTGACAATTGAATAGTGGATAAGAGGGATTCTATAGTGCTATCTTCAGTTTCTCTTCTTTGATTATCTATATAAGAACAAAAAAAATGACACCGGCGATGTGAACGATGGCACCAACAAGTATGGATTCATACCTTCCCATAGGCATTAATATAAACATAATATTGCAAACTGAGACCAGAATGGGTTTCAATAAATTGCGTTTATTGGTTATTTCAAATACACGCACATTCAGGCAGGAATTTGTATTATTTCGAGATACTAATTGATCGACGTATATGATTTTTTACACATTTTCTGATTTTAATTCTGCAAAATACAGAATATCACTGGCTGAAAAACAACACAACAGAATCATTGTGAGTTATGCAAACAGGAAGAAGTTTGTTGTAGTAATGTAATGTTGCTTGTGGTAATGTTTAAAATTTAAGAATTAAAATAGGTAGTGTGTAAATATTTCAGATTCCTGTAAAAAAAAATAAACGTATAAGGATAGGTTCAAAGCACACACTCACATGTAAAATCCCGTAAAATTTCAGTTTGCCGGTTTTTACAACTGAAATTTTTACAACCGGCAAACTGAAAATTTTTACAACCGGCAAACTGAAAATTTTTACAAACTGAAATTTTTACAACCGGCAAACTGAAATTGAAACTGAAGACGTCAAGGAAAAGAAAAAAACTCCGGAATTAGCCAAAGACAGTTTTATAAATAGAAAAATAAAACCATGGAATTCTTGATAACGGTTGTAATAACAATCGAAAGTACTTGAATTGAAATAAATAAAAATTTGATAAGTTTACCATTTATATAAAACAACTTAGTAGGAAGTTGGAGAAAGTTAATAAAAATTCAGGCAGACACACTTTGTCGGCATTATTCAGCAAAATAGACTTATCTATCTATCTATATATATATATATATCTATATCTATATATATATATATATATATATATATATATATATATATATATATATATAGTATAGCTGGCCATTCGTATTCAAGGATACCAGTCTACTAGGGCGGCTAGCCAATCCTCATTGCAGATGCTTGCTTAGGCGCATTTGTGTTTATTCAACACCTACAGAGCCCACCTGTGGCTTATACTGCAAATATGCTGAGCAAACCAGTTTCTGGGAAAGAGCGTGTTATCTAGCGTGATCAACAATTTGAACAAGGCCAGCACGCTCAAGCCATAGCCACAATGACACAGTGATTTCGTGCTAGCACAGCTATCGACTGCCCCCAAGGGTTCCGTCTACCCAGTTTCACTCACAAGGCTTGTGTCAACCCGTCGTATGGTTTTTCAGGCACTTTCCAAAGTGACCGCACACTTGGATCGACTCCTCTAGCCCAATAACTTCAGGAAGTTTCCTTCCTGACAAATCGACCATGGTAAGATTCGAACCCAGGCCCCATTGGTCAGAATGCGAACGTTCTAACCAATATATTATTAGTTAATATTAGTAATAATACACATTAAAACTACATAGCAAATACGTAAAATTATTAAAATTTCGAATATTTCTTGTTGATCAGAATTGTTATCAAGAAAGTGCTCAATAAATAAATGAGCGACAATAGTCAATAAAATAATAAATGTCCAACTGACTTATCTTTCAACCGTCTTCCAATATTTTGTGGGCCCACTACTCACCAGGGTCATAAGTTCAGATAAATTTATATCATATTTATACTCTTATACTTTACATAAGAATATATATTAGGTTGGTGCAAAAATAATGACGTAATTACGTCATTATTTTTGCACCAACCTAATATATATATATATATATATATATATATATGTGTGTGTGTGTGTGTGTGTGTAAGTGACTGTGTATATATTACAAAATGAGAAACTCTGGGGAAAAGTTAAAGTCTAAAATAAAATTGAATATTGCGTATGTAGTAGAAATCTGATCACAGTTTATAAATAAAAAATTTAAAACCAAATTGTATCCAAGTTTTAATTCCATTCAAATTTGTAGATTAATTCTCAAAATTATCGAATTGAAATTAAAATCATGTAATAATTTGAATTATCATTATAGTGTTAAATAAAAAAAGACGTCCACAGAATAGTTTCTTACCGGCACAGATAGAGAGAGTGCTTGAATTGGAACCTGGCCTGCTACAATATTCAGTATAACATTCGTTACTGTTTTGGTAATCAAAACACCGTTAACAGCTCCGTAGACAGGAATTCGAAAGGTTTGTCGCCAGTTATCTGCTGTGATTGGAATACAACATGGAGTCTCGCTGTGTGTATCGATTTGTTGATCGAAAACAACCTGGGGAAGTGTCATTCCGTTAATACATTCCTTGGAACTGTTATGAGCCATGACATGAAATTTAACGTCACAATACAGAGGTTTTCCCGCCAACAAACATAAGAAATGTGGTGGAACATTGGTCTTGGCAAGAATGAAACCAGCATCACCGCCTTCGTCCACTGTAATATCTTCAACATTAAGAATCTAAAAAACACAAAGACAACTCATATTATAGCTTTCTGTTCAATGACTTTCCATATTCTATATAGTTCAGATAAAAAAAATACCTCGTATATTTTAAAAATATATATTATTGTCTAGATAAAAAGTACCTCGTTATATATTTTAAAAATATGTATTCTATGTAGTTCAGATAAAAAATACCTCGTATAAATTTAAAAATATAAATTCTTGTTTAGATAAAAAGTACCACGTTATATGTTTTAAAAATATGTATTCTATGTAGTTCAGATAAAAAATACCTCGTATAAATTTAAAAATATAAATTCTTGTTTAGATAAAAAGTACCTCGTTATATGTTTTAAAAATATGTATTCTATGTAGTTCAGATAAAAAATACTATTGTAAGTATTTACATTGTTCGGTCTGTTTTCCTCATCTTTGTTGTCATATTCACGACGTTTCGGCCGTTGTACAATCGACGTTTTTCGGGTGATTGAAATGCTGAACCAAACCCTTTATTTCGTCGACCGGGGTAGATTGTTCCAAATGCTAAGCCCTTTCCGGTTATCTCAGTTTCAGTTATTTCCCTTTAGTAACTCAACCAAGTTGTTCACTGCTGTGGCCAGGTATTGAACTCACAACACTTTAAGTCAAATCACTGTATTATCTCAATCAACGCTTTTATCCACTGGGGAAACAGTCCAGTTCGAAATTCCAGTCACCTTAAGAAGGTCGACCTCTGGAACGTCGCGAATATGACAACAAAGATGAGGACAACAGCCCTAACAATGTAAATAGTATTAACACTTTAACCCTAAATGTTCCTTTTTTTCTTTAAAGTAATTTATACATAATCCCTTTACAGTAAAAAAAAATCTTTTAATTAAGAGTTCAGTTATGTGCCATGCGTCATACGCGCTTAGGCGATCATGTATCTTTCGATACATGACTGACGAGACAGATATTTTTTCGCAGTAGATTGCCATTTCTTTTTGCGGTAGACCAGTTGCCATCCACAGCTATAGAACCAGGTCTGTCCTACTATTTTACCCATAGCGGGGAAAGAGAAGAAGTGGATTCATACCTTTCCCAATGGTATTAGCACGTAAGGGAATGTAATGGATTCGATTGGAATTCGAACTCGGCTCTCCGATTCCTCAATCCGACCCGCTATCCATTACTCACTCGTACATAGAATAGTGTCTTTAAATGGAAAAATTTCTGATGTCATCGAAACTTGTATGTAAAATATTTTCTTGGTAAAATGAACACGCATAAAATAAACAATTGCGCAAATTTATTTGATTGAACACGCCTTGTAATATGATCCAAATTTTAGATTTCATAAAAAGGTTAATGAAAGAAACTTTTTAAAAACGAAACTTACATATATTTTTTGCTTGAAAGGTAAACTGGTCACTTCCTGGCTTGTCGTGTTTGTACATTCGAAATCATAACACGCTTTCAGTGTACATCGAAACTGAAAATAAACGAAAGACCATTATGATTTATAAAAACAGGTGTTTTCATTTTATTTGTTTTTGCGTCGAGATAAACTCTCATTAAATGTAAGTATTGGGTAGGGCTAATCTGGTACACAATTAATGTGATTTATTTCTCGGTTGAAATTTAATTTTTCATGCATGAAACAAAAAAAAAAAACAAAAAAAAAACAAAAAAAAACTCAACATTATCTATTCTTAACAGATCCAAATTTTTTACATAATATTTGTGTCAGAGTATAGACATCATAGTTATAGGGCTTTCCAACAATAATGTGCTAATACTCAAAATTAAATAATCAAAATATCTACCTACCAATATGGTGATTACCTATCTTTAAACAGTTCTTAAATGGGACAATTGCCCTTTGCTTGACTGTGAAAGTCTACCATGGATGATGGGTCTGAAAGCATGCCGGAGTTGACGGTGGTTTTCTATCGCAAGTTCGAACTTTTCCGGAAAGCATAGTACCTTTATGAAGACTCTCAGATGCACAGGCCGGTAGATGTATAGTTCTTCTTCTATGTGGCGTCTCCCTTGAGGACGTTGGCTCTCTACAATCTCTTGTCCTTTGTGGCTCTTAATAATTTTTGTCTTGTTGTTGTCTCTCATAATACTTGTTCTGCCATCCATCAGTTTTTACGGGTACTATGCCAGCATAGTTGTAAGCATTGACTTTTAAAACCCAGTTGGTGTTTTTATACATCTGCCTGGGTTAGTGTTATTTTTTTTATTTTTACTAAGGATGCTGAAAATTTCATGGACGGAGCGAGTAAGCAAAAAAGAACTCTTAAAGAAAATGTCAGCAGAAAGAACCGTTCTACTCGGAATCAGTAAAAGACAGCTGAAATTCCTTAGAAACATAACGAGGAAGGAGGGCTTAGAAAACTTAACCATCGTGGGGCAGAGAGAGAGAGAGAGAGAGAGAGAGAGAGAGAGAGAGAGAGAGAGAGAGAGAGAAGGCCATTTACCTGACAAGCTTGCGTGAATGGATAATAGAACGGGGACTAGCAAAGAGAAAAATTGTTACGATACACACGAGAGAGAAAGTTGTGGAGAGCCATAGTCGCCTATGACCGGAAGCGACACTGTACATAGAAGAAGAACAAGATTTAATGGAATTGGGGTTATTCTACGTATATTATAGTTTTTTTAATTTCTTAATTTTTTTGATTCCCAGCTAAATTTGTAGCTAAAAACCTTGACATGTGCCTAATAACTTAACACGGACCGGATTAATAATTTCTTCTAGAATTTAACATTTCGCTCTGTAAAAATAAAAAAGTTAGCTATTTCACTACAATCTTGACTTGTTCAAGTTTAGGGTTAACTGTTATCTTTTTCACATACCCTCACAAACTGTACACCATATCTGTTACTTTGTAACCCTCAACCCGAATGGCTCTTGGGCCTTGTACAGGGTAAACATTAATGCAAAATAATGAGATCCACAAGTAGTCCCCTAAATTGAGGGAATATTAACTCGATGTTTTATGGCATATACTTCCCTGCTTCATTTTATTAAACATGCATACTTTAACTTTTCGAACTATAAAAATGACATTTCCTACACATTTTTCACACACACACACATATATATATATATTATATATGTATATACACACACACACACACACATATATATATATATATATACACACACACACACATATATATATATATTATATATATATACACACACATGCACACACATATTATATATATATACACACACATATATATATATATATATATATTATATATACACAGACACACACACATATATATATATATTATATGCACACACGCACACAGATGCACACACACACATATATATATTATATATACATACACACATATATATATTTTATATACACACACACACATATATATTATATACACATACACACATATATATATATATATATTAAATATACACACACACGCACACACATATATATATATATACATTATATACACACACCCGCACACACATATATATATTATATATACACACACACGCACATATATATATTATATATATACACACACGCACATATATATTATATATACATATATATATATATACATATATATATATATATATATATATATATATATATATATATATATATATATATATATATATAACGAAATACAATGGAAGCTGGTAAGATCCAATTTTAATGAAGCTGCTAATAAAAGGTGCTCACTAGAATCTATAAAATGCAAAAATGCATTTAGCAGTGTATAAATTGTAACAAGAATAAGAAATGAAACGAAAATTACACCCTCAAATATTGAAGATGTCCCGGCCGGTTTCAATCTTTGTCTTACGTAGCTCGTGGTACTGCCTTAAATATGGAGAACGCATTTTTTTTAATTCGAGTTCCATATTAAATATTTTTTTTTAATCAGGGTTCCATATTAAATAATAAAATTTTTTGTGTGTAAACATCTTGTCAAAAATATCAACTCTCTTATTTAATAGAGAACTTGGATATGAAAACATGAATATCGCCAACTTCTCCTCCTGATATAATTTGCATCCCCCGCCCTGTGTAACTCTTATTCCTCCTTACTATACTTCATTTTATTTTCCCCTTCAAAGTAATCTCCTGCAAGTCTAACGCACTCCCCCCCCCCTCTTACACGATTCTATGCATTTCTGGAAGGATTCTACTTGGATGTCCTTTAGCTCCGTCGTTACAGACCTCATGATGGAGCCTTCAAAACGGGTCCCCTTCATGATCCGATTGAGCTTGGGGAAAATTAAAAACTAACACGAAGCAAGATCAGACAACGAGCAAGTTTTTTTTTTTTTTTCAGTACGGCGATGTTCTTGGTCAGGAATTTCCGGATGCTCAGGGTGTTGTGAGCAGTTGCACTGTCGTGGTGAAGCAGCCACGATTTGTCCAAACCACAACTCTCGTCTCTTCTCGTGAACTGAGCGAAGCATACTCCTCAGGATCTCTTTGTAGACTTGCTTATTAATCATCTGGCCCTGTGGCAAGAACCCGCTGTGATTGATGCTATTCACATCGAAGAACGCGATCAGTCCTATTACATTTCAAACAGACAGACTTTGTCTTCTCAATTCCTATAGGTATCTTATCAATCTGCCTGGGTTAGTTCGATTTGACATTAACATATCTTAATTATGTTTTTCTACATTCTCTTTCGTGGAACGTCTCGATATCTAGGCAAGAAGACATTAATTTCAATGTTTGAAAAAAGAAAGGGATGTCTACTCAATCACATTTATCCACTAAATATAACGTTTATAGTAATAACTATGTGAGATTAAAAAGTCTAAGTAAACCGCAATTTAAATCACAATTCCAGCAAATTTAATTCCAATATTAATCGTAACCATGGCAATTTACTAATGTCACTGAAACCGTTCCGTTAACACTTTCAGCAAATTTTCTGGCGGTGCAGAGTTTAACAATCACAAAGTCACTAGCAACAATAATCATCGGCCACAAATATTATTAATATTATAAATCTAATACATGGCACATTCGCTAAGTAGCTGAACAAAGAACACTACGTGGAACTTAAAGAAAGCATACAATTGCAAATTAATCAACAATAAATATCTGATTAGTTGTAATTATAGCGTAACTAAGTAGGCAGAAGTTTGACTATTATAAAATAATTAGCTTTTGTAAGTTATAAATAAACATAAAATTGTCTCTTAAGTTTCTTTAAAGAACAAAAAATATCTTCACGAAATACTTGAGTAATTCAAGGTCGTGCGACAATGTAAAGTTTCGCACTATCAAGGTTTGAATTATTAAGTTGAATCTGAACAAATCTATTGGTTTTCGCATCGTTCCATTCTGTTTATGCCTACATCAAGATACAATTTTAAGCATCTGAATTTCCTCTTCGAGTGTTGTTTGAATATATTAGATAAAATTTAGTAATTTTCTTTTTGTTTGGGTGGGGAGATCAAACCAAAAGGGGAATAAACGCAATTTTGTTTTATTAAGATCCACGAGTTCAAACTCATTTATTGCCGAAACCACCAGCAATATAAATAATTCTCGGGAACTGGGATCAGTTTGAGAATGAACCATGCGTCATTGGTTTAAAAACTTCTCCTTTAGTGATCTGAATCTCTGTGGTGAGTCTGGTTGTGGTTGGTAATGGTCATACGACAATGAGCAATGAAAAGTGTAGCTCTCTTGAAGCTTATACAGAAACAAATACTTGAACTTCCGGCGCAGCAATCAGAAAACAATTGGTACAAAATGAACAGTGAATAAAAATACAGAAATGGGCACTGACTGATGATCACAATTTGCGCGGTTTGATACTTGCTCCCAATGTAACAGTTCGTTTAAAAATGACTCATTTTTTGATCGAGTGTTGAAGGGGAAATGTGTTTTTTAACGATAATCTAAAACAGTTAATCATATATCTTTATGACCTAACAACTTTTTCCTTTGAACTAATTTCTCTTTCTCGTTTCGTATATTGTATTAAGTTGGTGCAAAAATAATGACGTAATAATGTCGTTTATTGACGTATTTTTTAACGTCAAAAAACGACATTATTGTTAAATATATAGTACTATTAAACGTATAGCTGGCAACATTAACTTTTCAAAAACGTACAACTGACAACATTGTTCTTTCAAAAACGTATAGCTGGCAACATTATTCTTTCAAAAACAGAGGTCTTGCCGTTGGACGCAGTTTATTGTCATACCCAGGACGCGGATGTAGTTTATCGCCATACCCAGGACTCGGATGTAGTTTATCGCCATACCCAGGACTCGGATGTAGTCTGGAAAAAAACTAGGAGTTCACTATTTGCCCATAGCTGTTGGATGCAGTTTAACGTCATACCCAGGACGGCCCATTGAGGTTGATATGCCGTAAAATAAACCAAACCAAATCTGACAAGTAAAATATTCGAAAACCTAGGGTGTTTTCGAATTGAATGAAGATAAAAATTAGCCGAATGGATGCCTGTGTTAATCAAGTTTATCGCTATTAAACTGCTCAACTATTGCATCCTATCATTACTTTTGAAAAATGGATATTTTTAGGATAAAATACTGAATAGGAACCAGAAAGCGAAATATTAACTTAACCCTGGCTATTTTCTCCGGAAGGTTATGGTAGATGTTTAGCGGAATATGAACGGTATGGTACAACGTATTTTTTCCGTGTGGTTAAGTGTTGTACACAGGTACAAAGACTAAACGGAAATAGTGCATTGAAAATTCAAACGAACAACGCCCAGTGTTGTAGAAGGGAAGGATATAACTTTACTATACAATAACATGTGTTGTACAAACGTCATAATTTAAATTAATTCAAAAGAGATTTTGTATTTGACTATTGACACATGTTTTTCATTTTGAAACTTTTAAGATTAGGATCAAGTTGGTGTCGCCAATAGACTTACTATTTCTATTTCTAGAAAGAACTGCTTAGGGACATAATCAATAACTCAAGGATATAAACTGGACATTGAAGTCAACACCCAGAGTCGACAGTCTATTACATGCTAAATACATTCATCATGGTCTGACAATTGCATGAAACAGAATTTTTTTATACTTACATACGCTCTATCCCTGATATTGAGCACTTTAATCCATAAACATAGCATACCATAAAACTATATTTTATCATATATATAATGTATGTGTGTATATGCGCAATATTTAGAGGAAAGTGCTCAATGTCTGTGACATCTTATATATGTAGTTGCATGGATAATAGTTTGTAACCCCGGATTTTACGCCTTCGCAGTCTTCAGAAAAAGTCTGACACACGGAGTTACAAATCCATGCAACCATATATATATATATATATTAGGTTGGTGCAAAAATAATGTCGTTTTTGACGCATTTTTTAACGTCAAAAAACGACATTATTTTTTCACCAACCTAATATATATATATATATATATATATATATATATATATATATATATATATATATATATGCTGTTGCATGTATAGTAGTTTGTAACCCCGGGTTTCAAACTTTGTCCTAAGATCGCAAAAGGTGTGAAACGCGGGGTTACAAACTACTATCCATGCAACTACATATATTAGATCTATCACAGATACTAACCACTTTCCACTAAATACCGTGTATACACACACATTTATTTATATATATATATATGTGTGTGTGTATGTTTAAAGGTAATATTCACCTTGTCTGTAGCAGTGAGATCATATCTAATGACGGTGAGCAGAAACTCAGGTTCGAATATTGCCGAAGAGCGCATATTTTTCTCTAATAACAGTTCTCGAATATTCAGGCCGGTAGACGAAAATATATGAATATACTGTTTGATAAATAAACGGAGCGTCTACTCAAATACGAGCATCCACTAGAAATAACGTTTATGATATATATATATATATATATATATATATATATATATATATATATATATATATATAGGGGCGGTGTCTCTGGTTGGGAGCCACTAGCAGTGTTTTGACAACATTTCCTTTTTTTCTCTCTATTTTAATTACAAAATAAAATAAGCACAACCGACTATTAAAACATTAAAAAATGTCGTATGGGGTCATTTTTTCATCGTAATTCGTAAATTTGTTTCTCTCATGTTAAGTCTCGAAAAAAATAACTATATAAAATTCACTATTTTTATCCGTAACGTTGAACGTATTAAAATTATTCAAATTTTTAACAAGAAAAATCTGAAGCTGATTTTAAAAATTACTGTAAAATATTGTTGGTTTATTTAAGATGGAATGATGTAATGACATATCTTTAATTTCTATTTCGATAAATTGTATTTATTTTCAAATTTTCTAGTTGAGCTTCATCCCCTGTATTGAATATGATCCATTATTGTTCATAATTAGGTTTTCAATAACATTTGTGTTTTCTATTGATACTATCTTAATTTACATGTAAGGCGGGGGCCCCGTATAATAGATTCGGGGGGTATCATAAATTCAGGGGGTATCATAAATTGGGTGGGGGGCACACGAAACTTTGCACCGACCCTCTGTGTGTGTATATATATCTTTATTAATTCACCAGAAATTTTTCTTTAAGATTTCTCAAATATTCAGGCTGGTAGATGAAAATAAATAAGTATACTGTTTAATAAATAAACGGAGCGTCTTCTCAAATATGGGTTTCCACTATAAATAATATAATGCTTACGTAATATATATATATATATATATATATATATATATATATATATATATATATATATATATATATATAATCGCATTCTTTCTTATACGACACATGGCGACAATTTCAAACTTCTAGCTTTTCAAAGAATACCAGGAGGCAGATAAATGAATTTTAACTACAACACAGACATTACATTGGTTCTTGAAAATGGCTGAGTTGCTTAAACAAAGCAATTCCGTAATATGAATTTCAGAGTTTATACTTAATTTCGAGCACTGTACAGAACAACTTATCTGAAAATCACAAAAAAACGTAATAAAAAAAAATTAAACCTACAGACCGTGGTTATTTTTAACCAAACTTGTTTGGATACTAAGATAGACTGAATTTAAAACTTTTATGGAATGGGTGAAAATATTAAAATGAAAATATATTATGAATTTAATTACAACTATCCAACCGAAACGAAATTATATCAATGTAGCGTTATGCTCTGTTGATTCTTACAGCTTATTTGGGTCTTGTCTTTTATACGCCGTGTCTGCTTTCTATTTGTTCTGTCATCTGTTTATATACACTCGTTTAGTAGTTTAGTCGCTAGTTCGTCTGCGCTTCTTTTAACATCCCGCAAGTGTTTAACTGATTAATTTCCCCACTTTGCCATACAAAATCCAGAGACGGATATGCAATATGGTTGGTCCTGGTCTGGTATATCGTCTACAGTTACTTTCTCACAGACGTGCCATCGCTTCCCTCTGTCTTTTCTACAAGTATTTTCACGGTAACTACTCCGACGAGCTATTTTCGCTGCATGAATTTAAGTTTGTTATTAGGTTGGCATCTCAGTCGAAACGGTTAAATGTAGCCGTCTCTTCCACTTCCTTCAATAGCTTTATGTCTAGCACTTCCCGTCTGTGGAACTCCCTTCCTCTTACTTGCTTCCCTGACAGTTATAGTTTTCAATCTGATGCCTTGATCTAATTCTCCGTGCTTCTGTTTATCCTTTCCTCTATCACACCTCTTTACTCTTGCTCCCATTCTCTATAACCCCTTGCGTGCTAGTGGCACTCTCGCTTTGCTTGGGGTGGTATGCTTAAAAATGCCTAACATTGTTATGATATATAGAAATTTAGGTAGGTATGACTTACACATAGACACTCACGCACACACAAGGTCTGATGGGAAAATTGTCGCCATTTTATATTTTTAATTTCGCGCGTGCGCATTGTTTATTTTGGATTTTTCTGACTGCACAGTAAAGTAGGGTTAGTTAGGCACAATCTGCGAGAAAAAGAACACCATGATGCAATTCACTCCGTCAGAAATTTGGAAACGGTATGCTGTACTGCTTGGCATTCGCACCGGAAGCTCCAATACGAACATTTCGGAGTGTTTGGCTGCCAATCTGAGTAAAGTCTAGATGATTCGGAAAGAGTTGGATGAGTCTAATGGTGATTACGATAGCGTTTGATGTGATCATGAGTGATGGCGACGTTGTACTTCCATTCATCTTCCTACAGGGCCTTAGATTCAACATGGTGGCCTACATCAAATGCCATGAGGAATTAGTGCTTCCCTAAGTCAAGAGGGTGGCTGCTGAAAGACCCTATGTCTAGCAACAGGACTCTGCACCATGCCACAAAAGCAGGCGAACCCAATCATAGCTGTCATATAATTTCTGTGACTACATCACCCTAGACATCTGGCCACCTAACTCCACAGACTGCAACCCCCTTGATTATTATGTGTGAGGCACAGTTGAGCGGGAGACCAACAAAACTCTTTGTAACACCAACGATGAACTGAATGCAAAAATTATGGCGGCCTTCATCAATTTAAACAAAGAGACCGTCCAGAAGAGTTGCAGGAGACTCCGAAGTCATCTATAAGTTGCCAATAGCGATTTTATTGAATAAATTTACTCTTTTCTATTTCAAGATATTTTTGTATAATTTTGGTAAATATCTGTTAAAATAAGATGTAAGTGTTATTTTTATTTTTGCGTAATTTAGACAACAATTTATTCATGGCACCAGTGTATATATATATATATATATATATATATATATATATATATGAAAGAGAGAGAGAGAGAGAGAGAGAGAGGGAGGAGAGAGCGGAAGAGAGAGAGGAAAAATAAAAATATCGTCAATGAATAAATTGCATATGCTTTTATAAATGATAGTTAATTTTGAAAAAGCATACTTTTCAATCAGTATTTGTTTAGAAAAGAAATACGATTACTTATAACAATACATCATTAATATCTTCAAATTAAGGGCTAATCATTATCTATCTTCCTTATTCTTATAATCTTCACTTCCTACCACCTCCTCTTATATTCTTACCACACACACCTTATTCACTAACCCTCTATATTGAGTGGCTCTCGAGCCATGAATTAAGTAAACTCGGGTATTAAAAATGGCAATATATCAAAATACCAAAACAAATTGATGATGATGATTGAAATATTAATAAACTCAACTGTACTTCTTGTTCATTAAATAATGATTAATTGAAACCATATTTTTCCTTGTTCATGTCTATAAATAATCTAAGATTAATTATTCAATTCCTTTCGCTAGAATACGACTGACTTTAACAATATTATTCATCTGTGATACTTGAATCTTTTAATTCAACTCTTAAAAAAAGTTAATGAAATGCAACATACATGTCCTGAGAATATATCCTCCACGAAGACTTTTTGCGGAACTGGAACTGGATCTGTAGTCTTCTGTTTTGATAATACTGTGCTTCCCCAATAAACAGTGAAAATATATTTTATTCCTGGTACAGGATTGTTGTTTGCGGTACATATCAAAGACATATTCATATCATTTTCATATTTAAACTTTATGTCTGGTCGCCGGAGATTTTTCACTGGTATTGTATCTAGAAATAAGAAAGGGAAAATGAATGAGCAATACTATCAAAAATTAAATAAGAATCGTCATCTACAGTGATGTTCGATAAAAAGTGACTCACTTGATTTTTTTTTTTTACTAAATGTTCTCTTCTCCGATGAAACGAAAGTTGAGCTAAATTCAAAGGATATAAGCGATCTAAAATCCGAAGAAGAAGCTTTGAAAGCTTTTTGAATTTAGCAGTAGGTACTGCTAAGCATCCGTTCAGTATAATGTTCTGGGAATGCTTTTCTTTTCATGGAACTGGTTTCTTGAAACCTATTGAAAAGACCCTCAGGAGGGGGCAGTACAAAAGAATTTTAGAGTCTTGTATGCGCCCTTCTGCTGAAAAAGTGCAAATCGAGCCCACCAAGCTCATTTTTATGCAGGATAATGCTCCCTGTCGCATATCAAAATTGATGAAGGAATACTTTGATGAGAAGCAGGTGAGTGTTATGACATGGGCGCCCCAATCTCCTGACCTCATCCCCATAGAAAACGTATGGAGCAAGTTGTTCAACTGCTTTCTCGAGAGCCTGTACTTTATAATGCTCCATAAGTTTTCTATGGGGTTGAGGTCAGGAGATTGGGGCGCCCATGTCATAACACTCACCTGCTTCTCATCAAAGTATTCCTTCATCAATTTTGATATGTGACAGGGAGCATGATCCTGCATAAAAATAAGCTTGGTGGGGCCGATTCGCACCCTTTCAGCAGAAGGGAGCAGACAAAACTCTAAAATTCTCTTGTACTGCTCGCTCCTGAGGGTCTTTTC